>JAPDVR010000007.1:11317215-11450508 GCA_026230005.1 Gila orcuttii | reverse complement strand
TATGTGTCAATAGCAACCTGGGGAAAATATTCTGTTCGATTATTAATATAAGATTACAGAACTTTCTCAAAACCCACAAAATTCTGGACAAAAGTCAAATTGGATTTCTGCCCAAACACAGAACATCTGACCACATATACACCCTTCACACGATCATTGATAAACATGTATACCAAAATAAGTCCAAAGTCTTCGCTTGCTTTATTGACTTTGAGAAGGCTTTCGATTCGATCTGGCACGAAGGACTCTTCCTAAAACTATTGGAAAATGGGATTGGAGGGAAAACATTTGATTTGATCAGCACCATGTATAAAAACAATACATGTGCTGTAAAAATAGGGAATAAACGAACAGAAATATTTCTCCCAACAAAGAGTCAGACATGGTTGCCCATTGAGCCCTACTCTATTTAACATATATATAAATGAACTAGCCACAGCATTAAATAATTCAACTGCCCCCGGCCCGACCCTGACTGAATCAGAAGTTAAATGTCTCCTCTTTGCAGATGATTTAGTCATTCTGTCACAAACTAAAGAAGGACTACAGCAGCTCCTCGACATCGTAGAGACATTCAGTCAAACGTGGGCTCTCAAAATTAACCTTGCAAAAACAAAATAATGATTTTTCAAAATAGATCCAGGTGTAGGGAAAATAAATACATCTTCAGAGCAGGAAACCAAGTCCTCCAACACACCCACGAATACACGTATCTCGGTCTAAAACTGAGTTCAACAGGGAACTTTAATCTGGCTGTGAATGAACCGAAAGCAAAAGCGATGAGTCTTCTACATGATTAAAAATACTATTCGACATGAAATTCCAATCAAACCTGGCTAAAAATCCTAAAAGCAATAATTGAACCAATTGCTCTGTACGGCAGTGAGGTATGTGGACCTCTAAAAACCCAAGATTTTTCAAAATGGGAAAAAGAGGAAATTGAAACTCTGCATACCCAAATTTGTAAAAGCATCCTAAAAGTAAACAGAGCGACACCAAACAACTCGTGCAGAGCTGAATTAGGACAATATCCCTTACTGATCAGTATCCAAAAAAGAGCTGTGAAGTTCTACCAGCACCTGAAGTGCAGTGAGCCGAGCTCATATCAGGCTGAAGCCCTGCGGTGTCAGGAGCAGAACCGGCTCCGGAGCGCAGTGAGCCGAGCTCATACGGCTAAAGCCCTGCGGTGTCAGGAGCAGAACCGGCACGGAGCGCAGTGACAGGAGCTCATACCGGCTGAAGCCCTGCGGTGTCAGGAGCAGAACCGGCACCGGAGCGCAGTGACCCGAGCTCATACCGGCTGAAGCCCTGCGGTGTCAGGAGCAGAACCGGCACCGGAGCGCAGTGAGCCGAGCTCATACCGGCTGAAGCCCTGCGGTGTCAGGAACAGAACCGGCACCGGAGCGCAGTGACAGGAGCTCATACCGGCTGAAGCCCTGCGGTGTCTGGAGCAGAACCGGCACCGGAGCGCACTCTCACAGCTGATGCTGAAACTACAGCCAGACCAGCACAGCACTATCTGGGCCAACCAAATTATACAATTACAAAAACAAAATTACATCACCTATTGGAAAGATGCTACTAAATTACAAAAAAAGATGGAACTCTATTTACTCCTGAAAAGAGATTATAAACCAGCAGAATACCTGAGCTGTGTGAAAGAGCATAAAGTGAGAAAGACCCTAACCAGATACAGGCTGAGTGACCACAGTCTGGCTGTAGAGAGAGGTGTGTGTGTGTGTGTGTGTGTGTGTGTGTGTGTGTGTGTGTGTGTGTGTGTGTGTGTGTGTGTGTGTGTGTGTGTGTGTGTGTGTGTGTGTGTGTGTGTGTGTGTGTGTGTGTGTGTGTGTGTGTGTGTGTGTGTGTGGCAGCCGAGAGAGCAGAGACTGTGTTCTCTGTGCTCTCAGAGAGAGGTGGAGACAGAAGAACACTTCCTGATACACTGTGATCACTATCACAGCATTAGATCGGACTATTTCACTAGATTCCAACAGTTAGAACCAAATTTTATGGCATTACCAAATTCAGAAAAATTAAATCATATTTTGGGAGAAAAATCTAGCTCAATCACAACAGCAGCTAAGTATGTAACAGCCTGCCACAAAACTACGAGAGTCAGCCAGTGGACAAAACTAAAGTCAGAATTGTTTTTTAAATGTGTGTTTTAAATGTTAAAAATGTATTCATGCATTTTTTTTTATTTATTTTTTTACACTGACTGATCTATTGATTTTTATTTTGTTGTATTTGTTGTTTGTGGTTGTTTGTTCATTGCATGTGTGGTGGCCAGTGCTTTGGCAATACTGTACAAGTCATGCCAATAAAGCTCATTTGAAATTGAGAGAGAGGGAGAGAGAGAGAGAGAGAGAGAGAGAGAGAGAGAGAGAGAGAGAGAGAGAGAGAGAGAGAGAGAGAGAGAGAGAGAGAGAGAGAGAGGGAGAGAGAGAAAGAGAGAGGGAGAGAGAGAGAGAGAGTGAGAGAGAGAGGGAGAGAGAGAGAGAGAGGGAGGGGGGAGAGAGAGAGAGAGAGAGAGAGAGAGAGAGAGAGAGAGAGAGAGAGAGAGAGAGCATCAAGACACACAGTGCTCATGCTCTTCGGCCAAGACTCAACCATTTGCCTATAGGCTACATCAGGGGTCGGCAACCTAAGGCACGCGTGCCAACACTGGCACGCGGAGGGTTAATCGCTGGCACGCAAGCAAGCGCGAGAGGGGTGTTTATGTATTTCATTCATATAAAGTAGCCTACCTTCCACCTATATACAGATCTACATATTGTAATAATTCCTTGTAGTAACAGCTTGTTTTATTAAGTTAGGAGTTATTAATAGTATTAAAGTGTGAGTATTAAACTGCACAAGTCAATGAAAGCGTGCAGCTCTAACAAACCATTGGTCAGAGTGGTCGCGCTGACCACTGCGCATCAAAGCAAACAAGTTATCCAACTGACACCTTAAAGCTCGTTCTGCTGTAAATAGTTAATGCTATAAATTTCAACCAAGTGTATAGAGTCCTTATTAAACATTCCATACATATTAAAATGACTGCGATGCATGTGGAAACTCCGTTCATGCGTACCTGATCACTTCATGTTTTTTCTCTGATTGGAAAGCTATCCAATCGTGAGACAAATGCCCTCTGATTGACAGCACACTTTTACATATTCCAGATGAAAATGAACAAAATGCATATATGCATTATATATGCTTGTTGAAGTCACAAATGTAAATTATACTCCTCCCAAATTGGTAAAAAATAAAATAAAAAACATGCGAGTGTTATAACGGCTCCCGGTTTATAGATATGACAGCGCTGCTGCAACACGCATCTCTTCAGCAAGCCGACGTGAAAACTGGCGCAAATGAAACTGAAAGTTTAGCTTACATTCTGAAGCTCAACACACAGTTGTCTTCATTAAAGTAGCCTAGTGAGATGCAGTTATGTTGCCAAGTGGAAGTGTAACACTTTTAACAAAACTGAAAGAAGTCAGTAAAAACACGAATGACCAGGTCCAATCTGTTCTTCAGTCTAATTTAGGCCTGAAAACAAAGATGACAAATCTAAAACAAATCTCATGAGAAACATTTTAATTTCGGTACTATTTCTGTGTTAGCCATTATGAATATTTAAAATATGTTTATGTTTATTTATACATGGGGGGGGGGGTGTGTGTGTGTGTGTGTGGGGGGGGGGGGGGGTTGGGGGGGTTTATGGCACAGTGATGAACTCCGAAACTTAAGAATGGCACTTTATGACAAATAGGTTGCCGACCCCTGGCCTACATGTAAGTGTGTGTCATTGAGGGAGAGAGAATGTAACCACACGTTTGGTAAGTTTAGTTACACAATCAGTTTTTTAAAACAGTGGATCTCTGTTGCCCTGCTGAAAACCTTCCAGCCTAAGGTGGTTAGACAAACCTTGGTTACACAAATTTTAAAGAATATATATTTTTATATGCATGTACTGTATATTTTTTAAGAACCGTACTTGCAAATAATGTCATAATGTATTAATGAAATAAAAAGGCCACTGAAGTGTAAAGAGAGAAACTTCCATGACTTTTCCTTAACACACTTAAGTACACATAGTGCACTTTTTTAATAATAGAAAATTAAGTTTTACTGTAAAGTACATTTTAAACAATTATAATCATTATAAATCCTTTGTTGTGCTTTAAAGTACACTTGATGTTTTGATACTAAAGCACATGTAAAGTTGTTGATCATAATTTTAACTATAGTGTTACTCAATATTACATTTAAAAGTTAATATATTTCAAATGTTCTAAATTGCAACTTTTTATTTATAAATGTGTAATAACAAATTACATATGCATGTGTGCAATACAAATCTGTAATTACAAATACATGACATACACATTTCAATAGAAATGGCATTAAAGTATATTTTAGTTTACCAAAAATGCTTGTCAGTATGTTCAGCAGTGGCCATATTTCAAAAAATAATAGAATTATGAAATTACATATAAAGATGTCCTTAAGTGAGTGAAAAAAAAAACACAATTGCATATAATATAAATTTAAACTATTTTACATTTAATTGCAATTAACATGCAACTAAGTGTTAGAAAACCACCTTAGGCTGATTTAAGTTGTATTTTTCAGAAATATTGCAAAAATGTTTACAAACCGCTTTGCAAGTATGTTCCGACTGCGGATTCAACACTTTATTAAAGGTTCAGTCTGTAAGAATGACAGCTAGTGTTTTGCAGTCCAAATCAAAATATCACAATTGACAATGAAAGCTGAGGAGACTTACACACTGTAAGTTGATTTATCCGCGTTTTAATATGCTCTCGTTCATAGAGATTTTTAGAGGAATACCAAAGCTTTTTAGGTTGGGTAGAATCTGCAATCTCTGACCCAGTTTGTTTGCTGGCTGCAATACGCTGTGTTTCCTGCTAACTGGCATCCGGGGTGTCGAAATACTATTGGGTGAACTGGCAGTGGGCGGAGTCACACAGACCAAAACAAAAACACACATTCCAACACTGAACACACATTTCACAGTAAAATAACTGGAAGTGTTTTTCAGAGAAACGAGTAGGTGAACTCAACATGTTTCCTAAATATCTACAAACATATTATGGTATTTTTATGCTTTAGTAGAGTGAAAAAGCATGATAATCTACTGTGTTTGTTGACACTTGAATTCCAATAAAATATCTAGGACCTAAAGCAAAACTGATATAAAGCATGTCTATCTCACACACACACACACACACACACACACACACACACACACACACACACACACACACACACACACACACACACACACACACACACACACACACACACTCACAGGTTCGCTATCTTTGTGGGGACTCTCCATAGACATTATGGTTTTTATAACTGTATAATCTGTCCCCTTACACTAACCCTACCCCTAAACCTACAAATCACACACACACACACACACACACACACACACACACACACACACACACACACACACACACACACTAACCGACGCCTAGACCTACCCATCACACAAAACTTTCTGCATTTTTACATTTTCAAAAAAACTATCTTTGTATGGGTTAGTGTGGGTAAGTGTATGAGTTATTGTGGGTAAGTGTATGGGTTATTGTGGGTAAGTGTATGGGTTAGTGTGTTTATAATCTTGTGTACCACAATTTAGGTCCAGTGACAGAGTCTCCATGAGTCTGTGTGCATTCAGGTTTAAGTCCCCACCGGGATAGAAAAACATGTACACACACACACACACACACACACACAGCATTCACCTTTAACCACGACACTCAACAAATCACCCGTCAGGCCAGCAGCTTCAGATCTTCAGAGCCCTGCGTGTGTGTGTGTGTGTGTGTGTGTTCAGTGTTGTGTCATTGCCAGACCAGCGGGCACCAGGACTGGAGTGTGTGTTCAGCTGAGGGTCTGTGTGCTTTCAGAGATCTCTCGTGAAAGAGGAGAAGAGGCTGTTCATTAGGGAATCCTTCCTGTGTGAGAGCTGCGGTCTCAGCGGCTGATTTATGATTCGCCGCGGCTCTGCTCATGCTACGCTAACAATGCTCATTAAGAAGAGGATGTCATCACTCTGCGACACCACGGGAGTCATATGTGTCACATGCATCCTCAATACAGCGAAGTGCTGACCAATACCGTCCACGACATCCTGTAAATCTGTCATCACGGCCTCGCCGCGGAAACACACCCACACACACACACACACACACACACGGAGAGAGAGACTATTAGACTGCAGTGATACAGGGTCAGAGGTTAATGTGGAGCTGTTGGCTTTTTTTTAGTGTAGAATTGGAGGATTTTACAGTGATTTGTGTGTGTGTGTGTGTGTGTGTGTGCCTGAATTCAAGGAAAATTCTGTCATTGATTAATCGCACTCATGTCGTTCCAAACCCGTAAGACTTTAATTCATCTTCGGATAACAAATGAAGATCTTTTTGATGAAATATGAGAGATTTCTGTCCCTCCACTGACAGCTACGCAAGTGACACTTTGACGCTTCAAAAAGTTCATAAAGAGGTCGTAAAACTAATCCAAATGGATTGAGCGGTTTAGTCCAAATTTTCTGAATAGACAGGTTCACTTTATTTTATTTACATTCATCAACTCACACGTCAATGAGAATCACACTCGTGTTACGCAGCACGTTTGAGCTTCAGCAAGAAGCGATGAGGATCATTCTCGTGCGTCAAGCAGCTTCTGTTTATGTTCTCTGATCAATATTTTTATGTGAATAAAAGCCTAAATTCCAAATGTTCATCATATAAAGCGATCATGTCTCTTCCGGATATTTGGACTAAACAGCTCAATTAATTAAAGTCTATGTGATTGTGATTGTGTGTGAGTGTTTGAATTTCTCTCTTGTTCCTGGTTGGAGGTTTGGGCGCTGGGATCTGAGCAGACACTGAACAGATAAGCAGCACAGGACAAGATAAGAGAGCACTGCCAACACACACACACACACACACACACGGCAGGATAAACCCCTCTTTACTGCTTCTTCAAGAACTAATCTAATCCTACAAACATGGTAGAAATCAACAGAACAAACCAAGGCCATAACCACATATTCAGATGGGGGAACCATAGTTTAAGAATTTTGTCATAGAAAAACCATAAATATATAGAGGCTGCACATCCTCCTAAATACTGTAAGAAAACATTTAAATTCTGTCTGCACATTATCTGATAAGATTTATGGACATTTCCTTCGATCCTAAAAGAGAAAACAGTGCAATGCGTAATTCGAATTATAGTGAAAAATCTATTTGAAAAATTCCTTCAGATTAACACTGTACATTTTTACGTAGTGTGTTATTAATAAACACCAATATCAGTATGTGAGCATTAAAAGACATTTCCACTGTTATTTAGTCAGGTTCATGTCATTCTAAATCTGTTAATTTTTCAAGCTTCTCTTTTCTATACAATGAAGGTGAACTTTCACCTATTCAAACTGATGCAATCAGTGACAAAACGAGAATTGGATCAGCTCCAGTCATGTGCATGTGTCCAATGACACTGTTGAAAGATTCTGTGATTTTATGCATGTGTTGTTTGGAAAGACAGTCGCAGATTTGAAACAACATGCAAGTGAGTAAATAATGACAGACTATTCAACTATTCAGACTATTCCCTGCACCAGAACTCCTGAATGTACTCCACAGAGAGAGCATATATTACTGCAAACCATACACTAACTGAAGCTATAAATTATAATGTTCACAACAAAGAATAACAGAATAAATAACCAGTGACCGTCTTTTTTGCATACCAGTGACAAGCTTTGGCTTTATAGTCCATGTTTCTTTTCTTTTCTTTTAAACCCGCACTTCTTCTTCTTTCTCTGTAGTTGCTTGGGAATCCAGGAAGAAAACAGGCAGAGAAAGTTGAGCGCGACCCAGCCACATGTGTTGTGTGCTGGATGAGAATTAGGGGGGAAATCAATTCAGATGCTAATGAGAGCGTCTCTAATTTATTAGTTGCTGAGGAATGCGTGTTACATTAATTCCAACTGTAAACAATTATTTCACCTGAAGATTTATGAGTGTGTGGGGCGGCGGCGATGCACACACAAAGCAGCTTTTCATAACGCCTTCAAAGCGTGTTACTTTTAG
The DNA here is from genome assembly GCA_026230005.1 of Gila orcuttii. Taxonomy (NCBI): domain Eukaryota; kingdom Metazoa; phylum Chordata; class Actinopteri; order Cypriniformes; family Leuciscidae; genus Gila; species Gila orcuttii. Next base: position 11,442,382 of record JAPDVR010000007.1, on the reverse strand, counting down.
ATAAGATTAGCTTCCCATTTTCAATAAGACTCAAAGGATTTTGAGCGTAATATTGGAGTCCATCTATTACTGTCAGACACTCGGACTCTACGACTCTGTTCAAACCGGTGTGTGTTTCCTCATGTCTACTATTGCAAGCAAACCTCTGAGGTACAATAAGACTTTCGTGAATAAAAAATTGATTCTTAATTTCATGTGCAATGATAAACTTGTGTATCTGTGGAGATGCAGTGCATGTTTAGTGTTTGGTGGAGCCGGTGTGATCAGGCTGCCCTCTTCTGATCACCGACCAAAGGAGCTGCACTTCTACAAAACACACGCCATTTTGATTGCTATCACCTTTCAGGGTTGTCTAATTAAAGGATTTTAATTACAGCTTAATCATTTTCATATTATCACATTCAATTATCATATTTAAACCTCGTGTCAAATGCGGTCTCTTTATCCATTTCTTATAGACCCACATAGAATGAATATGATTACTGAAGATGCGGGGCTAGTTTTACCTAAATTTTATCTAATTTTACTCCAGGGAATCATTTAATTAAGGTATTTTTGAAAGTCATCTGTATAGGCACATAGCTTAAAATCTTGGTTATAAAAGCTATTTAACATTTTCACCGTTTTTGGAAACTAAAAAAAAGGCTTAATTGAAAACATGTTGAGCTTTTGTGACAACATGCCCCAATAGCAGGACATGTTGTCACACAAAATGACTCTCAGTGGGAGAATGCTTTTGTCACTGGTTTGATAAGAATACCAATTTGTCAAAATTGTATGTATAAAGTATTAGCCTATAGACTATTTAAGGGCTTTTCAGCTAAATTAAACCATTATAAAATAAAATAAACTGTGCTGTCAAATCGTTTTATCACACCTAAAAGATGGTTTATATAATATATGTGTGTGTATATATTTATATTTATATATATATATATATATATATACAGTTGTGTTTAGAATTAATGGCGCCCCTGATAAATATGATCAAAGATGGCTGTAAAAAATAAATCTGCATTGTTTATCCTTTTGATCTTTCATTCAAACAATTTGCAAACATCTAACCTTTCATTGAAGTAAAATAATTGAAAGTGAGGGGGAAATCACATTTTGAAATAAATGTTTTTTCTCCAAAACACATCACAAATTTTTTGAATGAAAGATCAAAAGGATAAACAAAGCAGATTTATTTTTTACAGCCATTTTTGATCATATTTACTAGGGGTGCCATTAATTCTGACCACAACTATATAAACAGAAACTTTAATGCTAGTTAATCGATAATTAATCGATTTGACAGTACTAAAACAATATTTGAATATTGCACTAATTCAAACAGGGTTTTTTAACTAGATGTTTGAAACCAACATGAGCGTTTGGACTTGCCGACTGCTCTGTGTGATTTGACAGCTAGTCGTACCTATGGATGAATATTGTGTTTTCATATAATAAACCTTCATCACAGGTTTACAGCGTATATATAGCTGTGTTTGGAGAGATGATGTATCTAAATGTGATGCAGATGACTAATGAAGTTTGTCTGATGACTCTGTAAGTGTCAGTGGGATGGTGTTAAACGGCTGTTCTCCGTCCTCCTGTGCCGATATTAGGCAGGTGTTTGTGCTTTATAAAGAAGCTTTGCTGAAGAGGCTGTTTGACACGGTGCAGGTCCACAGAACCATTTCCTAAAGCAACCCGTCTCCTTCCCTTTACTGCCCTCATCAGTCCTGCACAAGCACGAGGCTGCAGCCTCCCCTGCCGACGCTAAAAGATGAATGTCTGTTATTGTTTGTGTGATGACAGAGTGTTTCAATCAGGTCCTGTGCAGAGCTAGAGCGCTGAGTCAGTTCCTCTTCCATCGATCCATCACATGGCCTGCAGCCGGCAGGTGTAGTTGCTTTCTCCCGGGGGATGCGGGAAACACCTGCCCTGCCCAGCTCTCCTCTCCTGGTTCAACAGCCACAATCTGTCAGGACAGCACTTTCCTGCTCGTTTGTTGTGCTTGTACAGGTATTAAGGGAGTGAGGTGGGATCAGGTCATTTTCGGGATGAGCCTGGGGACCTCAGTCTGACTTTGCCAGGTTTTATGGGGGCCTTTCCTATTATCTAGTACCTTTCGAACTCTGTAACATTCACAAAATGAGTATGCTTGTGTTGCAATTGTGCTGTAAGAAACATTTTACAGGTACATTTTAATTGTATCAAATTCTTCTAATTCTATCAAACAGGATGGAATGTTTAAGATTGTTAATACTTGGTGTTAATACTTTCTAAATTATCTAATGTTTTTTTCCCATTGAAATTATGTAATTTCCTGGAGGATGATGTCATAGAGTGCTGCAGGGATGACAGCAAGTATTTTTGTATGCAAAAATTCAGAAACAAATCAGCATTTTAGCACATTTAAAAATATATATTTTTCTTGTTTTGAAAAAGGCAGGACTACAGTACAGATGTTGTCGTCGGGTCATTAAACTTCATCATGCCGAACAGGTAAACGTCTCGGTTACGTAACCCTAGTTCCCTGAAGAGGGAACGAGACGCTGCGTCGAAACGCTGTGGGAACGGCCCTGCGTGAGTGTGTCATGAAGCACGTATGGAATCGGTCCAATGGCGAGACAGAACGTCATAGACGGGTGATGTCATTGACCAGGAAACTATAAAGCACCCATTGAATCATAACAGCGCCAGCTTTTGATAGGCTGAAGCAAGTCGATCACGGGCATGCTGGGAATATGACGAGGTGACGCAGCGTCTCGTTCCCTCTTCAGGCAAGGCAAGGCAAGTTTATTTATATAGCACATTTCATACACAATGGTAATTCAGAGTGCTTTACATAGAAGAAATTAAAATAATCAAAAGAAATAAGAATAATTAAAACAGTTTAACATAAAAAATAAAATAAAATACAGTACAAACAGTCGGACGAACAGTGGCACAGTAATCATTCAGTAAATGCACAGCTAAACAGATGTGTTTTGAGTCTGGATTTGAACCATAGATTGTAAAAAAAATGGACAAAGCGTCTGTGACGTCACCCATAGACTTTCTGAATAACGGTTTTGAGGCCGTTTATGGGGGGTATGGGCGGCGCCATATTTGAAAATCTTGGGAAATCCTAACCCCGCCCACCTTCTGGCCAATCCATATATGGGTAAAAGGGCAGGCTTTGTGTGAGACTGGCCGGCTGGTGGACGGCCGCACCTCTTCAGTTCAGCCAAGCAGCGGCAACCTCAGCTATCGACTGACAGATTAGGCAATTTTGCCAACTTTTCAGACCCCTTTAGCGAAATCTTTTTCAAAAAAGCGACTAGCGACAAATCCAGCGACTTTTTAGACAAACCTCAGTAACCTCCGGATGTTGCCAGTACTCTTCTGCGAGCGCGAGCTCTTGCTTTCTCCCTAAGTAACGTTACTCCTACAGTGTCAGTGCAGTTTATATAGCAGAGCAAACCATTTTATGTACGATATTTCAAAACAAATGTTCAGAAAGGATACAGAGGTGTATGATGTGTTGTGTCAGATCATGGCCGAGACATCAAATTTCAGGAATTCCACTCGGCGCAGCCCGTAATCAGCTGTCAATCAAGCTGTCAATCAAAGTTAACCACGCCCTTATTTGTCATACATTTTATATCTAAATACGATCTAAACTAACGAGTTAGAAAAAAATTCACCCCCCTCACAGTTGTCAGGCACTCGGAACCTATCGAAAAATACAATAAAAGTACATGGGACCAACCTGTAAAAACATGAATTTATGCTGTGAAAACGGACATTTTAACATGAGGTCTATGGACATTTGCTCCCTTTTGGGACCTGCCCCTAGCGGATTTTTGATGTATTGCAGTTCCCTTTCGAAGGGAACTCAACAATACGTCAACGACGTTATGGGGAACGCCTCAGGCGTGACAGGTGTCTGAAATCACTATCAAATCACGTCAATCATATTGACCGGCGACAGCCCGTGAATCATTAGCGTGAATGATTAACGTGCGACCTGGAAGTATAAAGGGGCGCCTTGCACACATGACAAACCATCTCATCGTCTTCAGGGACTGTTTGTTTGAAATGCTATTCAAGTTACGAGGTAAGAGAAAGATGAAACGCACAGCTAAGGCAGATTGTTTTCGTAAGTGTGCTGACCCGTGTTCGAGGTTTCTGACACCGGCCGACACACACGAGCTGTGCGTTTTTTGCTTGGGTGAAGAGCACGCATGGGAGGTTCTCGAGGGAACCCTCTGTGCGAACTGCGAGCGTTTTTCTCTTAAAACGCTCCGCTCTCGTCTGGCCCTCTTCTCGAGTGAAGGGGGTCCGGCATCTGGACCTCGTGGTGCGGGTCCCGCTCGTGCTGAGGCCGATCGGCGACTTACATCATGGGGCTCCCAGATGGAGCTTGTCGATCGTCTCGAGAGGGCTGTTAACCTCTCAGATGATTCGACGGCTGACGAGGGCGAACTGCAGGTCGATGGGGAAGGTTACTCACCGATTGTACCTGCAGTTGATGCTCTTCAGGACGCGCAGGAGATGGCTGAGGAGGTTTATGATCAGGTAGATCCTGAACCTCCTCAGCCATCCTGCCCCGTGTATGCAGAGCTGGTGGATGTGATGGAGCGCGCTGCCAACAGGCTGCAGCTGCCTTGGCGGCGCGCTAGAGGAGAGGTCGCTCGCGGTAGGCTCGACGATCGGTTTCTCCCCGGCCATACACCACCAGCTCAGCCCTGATCTTCATACGGAGATCGAGAGGGCATGGAAGAGCCCATACTCTGCCCGCATTCACCTACATCAGCGGGCCAGTTTCGCTGATGTGGAGGGGATCGGAGAATATGGGTATGTGTCAATGCCGCCCATTGACGAGACGTTCGCGAACTATCTCGTGTCTGGGCGGGCAGCGACACTGAAAGCTCCAACCCTGCCATCCAAACCGCTGAAAACAACGGCTCGTTTGAATGGCAGAGCATACACGGCAGCAGGTCAGGCCGTTGCTGCACTGCATACCATGGCAGTGTTACAGGCGTACCAGGCCGACCTGCTGAGGGATCTCGACCAGGGGGCAGGGTTGTCCCCTGAGGCGGTCGCTGAGCTGAGCCGCACCACAGATCTGGCTCTCCGGGCTATCAAGCAAACCGCTGCCGCGATCGGACGGTCGATGGTCGATTTTTATTTGAGGCATATTTAGTATATAGCCTATTTATATATTTAAAGTTTGTTTCAGTTGTTTGTATTGTTTGTAGGCTATTCAGACGTGAACATTAAAGGTTGATTTGAATTCCCGTCTGCTGGTCATGATAATACGTGTATGAGAAAAAAAAAAAGAAAATCCGCGTCAGGCCGCGGGTCGGGTTCGGGCAGATAATTCATGTTGATGTTACATCCGGTCCGGGCTTTAAAAGCCACGGGCCGGGTCGGGTCGGGTTGTAATTTTCAGGCCTGTTGAGAACTCTAACCTCAGGGTGAGGTATGAGTATCCCCCTGTGATACAGGGTAGGTCTGAGCACTTCACTCCCAGTTCTGTTTTATCCTACCTCGCACCACTATGGCTCGGGTCAAGTATGAAGTGAGCTTCACTTCTTCTTTGGTCGAAGTACGCTCCCCTGAAGCCAGAGCATTGCCCTGAGCTGACGCCCATGCATAGATGGTAGGCCCCTGACTAACTGGGGCCTCCGTTGAGGCAGAGTGGCGTATGTTGTACTCCCCTTGTTTTGAGGGTGCTAGCTTTCTTGCGGAGTACACTGCCATGGGCAATGTGATTAGGCACCAGGATGCTGTAGGCGCTGTGTAAACAGCTTTTCTGCCACCGAAGGCTGGGCCATTAGGTAGTAGGCCTCAGCAGGCCTCCTTGATTGGACAGCCCCCTAGAGGGCACTGTAGGCCAGCACACTTTACGTGGTTGGCCTTGGTGGTTCGGGCAGTTTACTCACTGATGGGTAGTAGGCCTTTAAACAGGCCTCCTCGGAGGTGAGTCCCAACATTGTGGGACATACCTTATAGCGCTACTGGAAGCCCATTAGTAAATTATGCTTGTGAAGTATGGTTCCCAACAGTGTACTTTATGGCAGAATATGACTTGCTATTAGCTAGTAGGCCCGACCAGGCCTCCCTGATAGGCGAGTCCCCAGCTGGCTGGCCTTAGCAGGCCACCTTATACTATCACCCGGACTCAGGGCTCGAAGCTACCAGTGGTTTTCAGGTAGTAGGCCACTCAGGCCTCCCTGAAGGTGAGTTCCCACAGGCTGTGATTATCAGGTAGTACGCTCCTCCAGGCCTCCTTGAATGAGTACGGTCGGGTAGTAGGCCTCACCAGGCCTCCCTGAAGGTGAGCTCCCCACATACTGTGGTTGTAAGGTAGCAGGCCTCAACGGGCCTCCCTGAAGGTGAGTTCCCACGTACTGTGGTTATCAGGTAGTAGGCCTCTCTTGGCCTCTCTGAAGGTGAGCACCCCACATACTGTGGTTTTCAGGTAGTAGGCCTCTCTGGGCCTCCCTGAAGGTGAGCACCCCACTTACTGTGGTTATCAGGTAGTAGTTCCTTCGGGTTCCCTAGCCACATTCCCTAGAAGGGACCCCTTCTAATTGGAAGCTGTGGTTCCAGGCCCGGAACCGGCCCAGGTAGACCTTTCATTTAACCATGTTTATGAAGGTTTTTCTGTGAGGCTGTAGCTTGGGCTATGACTGTAGGGAATGCTGTCACTGACAGCCCAGTGTGACCTGAGGGTGAGTGGTTCTAGCGTTTCATTTGAAGTTGCTGGTTCTGACAGTTGTCACTGCCACTTGGCATGCACTCCCCTTAGCATGGCGGAGTTGGTATATCGTTCCCCATAACGTCGTTGACGTATTGTTGAGTTCCCTTCGAAAGGGAACGTCTCAGGTTACGACTGTAACCTATGTTCCCTGAGAACAGGGAACGAGACAATACGTCTCCCTGCCATGCCTCGGGGCTTGCCTACCGTACAGTCCCTTCAGACGATAAGGTGATTTGTCATGTTTGCAAGGCGCCCTTTTATACTTCCAGGTCGCACGTTAATCATTCACGCTAATGATTCACGGGCTGTCGCCGGTCAATATGATTGATGTGATTTGATAGTGATTTCAGACACCTGTCATGCCTGAGGCGTTCCCCATAACGTCGTTGACGTATTGTCTCGTTCCCTGTTCTCAGGGAACATTGGTTACAGTCGTAACCTGAGACGTTTTCCAGCCTGTCAAGAAGTATGTTGTGATCGACAGTGTCAAATGCAGCACTGAGGTCGAGTAGTACAGAACTGAAAATTTGCTTGTATCAGTATTTAAGCGAATATCGTTTATTATCTTTATGAGCGCTGTCTCTGTGCTGTGATGTGGTCGGAAACCAGATTGAAATTTGTCAAAGTATCCATTTGAGCTTAAGAATTTGTTCAGCTGATTGAAGACAACTTTTTCAATGATCTTGCCTATGAAAGGAAGATTTGAGATCGGTCTATAGTTGTTTAATATGGTCTTATCCAGATTGCTCTTTTTCAGGAAGGGCTTGACAACTGCAGTTTTCAGGGAGTTTGGAAAACTCCCAGAGAGAAGTCCTCTTCAGGGAACTAGGGTTACATATATGTAACCGAGACGTTCCCTTTCAAGGGAACTCGAGCTGCGTTTAAATGCTGTGGGAACGCTAATTCCCACGTCGCCATAAGAGCAAGTGTCCGTCTGTGTGAAGTCAGTGCGCACATTCGGACGAAAGCACCTGCGCTCTTGGAGTGAAGCTGAAGTCAAGGTCGTAGAACCTCACAAACGTGTGCGGTGAGGACCAGCCCTCCGCATCATATACTTCTTGTAAGGAGACTCCTGACAATAGAGCTTGAGAAGCAGCCATACTCCTAGTTGAGTGAGCTCGTACGGCCAATGGTGAAGGCTGACCAGCCGACTCGTAAGCAAGTGAGATAGGCAATTTTCAGAGAGGCTAGCAATAGCGAGTTAGCTTTGAAAGCATAAGATCCCTCCGTCCCTTCAGTGCGTCTACAACATCACTGGTTTTCATCTCTTCCAGATTACAGTAGGACGCAGCAAGCTGGTTGTTTTGGTTCAGGAGGAACTGTTAAAGGCGGCAGCTGTTTCGGTGACTGACATCTGTCTAACTCTGCATAGCATGAACGTTCTGATGACGTGTGATGTCTGCGTGAACAGGTGTGCGGGGGTATAGAAATACACGTTGACAGGCAGGTAGGACATCTTATCATTGCATTCGACACACTTTACTTTATTAAATTGTTTAATGGTTTATACTTGCTAATTTTCATGACAGAGTTCAAGATAAATCTTTTCATTACTACTGGAGCTGCCAGTTTACAGTCCATCCCATATTTGCTTCCTTTTGATAAAAGAAAACTAGCTAATATGATTTCTATATGTTAAGATTGAGTGTTATCCATGAACACATACTATGGGGACATAATGTTTTGCATGAAAGGAATGACCCATAACACCCCAGAGATTAACGTACACATAGCCCTGCTCGCTCATCACAGTCCTAAATTGATAGCCAAGCAAAGTAATTACATCTGAGAGCAGGGACGATAGTAGGGTGCGTGTGTGGACCGGGGGCGAGGAAACGCGACTCAGGCTCCCTGCAGTCAACAGAGCTTTATTACAGAGCAGTATTGATGTCCCCTTCACAAACATCAATAGTGCCGCTCCATCTCCACACGCCACTATCTTCAACAGCAAACTGTGCGGCCTGCCTTTGAAAAGGACGACCCTCTAGCTATGACTAAATTATCATTTTTAGGACCACATTTCTGTTTGTGCATCATTTTCTTCTACAGTTATTAATCACGTCTTCGTCAGTCTGTAGCATGTATTAGTCCCAGAGAAGAGGCTTTGCTGTAGTGCGTCTCTGTGTTCACGGCCCATGGCGCGAGCTCATTTTCTGAGAAGGCATCAATGCACTCCAAAACCACAACAGTATATAAAATCTACTTGTTTTTTATTCAGAATTATGTCATTCCTCTTGACAGTGAATCTATAAGAAACAAAGAAGGGCCTTTAGATCTGAAACCTATACTAGCCTTATCGTCACATGCAAACATTCATTGCATGGAACTTTTATAGACTGGCTGATTTATATAGATTTGAGGAAAAAAATATATAGAAAATATAGCTGCGCGCAGCAATTATCAGTGTTCAGGTGCTTTAAGTCCTTTAAGCACATGCGTGAAAAGGTATTATGTTTTAATTAGCAAGTGTGTAACCTTCTCGATCATAGATGGAAAAGACCATTTACAGCCAATACAGGCAGTTTACCATGGGAAATATATGGTTTAAAAGCTTTTTTTGAGCCAACAACCTAGGACTAGTTCGCCAAAGTTGGTTTTTGAAATAATCTCCAATATTTAACAAACGATTCTATTAACAGTGGCGGTCCTAGAGGCAAAGTTGCTCAGAATTAAGCTGTACAACATGTGCCGAACGTTGTGGACGTGTGCCAAAAATTGCATGGTATGAAATCCTTTACGCACGTGAAAAACGTGATTTCTTTCTAATTTCTCACAGGCCTCTAGGGCTGTGAATCAAACAGGCCCAGCGAGTTTCGTTACGATCGACCTCCGTTTACCTTGTCTGATAGCTGCTCAAACTTCACTGCCCGCCACCGGACGCATTTTTCAAGATATGCGAATGTCCTCAAAAGCAGTCTTGGCACCTTGGGCGAAGACACCGCATGCCAATTTTTAAGTCAATCTGACTTAGGGTTGCATAGTTATAGCAGTTTTTATGTTTTTTCCATGTTATAGCGCCACCAAGTGACCAGTCGCCGCTTGCTTTTTTACACGACCATAGAATGAGCTCTTACATACTGTATACTCATTCCGTTCATGAGTTATAGCTATTTTAGTTAAAGTGGCTCCCCCCACTTCGAACGTTTTGGCGGCCTTTGGAGACCGCAAATGGAAATTTAAACTTTTTTTTAGAATTTTTGACAATCAGAATCTTACTGGTCTGGTTTGGTTCCAATTGGGCCAAAAACTTATAGGACTAGTTCCAAAAAATCCCAAAAATTCAGACCATCTGATCTTTTGTCAAGGATTCTAACGATATAAGACACCTGAGCCTACGCCTAATGGTTTATGAGTTATGAGTGATTTCGCACTTTTGACCGCTGTTGCGCCCCCGTCAGGTCAATCGGGGCGAGCATTGGTGACGCTGTAGATGGTGTGAGTACTACCAGCCCTCAGAGTTTCAAGTCTCTGTGACTTACGGTTTGGTGTGCCCGATCACTTTTAGGGGAAATGCTGATCCTTGGAAATTAACAATTACAATAGGGTTTGAACCCCTAATAATTTGTTTCTTGGACAGAGAAACCATTTTTTATACAAGTCAGGGGAAACATTACACCTGTGTATCCTCACTCATGACTCCTCTGGAAGCCTCCTCACTCCTTGATCCTCGACTCCTCGCGGTGCAATTAGAGAATTGAGATGTCCTTCAAGATGGCTGTGCTTGATTGGTTTCCGGGTCATAGGATGGAGGACAGAGGAGAGAGGAGACGAGGAGGGATATTGAGAAGCACCCTGGGAAGAGAGGAGCTTCAACAATGTTAAATATGGTGTTACATGCCTTCCCAGTCTATGGGTCAGGGAGGCAGTAACAAGGAAATTACTAACAGTTTGGCAACCAAGAACTCTCCTCTTCTGTCCCAGCACTCCACAAAAAAAATACAAAAATTTTTTTTGAAAATCTCAAAAATGACTTTATTTGGATTAGTCCAAGTACAAAAAAAGGGAAGCATCAATAGGCTTCAGGAGGGGACAAGGCCAAAACAATAAACAAAGTTCTGACTTTAGGGGGAATACTTTCTTCTCTTTCGAAATAAGATTCAAAATGAATAACAAATTTCTTACCTTACTCCCTCTCTAGCCAAACACAGGAGAAAAACATGGACATAAACAGAAACGGCATCCGCCTCCTTATTGCTTCCAAAATAAACTAAATCAAAATAGGTAAGAAAAGGTTTAAACTCAAGGCTCTTTTAGTAATGTTTAAAGAACTTAAGAAAAGCTGGTTTAACTAGTGATGGCAATTTCAAAACACTGCTTCATGAAGCTTCGAAGCCTTTACGAATCTTTTGTTCCGAATCAATGGTTCGGAGCGTGTATCAAACTGCCAGAGTCACGTGATTTCAGTAAACGAGGCTTCATTACGTCATAACTGTTTCGAAACACTTCGAAATTTCAATGGTTCACCGCTGGGAGCGATGATCTCTGTCAACCCATGAATCATGAGGAGTCACTGAGACCCAATGAACAAGTGTCTGTGGGTTTTACCTGATCTCTTATCAGTTTTATACATTTGTAGACATTTTAATTATACATTAGTATAATTAAAATGAGGTAGTTAATAGTCTTATTGGCCTGTTTAGCTGAGCCATTCATAGGACAAACAAAACAAACCCTGACAATAGATAAAAGAACACGTTTACACATGATAATCTTATTATATGATTAGATAATTGCATTTGAAAGATTTTACTTTCAGTAAAACATTTGCAATAGATTTGTAAAAGGTGTTTTTATGCATGTTTGGCCTGGGTTTTTGTTGCATTTTCACTGTTCTGACCACTAGGGGTCACCGTGGAGACGGGTGTCGGATTGTTTCGAAGCCTCGGCACAATATGGCACATTTGATTCAACTGTTTCAGTGTTTCACGAAGCCTTGATCTGCCCACCACTAGGTTTAACTGCAGTTCAAGTTTGCTCAGGTTAATAACAACCAACAACGAGATGTACAATCAGTCTTAGCACACATGCTAAGGTGTGAGGCAGGAGAAGACAGTCTTCGCAGCCTGGAGTCAAAAAGGGCCTCTCCTCTCCAGCTTTATCCACAAGCTTTCCTAGTCAGGAGCCAATCAGTGGAAACCAGGAGATGATGGTAATTAGTGTCAGCTGGTCTCCATTTGCACCCAGGAGAGAGAAAAAGAGAGAGAGAGCACAACAAAAAACACCACCAAAACATTGCACACATAATAATAATTACGCCCTGGGACGTAACATATGGGAAAAAGTATGTGTTTTTGAACATTCAAACATGGAAACCAGTAGATTATTCCAGTAGAGCCCAAAAACTAAATCAAGACTTTGTAGAAGGCCTCTTTAAATCGTCCAGCGGCCCCCTGAAACTCCCCACCGGGACCCTAGTTGAGAACCACTGCTCAAGATGCCTCATTTTGGCCAAAGTCCCTTTTCAAGAAAGTCATTTAATTTGGTGGACATACTTGCAACGCCTCTGCGCAACTATTTTGGGAATTCAAGACCAAGTCCTTTTCTACGTGATTGGGAAACTCACATTCAAATAACATACAATATTTCAAAAACCAAGCAACAAAATTTGACATGAACTGTCCCATAAATGTTGTTTCTTATGCCCAAATAGCATTAGGGATAGTTCATCATTTGCTTACCCTCAAGTTGTTCTAAACCTGTATAAATTTGAAGAATGCTTGTAACCAAACATGATGGACCCCATTGACTTTCATAGTATTTTTTTTCTCCATACTATGCAAGTCAATGGTGCCCCATGACTGTAACGCTAATTAAAATGTTTTTATGCTTTCAAATGGAGAATTACATTAGCTTAGTGACATGCTAACATCAAACTCTATTGGAATTAACTGTCTCTTGAGTCTCTTTTGAGTAGAAAGGAAAGCTATTTAGTGTGGCAAACAGTTTCTGCTTCTACAGCATTACACATCAGTCACTTATTAAGTGTCATATTTCAGTTATGATGATCCTTTGAAGGCACAGATACCTAGACAAGGCAGCTCACTAGGTTTTGAAAGTGAACTAGTGTGTGTGTGTGTGTGTGTGTGTGTGTGTGTGTGTGTGTGTGTGTGTGTGTGTGTGTGTGTGTGTGTGTGTGTGTGTGTGTGCGCGTGCGCGTGCGCGTGCGTGTGTGTGTGTGTGTGTGCGCGTGCGCGTGCGTGTGCGTGTGCATGTGTGTGTGTGTGTGTGTGTGTGTGTGTGTGTGTGTGTGTGTGTGTGTGTGTGTGTGTGTGTGCGTAAGCTGTCCAGGATTTAGCCAGCGGTCTGTTCCTTCACGCTAAACTCTCTCCACACGGCTGTTAACACCGGCGGCAGCTGAAGGATTCGTGTGGAGCTCATCGCTGTGGGCTCTTGGCCTCGGAGAAACACCATGCAGAGCTGTTTACGAGATTCGAGGAATTTCCATAAACTCTCTGAGCTATTCAGATGTGTGATTTAATACCCACTGTTTAGCCAGATGGCACTGGACATATTTCAATGCATAATTCACATTTTATTTGTATCAATAGAGTGTAGGCTAATATACATTTGTTAGCAGCCAAGCAGTCGTTTTCGACAGATTACATGACAGGCTTCTCTTGCTGTGCTAAATTTTCATCTCTTGGCATAGCTAAAGTAAACAAATAAATATTGAATATCATGATTTGCCAAAGCCAGTTTGAGATAATATGTCACTCAGGAAAGTTGGCACAAGAGCTAATTGTAAGAGCTGAACGGGTCGACAAAACACAAAACTCTCATATATTAGGCAAATTCTAATATCATAATATTTTTGTGATAGCATTTGGTTAACATGTGAATACAATATATTCAGATAAGAGTCAACTATGATGAAAGAAAACTTTGTTCTCAAGATTTCCATGGGGAATGTTGTATAATTTATTTGGGCCTATTATGTTGTCCATTCTGATAAATTGTTTTGTTTAATAATTTCTTCACTTAGCCTAAAATTTGAAGCCATTAAAACTGATAGTAATCTAAATATGATGGAGAGGGTATGTATTTATTTATTTACTTACTTACTTACTTAGATCATATAACCTGTTATAAAAATGTAGTCTTCTCAAATCAGTGTCAATAAATAGCAGGTATTCTTGTGACAACTTACCCCATAGTGCAGGAGTGGGGAACGTTGGTCCACTGTCCTGCAGAGTTAAGCTTTAACCCTGAAAGAAACTCACCTGATTGTAGCGTTAGTGACCCTGAAGACATTGATTAGCTTGTTAGGAGTGTTTGATTAGGTTTGGAGCTAAACTCTGCAGGACAGTGGCCCTCCGGGACCAACGTTCACCCCTGCCATAGTGTCACAACATGTCCAGCCATGCAGGGGTTAGATGTAACAACCTTTTTTTCTTGTGCAATAAAGTTTGAATTTTAAATAGTTATGTTGTTGACTTAAATATGTGACTATACAGAAAAAAATAACTATGTGTGTATATATGTAAATATATAGGCTATAGGCCTATATATAAATTATTTATTTATTTTATTTTTTTCCACAGAGGGGGGTGAGATCCCAGTCAGCCTCGGCCCCCATGAGATAATAAAAAGCATATCAGGTATGGCCTGTTCTAGGGATGCCAGTGTAAATTTGTGCCAGCCCTGGAAAAAAGAAAAGGACCAAGTCTCCCAGATCATTCTGAATAACAGCCCTGATTCTATTTTTGTTGTGTGTGATTTACGCCCCGCTTCCTCTATGTGTTGTCTGAGGAAACAGATGCGCGGGACTGTGCTTTTCCTCAATTCCTGGGAGAGAGATTGTGGCCCGGCCCGACTGGCTCTCTGGCTCTCTGCGCTCGTGAGAGAGGCTGGTAAACGCTACTTATATGGGCTATTTGGTTCCCTTTTCTGCAATTCTCCATTTCCTTCTGGTTTCCACTTGCGTATGTCCGTGTGGGCCGTCGGGCTTCCCCTCGATCCGCGCGGGACAGGGCAAGGTCAGCAGCGCCCGGTGATGGCGTCACTAGGGCACTTCATACATGTGGAATGAATGGGTCACGATTTGGGACACGCCCGCCGGACACAGTGGCCCTTTGATCAGGACGGGTCACGCGGCACTGTGATGATGATGTCACTCCAACAAATGCTTATCAGTGACTGTGATAATGAGCTGCGAGGAGAGAGAGAGTGTGTGTGTGTGTGTGTGTGTGTGTGTGTGTGTGTGTGTGTGTGTGTGTGTGTGTGTGTGTGCAACTCACAGGCTGCAATGCGCACAGAAAACTAGTCCAACTATTAGTAACAGCCCTGATTCTATTTTTGTTAATAACATAACAAACAAATATTGAATAACATGATTTGCTAAAGCCGGTTTGAGATAATTTTGAACGGTTTGAACGCATGCTCATAACGACTCAAATTCCAATATCATAATATTTTTGTAACAATAAAACCCTAATGACTTTCAGACAAGAGTCAACTTGTGTTCTCAAGATTTCAAGATTGGGAATATTGTAAAAAAAAATTATAATTTTAGTCATTTCATCAATTACAGATTCTGTTTAGCAAAACGATATTTTTTTGCATAATGTTGTCAATTTTGATTAATTGTTTTGTCTAATAATTTCTTAATTTAGCTTAAACTTTGCTGAAAAGCCATTAAAGCTGTTTTATAGTTTAAATATGTTGTTGGAAATGGCATTTATTTACTTATAGTATAACCTGTGAAAATAAAAAAAGTATTTTTCTCAAATCAGGTATTCTACAAGAATGATTAAGCTAGGATTACCATTATCAATAATTCATTATTTTGTATTAAAGGTGTATAAAAATACTAGCACTTTTTTGTAAATGACCCACGGTAAAGTTTCGCTTTATCAGACAATCTGACACCAAAATATAGCTAATCTTGAGATTATTTAAAAGAGGAAGGCTATGAGTTAAGAGTAAAGTTGGAATGGGAAACTATTATCTTCTATGAAAAGGGAAGTGAATGAATACACGTCGTCAATAAAGAGAAATGGCTTTACTGACCGCTGATGCATTATTGTTGTGTCATAAATGGTCAATGATTCTTCCTGATGCATGGAGCTTTATGCGGATAAGAGCGCCATCTACAGGAGGCTTTAAACACAACACACTGCGGGTGCATGCGCAAATAATGGTGTGATGTCAGGTAATTCACTGGCTGTTAGCAGTAATCCATATGCAATTATATGATCTTAGAATTTGAATTTATTGGGATTATTGCTTCACAGAGAGAAAAAAGGTGTAAAATGTTTACCTTTCGGGGTCCAACAGCTTGTCACTGCATGGGCAAGTACCCTTAAAATTACATCTTTGTACCTTTTTTTTTTACCACAAAAAGGTTCAGAGTTGTACCTTAAGGTACATATTTGTATTCTTAGGTACTAATATGCATATTTTAGGAGTAAAAAGGTACAAATATGTGATTTTAAGTGCTGTACTCCAAAAGGTAAAATATTTAGGCTACACCTTATTTCTCTATATATATTTTCAAAATGTGGAAGGGTTCATTTAACTACATTTTTCCATTTCATGGATACAAATATGTAGTTTCCATCCTCAGACAGCGCTGAGGTCTTCAGAACTGCTTTCTGACAGGGGAATAATGTTTGTGAACCTGTTTTAGGAACATAATAACCACCTATTGTTTTTGGATCATGGTTGCAGAGTTTTTCTGTGTAAAATATCTCTGAGATGAGCTCGACCTACAGCTCCACCTACTGGTCATAATGAGCGTTTATCTGATTTCAGCTGGAGACTCTTTCGCTCTTCATTTATGCACTATAACCTGTGTATAGCCTACTATAACCTATCGGTGCATCACAGCAGTTTAAAACAGCTTGCTTTCTATGCGAATTTATTGTGAAATGTAATTTATTCCTGTGATCAACGCTGAATTTTCAGCATCATCATTGTGTTTTCAGTGTCTTTAGTCTTCAGTGTCACGTGATCCTTCAGAAATCATTCTAATATGATGATTTGATGCTCAAGAAACATTGTTGAAAATATTTGTGCTGCTGAAAATTTCTGAAGAAAATATGCTAAAAAAATTTAATGATACTTTGATGAACAAAACATTAAAAAGAAGAGATCAATTTAATGGCTATCCTTGAATAAAAATATTAATTTCTTTAGGGGGGGGGGGGCACTGACCCCCAACTTCTATTGTAAATATGGCTGAACTAAAACAGACAATTAAATGCTGATGGTTTCAGTTGCTACACTGAAAAACTATTTAATTATCCTGCAACTCTTGCTATTTTAAATAAATAAATGAAAATGAATGTTCGCTACAGGGATTTTCGGGTCCATCAGCAGATCGTCCTCCCTGTCCGGAGATTTATTCAGAAGACTTGCTGACCGCAGCTGCTGCCACACAGAGCCGGCGTTACATAATTCACTTATTTTTAAGAGGATATAAAACTTTGGTTAATTATTGCCTTAAGTGCTGTCCTGAAACCCAGAGAAGATCACGTGTCTGAGCCGTGAGTGACGTCACGAGGCGACAGGTCAGCTGGCATCACTCAGATTTCTGCCGCTGGGACTCTGTCAGTTTTCTTTGTTTAAGTTTTTTTTATTCCATTTCATTTATTGATTTTTCACTTGCAGGATGTAGTTTTATTGTGATTATTTCAGCATAAATGTTATGAAAAGCGAATCGCCCCTCTTGTTAAAGCCCCTCTCTCAGGTTTACAGGTCCTCGTTCGGGCAATTATTTCACAGATTACAAAACACGTTCAGTCAGCAGCTCAGGGCCTTCCAGACCTCAAGCGTGTGTGTGTGTGTGTGTGTGTGTGTGTGTGTGTGTGTGTGTGTGTGTGTGTGTGTGCCTCTTAACCCGAATTAGTTAACTTTATTCGCAAATCGCGTGGAAACCCGTTGCCCTATACCACTTTAGTTTTTACATAAGCTGAAACTAAACATGTTGAGTTGTATTAACATAATCTTATGTAGGTGCAGCTGACAAAATAAGTTTATATTAGTAGTGTTTACTGATAATCATTAGTTCACATTAGTTACCCAGCATGCATTGCAATATGAAGCTTTTTATTTTACATAATTTTTTATCTTTATTGATGACAACATCAATGTGCAATCATCACTGGATCATTTCACTATAGCTTTTTAGCTATAACAATTCTGCCTTTTTGGACACATGAGTAAACCAGCCAGATCACAACTAATTTTCAAATGTCAAGAGCAAGAGCCCAACTAAAGCCAACACTTATCACCATTATGGTGAATATTTTTAAATTAAATTAAACAATAATTCATCAACATCTAAACCTCTGTTAATTCTCAATACCGTCTGTTGCCGAGGCCTGTGCTCGTCCAGCCAGGTGTAGAGCCCCTTGGAAGCACGTTAGACGCGGGTCGTTTCACGTGACCAGGCAGGTTTTTGAATACCAGTGGTTTCTGCCTTTTGATTTGTGATGTGGTGTTTGAACCCCTCCCCTTCCTTATGAAACTAAACATACCAAGTAATCTCTGCTAAACTTGATTAGTGGAATGAATCTTTCAGCTAAATAGTACAAACAACTAATGTTGTTTAGTAATGATAGCAGGTTTTTACAAAACATAAAAGAATAAGTAATGATCACTCGTAAGTTTAATTAGAAACAAAATCTGGGTTTACAGTGGTGTGTGTGGGATTTGATACATCCATTGTCAGGCGACTGTCGGCTCTAAACTGTAACAGAAAGGTGTATGATCAACAGCTGAGTGGAAGATCTCAGTGAGAAGTCACACTCAACACATCAATCATACATCTGCACAGCTCAGATATACTGAACAACACATGAGCAGCCCAGTTACTGTGTGTGTGTGTGTGTGTGTGTGTGTGTGTGTGTGTGTGTGTGTGTGTGTGTGTGTGTGTGTGTGTGTGTGTGTGTGTGTGTGTGTGTGTGTGTGTGTGTGTGTGTGTGTGTGTGTGTGTGTGTGTGTGTGTGTGTGTGTGTGTGTGTGTGGAGATCTCAAAAGACCCGATGGATCAACGTCACCACACACTCAGGAGGAAAAGCAGAGGCAAAAGAACATAACATCAGAAGAACAACAACAGTAATAAAGTGCCAGAGATCCACATTATATCCGTATTTGTCCATTCTGGATATGAAAAAGTTCTTGATGTTTCATTAGGCCTATAGTTTCTTCAGAGCATGGTGTTTAGGTTGTTTAAACCTTGTGCATCAATTAAAAAATTTACACATTGGTCCATAGAGGACAAAAATGTTTGTGTCCATAAAACTTGTCCTAAAATTGTGAAGCTTGGGAGCATGACTTACGTTTGGTTTCATAATAAAGAAGATTCTTGTTGAAGTAAAAGTTTAAAAAGTGAAACAAAACAAAGTTATAGATGTTAAAGTTCATAAAAATGATTTATGAACAATATTTTATATAAAAAATATATGTTATGAAACATGTTGAACTCTAAAACTGCTAGAAAATCAAAACCATATGAACAAGTTGTGTTCCAAATTTGAGGTTGATATCTCAAAAAATGAGCTTTCAGTAGATTTTGTTTGAGTTTCTCTCTCTCAAATATTTCAAGCACACACACACACACACACAATTTTTTATTACACAGATACAAACCACACTCTGACATCCATACCAACACACCCACACAATTATTGCTGCATAATTTATCCAATTGGCTCTATAATATGCATAAGCAGAAAACCGGAAGAGTGAGTATTTGCTTTATAGGCCAAACCTATAGAAAATGGCACCATTAGATAAAAAATAGTAAAAATGTTAATTTTGAAGCCTTGCCGACAAAAAGAAAGCCTATTGACAAAGATTGCATAATTTCATAGTTAAACGGCCCTGGGTTTAAAAATTTCAGTTTTAATGGGTTTCATTTGGGACACTTTTTGTCCTTAAGGTCCGGAGTGAAACTATTTTATCTATCTACTGCAAACTAGAATTATGAAAGGAAATAGGGGTGAAATAGTAAAATTCCAATACATCTGTGCCAAAATTGATGCAGTTGGCATTATCACAGAAAAAAATATAAAAAAAAAACTAAACTAAAAAAGACAAAAAAAAGTCCACTGCGCAATGTGACGTCGGAGTGACGTCTTTTCTATGTAATTTTTTCGACGTCCAATTTCGGCCCACTGAAGGGGTTGTTTTGTAACGCCAGGCGACGTTTTTATTCGACGTCTTTTGCACGTCTAATGTTGACGTCGGTGGGACCAAATGTGGTCGTTTGTGGACGTCATTTTAACATCAAATTTAGACTAAGTTTAGATGTCATTTTTATACAACTTCTATAACTGTAGTCCCATGTTTCAAAAGAGTGGAGGACATGTTTTCTGTACCATGTATTGACATTTGGCAGATGCTTTTATTCACAGTGACTTACATTGCATTACACATTTACATTCCTATCGGTTTTTGCTTTCCCTGGGAATCAAACCCATGATCTTGGTGTTGCAAGCGCCAACGCTCTACTGTTCGAGCTACAGCATTACACCTTTGTATGCGTCTCCAGTTAGCACCTGCTGCAGAGACAATCAAATTGTGTTTTTGGAAAATGATCTTAAATAATTATAAATAATCTGTATTCATATGTATTAATCATGTTGATAACAACAATGTTGATATTTGTAAATAAAAAAATATTGCATATTAATCATGTAAATTTCCTGCACCTGTAATAGACGTCCAAATGAGGTCTAAAGAAATGACCCAGTTCAAAGGTCAAATGTTGAACGTCAACATGATGTCCAAATAGTGGACCTAGTTTGGACGTCAAATAGATGTCCAGAATTGGTCTTGGACCGGCGGACCCAATATAGACATGATCTGCACGTCTATCCGACATCCAGTGTTTAGTGTAAAGAAGCTCTGATTTAATTCATGTTCTTCATAATCTTGGATCAGAATAACTTTCCCTCCCTCTTCTCTTCTCTAATGACGAGGTCAGGGCAACCTTTCACTCGGATAAACGACAATAGAGAAGAAAAGACTATCACGACTTACATTATTATTCAACTCTGTGCATGAAACTGCCTATTGTTCATCCTTCATTTATTTTACGATTATTCTCGCATTATTAAAAATAGTGAATTATTAAACACATCAAGAAGCTGCTGCCATTTTGAGTATTTCTGCATGACGTTGCAGTCGTCAGGTCTTACAGTGAACGTCTTGACTGATCAGTGCAAACCTCTGAGAGAGAAGTCTTCAGCTATCGCTTTATGTGTTCACAACTGGATACAGCTGTTAAAACAGTGTTATTACTGGAGAACAGGAGACCTGACCTGCATTTCTCTCGGCTTGAGTGACACTGACACTTTTATAGCTCTGAATGGACTGTTTACAATCAGAATAAATCAGATTATCAGCCACAGACATTAGATAAAACGATCCGAGAGACTCATTAAAGGTCACAGTGTTCAGCAGAACATAATGCCAGCCTGTCCAAGAGCTTTTAGCTGTTTAATTAAGAAACAAATGATCTGGAACTAACACGCGTTTACCAGTCCAGCGTGTTGCGAAGAAAGATAAAGAGAGAGAGAAACGCTTCCTTTCGTCGCCTCTTTTAACTGCAACAAAATATGCTTCTCTAATAAATCTGAATCAGACATCTGCCAATAAATAAACGAGGTCTAATATTGGAAGTGAGAGTGGCTGTTTTATTATGCTAGTAATTCATCTGTCACATTGTGGTAATGATGACACACATTATAACCATCTCATAAAACTGCTATAAATCATCACACATCCCTGCATTCACGCTTCTACAGAGAGCTTTTTGCCAAGGCCATTTACGTCGATTTATTCAACTATTACAAGGATGCTGCTTACATGTTAAATGACTTTTGTTATTAGTTCAACATGCTAACGCGTGGGTGGCCAGCAGGTGGCGCACTGCACTGTATTTTTACTAATGGCCTCGTGTGTAAAAACCAGTCTGACTGCATCTTTCAACACACAGCATTTTGGTTTGATTGGTGGATGACGTCTGCGTGATTACATGGTTTATTGCATATGAATGTAGGCCCTCACTTTCCCATTTCTAAGAGTAATTACAGCATCATATTGCATAATTTCCTTATGAACACAATGGATTACAGTGTACAGGTATTGCTTTCAAGAGAAAGCCTTGATATCAAATATCAAACTAAGCAGCATTTATCTTAAAGAAAGCTAACACAGGCACATCCTTTCACAAAATTAAGTTTGTTATAGTTTTTAAAATAGATACAACATGGAAACAAGTAGTATTGTGACACTTTGTGTTTGTGAAACATTAGTGGATTGTGTAATTAATGTTGTTACAAAGTAATTCTCTGTGAACTTGAGGAAAACTATCTGAAATAAAACCACCTTTAGACCAGTTGGAAATGTAATGAAATGATGAGAGAGAGTTCGGTTTATGGGAATTCTTTGTTTTGTTGGATTTTCACTGTATTTACTGTAATTTCTAAACCATTGGCTATGAGTCACAGTGTTGATACACACACACACACACACACACACACACACACACACACACACACACACACACACACACACACACACACACACACACACACACACACACACACACACACATCCACAGAAGGACACTGGACCTGTTTACAGTCACAACCGCAATGTTGCAGGCGTTTGAGTTGCATCATCTCAATTATAGTGCAGTTGTGTTGTCATCAACAAGACAAACGGTCTCAAGACCAGACGTTGAGATAAATTGTACAGTATACACTGCCTGAGATTTTAAAAATCATTTTATGTTAATACTACTAATTTAGAATTTGTTTTAATTCGTACGTGATGTATTTTTTACAAACAGGAAATTGACACTAGTACAACTGATTACAAGTGTTACAAAAATGTTCACTATCCAGCCTTTCTAGAAAAAGATGATCAGGATCACATTTCACATACAGACTTGGTTTGATGGATTTGATTGACCATTCACTGACCAATCAATCAATCAATCCATCGATTTATCCATCCAACAACTGCTAATATCGATATATCTTTCATATTAAATTATATTAAATAAGTATATATTATAAGGGCCAAAAATTTGGCAACAGTCTGATAGATGATTAGTTTGGTGGGTATCATATTGTCGTGTGTATCATATTTTCTAAGGTCATGTGTCCACTGCCTTATAGATATTTTCTGTAGCTAAAGTAGCTGCATGTAAATATATATATATATATATATATATATAAGCTATTTTTTTTAAATGCATAACATATTTATTAGGATCAGTACAAATTGAAACAACAAAATGGTAACACTTTACAACAAAGTCTCATTTGTTAAGATAAGATTAGTTAATGCATTAGTTAACATGAACTATGGGCAATATATTTTTTACAGAATTTAGTAGCCATTGTTAAAGTAACTTTTTTTTCAAAACGTATATAATGAATCCATCTTTCAAACCGTGTTTTTTTCTTATCCTGAATCCCTACAATATGCCTAAAATAAGAGTTTATATTCGGACTATTTTAGACCAACCGCTGCGGAGTAGCTCAGTACCTGTGACTCTTCATATACATAAACAGAGAGAAGTAGCTCCGGCTACAATATTCTTCCGCCAGACGCAAACAGTACTGTTTGTAACCGCTACTGAAGTGTCCGACAGCGCCTCCAATGGCCGAAGTGTGTCATTACACCAGTGCTTTACTCCGCGTGGCGTGAAGAGACCGAGGGGGCGCAAAAGCTGCAGCATGGAGGTACCAATTTATCAATATTCCTGTTATTATATGGAGTGTGGAGAATTCACAATAATACATATCTTATGTGAGTTTATTTTAGTGTCTTGGTGTTAATGGTGCATTCTGCTGCTGTCATGTTGACCCAGCCGTGTGTCTGTGGCCGAGAGCAGAGCAGATACTGAAAGCAAACCGTTAAGACGGATATATTATTATTTTAAAACGAAACACGAGACTCTTGGTGTTACAGTTACTGTCTTAAACACCAAACCCGTGCCAGGCATGAACTCGTGGTTCAATTTTTAACGTGCTGCTAATGTTTTGGTTAGGGAGGGGGTTGTCGACTATCGTTGACGGAATATTGAGCCTGTTATTTTGCAAACATGACCGTATGAAATACAGATGCAAGAATTTAATTTTAATATGATCTCTTACAATATGGAGGATACACGAAAAAGACATCTAAAATGGCGCGTGAACTCGTTGGCGAGGAATGTTCTAGACGCTCCTCCTCAGCCTTCGGTTTATTTCCAACCGTCTCCTCCTGAATTTAGTCTTTATCTGAATGTGCGTGTAATCTTTGATCTTCGTGTACACACATAGCCACTCTATTCCTTTAGATGTAACGTTAATGCCATTGAAACCTTCTGCCACCGGCCGAAATACGAATCTTACTATGGTTTAGGGTTAGCTAATGAATATTAACAAAGTTACGATGACGTTGTGAGGTAATCTTCTGCGTCCAATCACATGCTCTAATTAATATTCATGAATCAAGCCTTATTAAGATAAGGTAATAGGCTAACTGACAAGAGCCCACCTTTTGAACGTCCTCTTTCAGCCTATTTGGAGGGATTGGTGGGCTAACGTCACTCAATCTAATCAATATGAAATTAGCCTTCACGTAATATGGCAAAAGTATGGCCTGATGTAGTCCATGCTCTTCATACTCACCAGCAGAAACACCCACACATTCAGTGAACACATGTAATTATCAGCTTTAAACAATTAACTTAATAGCTTTAGAGCATTATCCATCATAAAGGGACAGTTGTATCTGTCTAATGACGCATATTTGTAAATAGGCAAAGGTTGAAGATAACAAGTCTGATATGTAACTGTGTTTTATGTGAACAGGGTCGAGTCAGCAAGGAGCCG
Source organism: Gila orcuttii (assembly GCA_026230005.1). Taxonomy (NCBI): domain Eukaryota; kingdom Metazoa; phylum Chordata; class Actinopteri; order Cypriniformes; family Leuciscidae; genus Gila; species Gila orcuttii. The sequence goes on along the minus strand of JAPDVR010000007.1, from coordinate 11,417,797 downwards.
GAGCAGCTCAGGAAGCTGTTTATTGGTGGACTGAGTTTCGAGACCACAGAGGACAGTTTACGAGCACACTTTGAGCAATGGGGCAAACTCACAGACTGCGTGGTGAGTGGCCGTCAGGTCATGCTTTTCAGTTTCACATTAGTGATTGAGTGCATTCACTTTGAAATGTGTCTGCAGCAGATGCAATCCCAATTTTTTCAAAAAAATGAAAAAAGTACCACGTTCATCTCCGAAGTATCTTGGAGTATCGTGCAATGGTATATGAATATAGTAATTATTCACTGAATTACCATAATACCATCTCATACTATCAGTAGCTATGTTTCCATCCAAAGTTGAAAAAATGGCAAAATATCTGTAATAAAGATGGAAGTTACTAAAATCGAGGAAAACCATGGACGTATGGACTCGTTTTCCATCAAGCATTGAAGTCACTTCTTTTTCAAAAATGAGGTTTAAAAATGTTCAGACCTCGTCGTCCATCCAAACATACCTCTCTCTCTCTCTCTCTCTCTCCCTCTCTCCACCATTGTTCTGATCACATGATCTGTTGAGGCAGTCACATGACTTTTGTTTTTTTGCACTTCGACGGATTTATTCTGCAAATGCATTTCCATCACAGTTTATGCCTATATCTCCTTATCAGATAAAAAGATATCTGCCTCAGTTCAGTTTTTTGCATGCACATTTTATAAATTTGTGTCTGTGCATCTTGACATTTCCATACAGCGTTTTTTTTTTTGTTGAATATGCAATATTCAGAAATTTGCATAAAAATAGATGGAATGAAACATAGCTGCTGTAACGTATGGTGCACACAGTGTTTTTTTTTTAATAAATATTTATTAACAATGGACCATTTTATTATTGAAATGATTCATGCTGATATTCACGCTTACAAACCTCTTAATTAATCTACTAACCTGCTTAATGAATCAACCACTTATAATGTTTCAGCCAATCAGAATCACTAATCACGCTTCACTAACGCTAGTTAGCAAGTTTTGTTATTTAGCTTGATTTTTAACAATGACTGGAGAAAATCTAATTTTATCTTAATGTGTAATGTCACTCACTATCCAGGACCGCAGTTGTTATTTAAAAAAGATAATGTTAACGGACGGGACCAGATTGGCCGACCCGTACACACACACTCGATGATGGACGATCTGACAGGATTAATCCTGCGGTTGAGTGGCCTGACTTCTGCATAGGGCTGGGACGGTTACCGCATTACCGCAATACCGCGGTCACGTGACTCCAACCGCGGGTCTGAGCTCATCACCGCAAAAAAAAAGAAAAGAAAAACATTGGCCTGCACATGTGCATGTTGTGTCTAATGACATGGATTCATTGATTCTAATGAAATTGTGTCTTGCATGGATTTAAGGTTTTCTAAACAAAACTTATCAAAAGATGGAGCAAATCTGATTGTTTCGCGAGTTGAGGAGCGCAATGTTCCATATGACACAATAACGTTCCTTTTGTATTAGAGATGCGCGGATGGGCTATTATTATTTCATCCGCAACCGCATCACAAAACTCATCTGTCCACACCAACGTTTTTTGATCAATTTTCGAAACCGCATCCGCGGCGCTGACTGTTTTCAGGTCTATGAGCGATGTAAGGCGCTGCTGCCGCGAAGCTAGAAAGCTCTTGGCTGTTCTAGAAAGCAGACTGATCCAATGCAGCAAAGATATTTAAAGGCTAATGTCCCTAGTATCGCCTATTGGCTATGTTGTATCCCCAGAATATCAGCAGTGAACTCCGTCTCCGATCCTGACTAGGCTACTGTAGCCTAAAATGTTATCATTTCGTTTTGAATTTTGTTTAAAAGTAGACATTAAGCTTTCTAGGTATTTCTCATGTCTGTGAGGCAAGTTCATTTATGAGACGAGCTCCAGTTCACACGCAAGAGATTGCGCCCGCGCCTCCACGTCCTCCTGATTATATGTTCTTATTTGCTTCTTATCTGCTTCTTATTTATTAATTCCAGGCAATTAGTTAATGAAACAGTGATTTAAAATTAAGATACAATTTATACAAAAAGAAATTTAATTTAAAGAAAGGCTTTCTACAAAACAAAACTTAATAAAGTGGTCAAAATCATGTCTGACCCATCTTATGATCCTACTCATGCTGTTCACTTTTCATATAATCGACATAGATTAAATGAAAAATAACATTATATTATGTAAACATAAATATGGAATATAATTTTTGTAATTAAGACATGTTGGAAAAGGTGTTCATCTTTCATTTCCAATGTGAACATCATAATGTATTCTCCTGAAAATGATTAATTCAATGCAAATGTATCTGAGAATATTCTTAAATAAGGAAATCTATTCAGTGATTGGTTCATGCCAAATTACTGCTTGATGAAAATTTGACTATTTCAAATTGTGCTTGTTTTTTTCGGATGTAGGTGACAATATTTAACAAAGTCTCTCTAGCAAAAACGACTTCTGATGTGTGCGCGAAAGTCTGTCGGGGGGGGATTTTTTTTCTTTTAATTTAAAGCGGTTTACCGCTATACCGCGGGAATATCTTGCTTTTCAACCGCGGTTTGAAAAAATCCATACTGCCCCAGCCCTACACCTAGCCTGGCTGCGCCCTCCTACGCACTTCCGCTCAATTTCATTTTCCTTCAGTACTACGTCTGGGATTGCGCTGTAGACTTTGGTTTTCTCCGATCAATTTTTTACCGGGCCAATCAGCGAACAGAGGGCGTGGCTGAGAACGATGACGTTGATGTCGACTCGTGCGTTATTTTGAGTTGTAGTTCAAAATAAGAAAGATGCGAGCGAAGCCATTCGGTCCGTTGTGGCAACGCTGCCGAATATCAAGAAGGTAAAGCCGGAGCAAGAACAATCTTTGCTTAGTTTTGTGTTTATGGCCATCCTCCCACTGGGTTCGGGAAAAGACATATGTCACGACCAAACGTTAGCGATTGGTTATGGCAGATAGAGTGACTCTGGGCAGATCCAATAGTTTTAGACTTCAATAGAATACCCGCCTACAAGGAAGTTAACGTTTGTCAATTGAGCGGTGCCAGACTCTCTGTACAAATGAAATGTACGAGAGTCTGGTAGAACCAGGCTACCCTACACCTACACCTGATAGAGAAACCGAGCGTAAAGAGAAACTGAGGGCATAAATCTATAGATGTCTAACTATTTTCTGAATGGTCACTTACACGACTTGTGTGGTACGATCCGAAGTTCTGCCTAGTCAGCGCCAAGGCCAGAAGACCACCATGTAAAGAGTGACATTACGGTGCAATTTTAATGTGAATATTTTCTAGAAATAAAAATTCCAGATACAGCAAATACGTTTTTTAACTTATGTATTTGATTATTTTTCTTACCAGGTTCTTCAGAAAGTCTAGTCTCAATCAATCACAACAATGTATACAATCACAGATGATTCACAAATAATCACAATAGTTTAGAAAACATTATGCGATAAAATTTCTAAATGGGAGCCTGTACTCTGTCGATTCTTGCACCCAACAACACAACAAGATTTTTTATTTATTATTTATTTATTTAAAAGGGACAGTGCATATTAATGGACATCGTAGCTTTTCAGCAATGTAAATACGCCAGAATTAGCCCAAAGGCTACTTTACATCTGTAGTCCCCCGTCAGGTCATCACAGTACAAAGTAACACAGCTAAACATTGAAATTGAATACGATACAGCACAATTCAAAAGACACCACAATTTTCAACAACATATTATAAAAGACACCACAGTTAGCAGACAGGGATTATGTAATTTAAGGTGCTGTTTATGCAGTAAAGTGCCATTCTATGAAATAATGTTCAGTTTAATTTAGTTTGAGAGCTGTTTAGTGCCGGATGGTGCTGCATCTAGTACGCCAGACACACACATATACACATACACAGTAAAGTGAAAGATGACATTTTAAGTTTCTGATATAGCCGAATCTGTGCTGGTTTGTATCGGCCACCTCCAGTTTTTACTTTGTTTTGCGTCCAGTGAACGCCGTGACATAATTGTGGTGTCAGCGCAAAAAGGGTCTATAGAAATACCACTAATTATAACCGCAACAAAACCACTGTTATTGATGATACTATCATTGATTTTTATCTTTCCTCAGGTAATGAGAGATCCAGCAAACAAGCGCTCGCGAGGTTTCGGCTTCGTGACGTACTCCTGTGGCGTGGAGGTTGACGCTGCGATGGCAGCTCGGCCACACAAAGTGGACGGTCGCGTCGTTGAGCCCAAACGGGCCGTTTCCCGAGAGGTACTGTTACATTCACTAAATCATTGAGCTGCACATGGAGTATATTATTTCTCTCAATTATGAGTTAATGTCTTGCCATTTAGACTTTCTTTCTCAGAATTGTGAGTTTTGAATACAATTCTGACTTTATTTCCTGCACTTCAGAGTTAATCTCTAGTGATTTTGAGTAAGTATCCTGCAATTCTGACTTTTTTTCCCCTCTGAATTGTGACTTTATTTTTCGCAGTTACGAGTTTAACTCAAAATTTAGAATAGCAAGATTTTGACTCAAAATCGCAAGAAATAAACTCTGAATCGCAAGAAATAAACTCTGAATTGCCCGAAATAAAGCCAGAAACTCACAGCTCTGAGAAAGAAAGTCTGAATTGCACTGTAAAAAAATCTCAACGCATTTTTTTTGTTTCTTTATGGTTTTTTGTGGCTTTTTGAGTTTTAATTACTCTCAAAAGTTTATTTATTTTTATTTTGTTCATTCAAATTCATTTAACAAATCAATTAAAAAAGTATTAGAATTTTGAGAAGGAAAGTCTGAGTTGAAGATCATTTTGAGCGTTAGGGTTTACATTAAAAAAAGCACATTATTTTTCACACACAACATTATTGCAGCACCTCTATTCTCAGTCTGTCTGAAACACACTGATTTCTACAAAGCCCCTCCTCCTGAACAGCTCAGAGTGCTCTGATTGGCCAGCAGACTTGGTGCGTTGTGATTGGCCAGACTTCTCAAGCGTGTCAGAAATGTAACGACCCTTCTCGTGAGCTTCAGCTTCTGAAGCACCTGTAAACACACAGTTAATAATGTCGTCTGTATTAATATATCAGCTCAAGCCGATTCTGAAAATGTGGATGATCGGAAACAACTTTGCAAGCACAACATAAAGCTGGCGGTACTCTCCGGGTTCAGGAAGATGTCCTCTGTAAAATGTGCTGTGCACAAGCAAACTTTTGGGCTGTACTGCTTAAGAACAGTGAATCTTAACCACTGATTCCTGATTTCATCCGGTTTCGGAAGGCCAAACTAAAGGGTTTTGCTTTTGCCTGCAAACACACAGTGACTACACTACAATTCACTGAAGCCTCTTCTTCTCTAATATTTCACATTGTGACGTGGATGTTTGCAGAGGTTTGGTAAATCTGGACTTGGATCGAGAGGTTTTAGGCAGGTCTGGATCAGTGTTTATGTTAGAATAAATCCCTTTGTGGGAGACTATGAGCTTTGCAACTTTACAGATCTTATATATGCAGGAACAGATACATTACACACACTAAAGGAAAAGTTAAAACATTAAAAAGCATCATGTGACCCCTTTAAGATATCTTTAATTAAGATGTACAGTACCGGTCAAAAGTTTGGAAACATTAGTATTTTTAATGTTTTTGAAAGAAGTCTCTTCTGCTCATCAAGGCTGCATTTATTTGATCAAAAATACTGAAAAAACAGTAATATTGTGAAATATTATCACAATTTAAAATAGTGGTTTTCTGTTTGAATATACTTCAAAATATATTTAATTTTTGTGATGCAAAGCTGAATTGACATCAGCGATTACTTATCCTTCAGAAATCATGATACTACTATAAATGAATTGACTTTGATTATCCAGGACTCTAATAGACCTGGAGCTCATCTGACAGTGAAGAAGATCTTTGTGGGGGGGATCAAGGAAGACACAGAGGAGTATCACATCCGAGAGTACTTCGAGCCGTTCGGGAAGATCGAGACCATCGACATAATGGAGGAGCGCTCGACTGGGAAAAAGAGAGGATTCTGCTTCGTCACCTTCGATGATCATGATACTGTGGATAAAATTGTTGGTGAGTTTAGATGGAAACCGTTTACTTTCATCTTCTAGTCACACACTGACTGACTGACTGACAGAATAAATCGTTTATGGGTAAATTAGTCCATCTAAAACTATTAAAACAAGATTTTGCTTTAATTATTGTTTTTTAATTATCGTGCATGCAGCTTATATGAACTGCCATTAATTGATATATTGCATGGAATATTTGTACTTCAGTGTAAATATTAACATTTTTGCAAAATACTATTTAAGTGGTTGCAAAAAAAGTGGTTAAAATTAAAACTCAATAATACACTAAAATAAACATGTTCCCTAAAAATTCTATTTATTTTTAGCTAAAATATTCATGTTGATGTACAGTAGTGGCCAAAAGTGATTGTACGGCCTTGGAAAATTTACATCACTCTTTATTCAAATATTATTAAAAATGTAAGCTCTTGTATAGTTGTACTTGGAGATAATTGTGTTATTTGTGACACAAGTTTTGACCAGGCTGTCATAAAAAGAAATAATGGAAACACTTAATAAGGTTTCATTAGGTAACATGAACTAATACTGAACTGCACTTCTACAGCATTTATTAATGTTAATTTCAGTATTTACTAATGCATTATGAAAATCAAAAGTTGTATTTGTTAACATTAGTTAATGCACCATAAACTAACATGAATATGACAATGAACAACTGTATTTTTATTAACAAAGATTAAATAAATACTGCAACGAATGTATTGCTCATTGTTAGTTTGTGTTAGTTAATACATTAACTAATGTTATAAAATGAGACCTTATTCTGAAGTGTTACCGTAATTATGAACACATGCAAAAACGAGTGAATCAACTAAATATAACTGATTGTTGTAGTCAATGTAAGCTTTTCCCTGTGATCTTTTTGTGTTTCTGTGCATTTGTTGTTGTAAAATAAAATCTGTAGCTGTAGGCTTTTTTGGCACATAATTTCGTCAGATAAGTACCTTAACCAAGTTTAGTGTTTTGTTCTTTCTTCATATTTAAAAAGCCTAAAATATTGTCTTCATATTTTGATTGTTTAATCAAACTTGTAGGTAGATCATTTTGGCCATAACTGTATAAAAATGGTGTCAACTACTCATATTATGTCAAGAAATCCCCGTTCTTACAGGTTTTACACAGTAGCTGAGCAAACAGATCTCTGTTTTGCCTTTTTAAAATGATTTTTTTCCCTTTTTCATCAGCACAAAAATATCACACAATCAACTCTCATAACTGTGAAGTAAGAAAAGCCCTTCCAAAGCAGGAGATGCAATCTGGCTCCAATCAGAGATGTAAGTAGCATGTTTAATAGAAATAGACATGTTGTTTACATTTTGAAAGGTTCATGATAAGTTGTTGCTGTAATATTCAAAACATTGCCTGCGGTTACTGTTAATAATATGTAACGTGCTGTCGGATGCGCTCTCAGATCGCGGTGGAGGTGGAGGGGGGGATAATTTCATGAACAGAGGAGGAAACTTCGGCGGTGACAACTTTGACAGAGGTAAGATGACATGTGATACTGTACATCTGATCCTGTGTGTCCGTGTGTAGAGCACAACCTCAGGTGTGAATAACGCTGTGCTAAACACTGTATCTTTTACAGGAGGGTACGGAGGAGGCCGGGGTGGATACGGAGGAGACGGATACAACGGATTTGGTGGGGACAGTATCACGACACTTACATGATCAATAAGCACAAAAGCAGACTCTTTGATAAAACGTGTTGTAACAAACATGCAGGATCAGGCTGAAGCTAGTGGCTCAAAGTGCAAGGGTTTTAATAAGTGAAAAGAGCTAAACAAACAAAAACACGAAATATGAATAACCAAAAAACAGGAACACAGAGGGGAACAGAAACAAATCCAGCAACAACTGACAAAACACAGAGGAAAACATTGGTGTATTTATACACAAAGGCCCTGTGAGAAAACTAGAAACACCCGTTATTTTTATATCAATACAAATATTTGATCAGTAATCGCCTTATAAAACGTATTATCCGATTATATGGTCTACTTGAGCCCAGATACAACATACATGTTGAGTTTAGCTGCACTTTATATAATGATAGCCTTTGATTCCGTTCGTTTAATTTAATCATTGAAAGGTTAAAGGTTTTACTTTGGTTAGTTCTTAAAACATTAGCTTCGCTGTTATGTTAGTGTTGCTAAAAATTTCCACACTGTTCTTACCGATTTTCGTTTCGTGAGAAGAACAATTGAATACAAATTTGAACCAAATTTGGTAATTATAAGAATAATAATAATAGATGCCTACATTTCTCTGTTTCTCTTTCTTTTTGACGTTTATCGCCTGAGTAGATGCATTTCATGATGATAAGTTTAATATACTTAATTGTAACGTGTAGCGCTGTTTTAAAACTTGTATTCAAGCTGTAATGTATTTGTTCTTTGTCTAAAATCGGGGATTAAAAACTAATTTGTTCGTTATGAGCAAAAACAGGAAGGTTATTTTTCTCTTTCAATTTTTCCTTAGGCCGCTTATAAAGAAAAAATACTGCTTTATTTATTTACAAACAGAAGTAATTAAATAATATTTGTGTAATTTATTTTTGAATCTACAGCAAACTATAACGCTCCCAATAAGTTATAATAGAGCTGCCAACATTAGAAACTCTGTGTGTGTGTGTGTGTGTGTGTGTGTGTGTGTGTGTGTGTGTGTGTGTGTGTGTGTGTGTGTGTGTGTGTGTGTGTGTGTGTGTGTGTGTGTGTGTGTGTGTGTGTGTGTGTGTGTGTACTTTTAATTACAATGGTCATACTTTGTGATTTTTTTTATTATTATTCATTATGTACACATTTAAATTAATATTCAGAAACCACTGCTGTTGTATAGGCTGCTACCATTTTTTTTCTGATGAACTTTTATTAGACTGCAGGCCAAAATAAAATTCTTGATAATATTATTTTTAAAATGGGAGATAATACTTCAATTCCGAATTTATAGGATATGGTTTCATTTTTTTCATCTGCAAAACAAAAAAAATTGCATTAAAATGAATAGCAACATCAACTTTGGAATACAAAACATCAAATAAAGATGTGTAATGAAGAAAAAATATTTGACTAAGTTATGAAAGTACGGATAAATGATGTTTGACAGAAACGCAGTCGCATACACACACACACACACACACACACGTTGCCGTTAGAGCAGTCAGCGCCGAACAACAGGCAAATAAACACAGATCAGGCTACTTAAAGTTACAAAACTTATTCTGTCAAGATAAGTGAGTGCTTTTCTTTTAGTTTTGTTGTTTGATTAACATTAATGACAGGTGGCAGCAGGTCTAGCTATAGGCTACTGTTTTTCTTTCTCAACTGTTTGTTCACTGATGACAAAACCGACAGTGTTTACGGGGATATTTTGATAAAAAAGTGTTCTCTTTCACGTCTTAAAGAATGGCTTAAAATCACATTAAAATGGGCACACAGGAATCGATAAGCAAAATCGAAAATTTGAGTTTATAACAAATACCTGATTCCTGACCTTAAGTCGGCCTATCTGGAATCGATTTTCTATTCCTAACCCTACGAACTACTAATCTATAGAAAATATTTAACTCATGCTTTTGCATGTGAATAAATGTGTATGGGGCTATGTGAGAAATATTTGTCATTTTTCCCCATATTGTCGATGATCGTCTGATCGTACTTGCGAGACACATATCGCCCAGCTCTACTGGGAATGATAATGGCGTGATCAACAGCAAAACTACAAGACCACTACAAAATGGCAACTGAAAACAGGAAATAACCCAATACAAAGGAACATTAAAAGTCCAAATTGAACACATGATTATTTGCAGAAAACTTGCTGTTAATTTATGCCAGATTTGCACCAATGCTGACCAGAAAAAGCATAAAAAAATTTCCAAAGCTGAAAAAGTATATTTATATAAAAAGTATATATATATATATATATTATGAAGTGATAAAAAACCAGCACTCTGCTTAATCTGCTCCCATGAAACTTTAATAAATCGCAACATTTCGACCAAAACAGGTCTTCGCCAGGCAATAAGAACAAGTATCAAGCGATTTTATACTCTCATAACAAATCCTCAACCTGTTCAAAGACAACTATCCCAATAAATTAGAAGACATCAAATAATTATTGAAAAGGAAGACGTCCAAAAACAACAACAATAAGCACTTAAGAAGTGGTGCAAATGAGGTTAGGGTTAGGTGCTAACTTATCCCAATCAACAAACCAGTCACATTCCCCGAGAGCCGGACTGAGGAGATTATCACTGAAGTGCAGATTTGTGCTGTGTTTGCGACCGCAGGTAATAATAACTATGGAGGAGGTGCTGGCGGTGGAGGAGGGGGTCGTGGGGGGTACGGTGGAGGTCCTGGATACGGTAACCAAGGCGGAGGAGGATTTGGAGGATATGACAACTACAATGATGGCAGGAATTTTGGAGGTACATTATGGTTAAAGCTGAGACATGTACTTGACAGGTGGTTGGAGGGGGAGGGGCTAAACAAGAGGGCTCAGTGATGTCATCCTAAAATGGAAGTCGTTTTAGAGGCGAAGCACATGTTATATTCTGACTAAAGACAAGCTTTTTTGTAATGACATGGACCGGCGAATCATTTAATTGAAACAAATGATAAAAAATACACTACCGTTCTAGTGTTTGGAGTCAGCTAGATTTTTGATGTCTCGTTTGTTCTCAAAGGCTGCATCAAAAATACTGTAAAAACAGTAATATTGTGAAATATTATTACAATTTAAAATAACTTTTTATTTTATTTTTATACTGTTAAAATGTAATTTATTCCTGTGATCAAAGCTGAATTTTCAGCATCATTACTCCAGTCTTCAGTGTAGGGGTGGGAATCTCTAGGCACCTCACGATTCGATTCGATTACGATTCAGAGGGCTGCGATTCGATGCTAAAGCGATTATCGATTATCTGAATCTTTTTGTGTGTGTGTGAATATAAATACTTTGCTTTAAAAGTACAAAGTAATGACCAATAAAGAATTAACGTACAATATATTTTATTAACATTGCAAAGAACCAACAGGAAAATAAATGTGTGCCTGAACCAGCAGCATACTTGTAGTAAATTAATAATATAACAACGACCAGCGTTCTGACGATTCATGCTACCCATCGAGATCTGTTACTTACTGGTTATGCTTATGTGCAGACTCATTTTCCTTCTGCTTACCACGCCCATAAATCTATGCATCCTTGCTGTGGAGACTTGTAGGAAACTTTGACAGGTCAAAGATGAATATTTGATGATAATTTTTACTTTTCACACCGTTTTAAAAATGAAAACAGTACAGTATACTGTACACTTAACTTCAAATTTTATTATAATTGTATTTCATATAATAATGTCATTTTTACTTGTTATATCAAATGTGATAATTGCTAGTTCATTTAAAATATCAAAATATGCTCCTCATACACTTACCCTAATTTAAATGAAATAACGATGTCATAATATTGTGAGATTTACACCATTATGGAAACAATAGAGAATGAATCAACATTCTCTGTGATCGATTCGCGCTTGGGTAACGTTAGCATTTTTCGACAAGGCAGCACAAAGCCGAGTGTTTTTCCTCCTCTGGGTGGAAACGTGTCATATGGCTTCACATATTTGTCGTGTTTCCGAAATATTTTAGTTTTATTCTACAAAGCTTACAACTAGTATGGCTCTTGTCCACCTCCTTTCCCCCTTCAACTTCACAGAAGCCAAAATATTTCCACACGTCAGCTTTTAACGAGGAGGGTGTTACTGTTTGGATTTCGCGCTCAGCCTTCGCGTCTCTGTTATGTGCACACGCCACAGACGGTCCGGGCACTGCACTTCCGCGCTTCAGAGTTCCGTCTTTTGCGTTCCGTCAATATTACGTTATTATAAATATATATCTAAAAAAAAAACAAATTTTTTTTGAAAATCGATTTTTGACATTTGTGAATCGATTCAGAATCGTCCACGTCCGCATCGCGATGCATCTAAGAATCGATTTTTTCCCCCACCCCTACTTCAGTGTCACATGATCTTTCAGAAATCAGTATAATGTGATGATTTGACGCTCAAGAAACATTTATTATATTTCTATCAATGTTAATAAATGTTTTACTATCAGTTGTGCTGCTTTAAATTTTCATGTTTCTTTTGATGAATAGAAAGTTAACAGCATTTATGCAAAACAATTTTTTGTAATAATGTAATGCAAGTCTTTACTGTCGCTTTTGATCGATTTAATGCATCTTTTTGGAATAATTAAAAAATAGTAAAACTAGAATAAAAAATGTATCTAGTAGAATAATAAATGTGCATTGAAATGATCTTCATTGTGGCTTATTCAGATTAGTTGTGCTGTTGTACCTTCATCCCAGGTAACTTTGGTGGCAGTAGTGGAGGAGGAGGAGGAGGAGGAGGAAACTACAATGATTTCGGGAATTACGGAGGACAACAGTCCAACTACGGCCCCATGAAGGGAAATAACTTCGGAGGAAGGAACTCAGGACCTTACGGAGGTAAATGGTGTATATGTATATATATATATATATATGTGTGTATATACGTCACCGTGTTTTGTCCTGAGCCTCTGCACTGCTGTGTTCAGGTGGATATGGCTCTGGTGGGGGCGGCGGCGGGTTTAACTCCAGGAGATATTAACACATCAGCCTGTCTGAGGTAAGTGCAGCGCACACACACACGCTGCGTCCCACATCACATACTGTATAGTAGGTGCTACATTCGGTTTGAAACTTACTTCACTGCTGTTCAAAAAAGTATGTAGTATGAATGTGTATGAATTGGATGTACTTCATCTGCCATTATCATGTGACCTCCATTCTCAAATTGGAGACTGTGAAGTGTTCATATGATCATTCAGGTACTTTTCACCTACTGTTTTTCAAATAGTATTCGAACATACTACTCTGGTGGTGGACTTTAGACCCTATGAAATCTTTTTTTTTTTTTCACCAATTCCATTTGATATTTTTCTGAATTCGTTTTTTTTCTTGTTTGAAATTTTCTGGATTGCGTTTTTTTCCGTTTACATTTTTTTGGACTCTAAAACTTTTAGTAATCAAAAAGTATGTCTAATTAATTTAAATCACGAAACTTATACAATTTAACAACAATTTATTAAAAGTTACATTTTTTTTTTTTACAAATTCTGGTTTTCTGTTTTAAGATTTCTGGATTCCATTTTAACGGTTTAATTACATTTTTATAATCAAAAAGCATATCTAATTAACTGAATTCATAAAAATAACAAAATGTATTATTATTATTATTATTATTATCTTTTTTTATTAAAACAAATCACGTTGTCACATATTCCTAAAAAATTCACTATACAGTAAATTCCGTGTTTCTCCCGTGGGCTGAGTCCACAGGGCCCTACAGACTGTTGTTTAGCCTACTATACAGTATGGAAGTAGACATATTCGGACGCAGCCACAGACTCCACAGAAGTGTAACGCAGGATGATGACTTGTGATGTTTTACCGTGTGTGTGTTCAACAGGCTTCAGATCCAGAGTTAGATGGTGATGAGGAGAGATGAGAGGAAAGATTACTGAGGGCCAAGATCTGCCAGTTATAGCTCTTACCGCAGTGGTGTGTGTTTAACGTTGGCCGCGCGAGAGTAGCGTGTGTTAGTTAGTGTATGTACTGTACATTCCTTACTGCTCCATTTCACCCGCTCGGATTTTCTTTGTGCTTTTCTCTCACCCCAAATCCTTTGTAATTGTTTTTTTTTTTTTTTTGAGCATTTTTGAGAGTGAAAAAAAAAATATTATGTTATCAAACACTGTAGTCAGAGTAGTTCAAAATGATATGTTGTGAGTATGCAATATGTTGTGGCCTTGAGTATATTATTTGGAGGACTTTTAATTTTTTTGATTTGAAGACAGTGTAACGTGTATTTTTATATATTGTGAGCATACAGTACATGTGTTGTTGATCTCTGAATGATAAACAGAGTAGACTTGATCATATCTGAGGGCATGTAACATGTCAAACCTGTAAAGACCCAAGTCTAGATTGTTTAACTATTTTGACAATTGAAAAAAGAAACCAGTTGAAATAAAGTTGTGCTCTAGTAATAATGAAGTTTAGTGCGTCATTGAGTCTGAAAGCGAGTGCAGCTGTCCTGAGCGCGTGTTGTTGTTGTGTATGAGAGTAGAAAGGCCTTCAGGCCGAGACAGACGAACTGACAACAGGACAGCTCCACTGGACCAGTGTGTCTAGCGTCTGTTTTGGACAGGAGGAGGGCTAGCGGAGAGCCCATGCTAGCGGAGAGCCAATGCTAGCGGAGAGCCAAGGCTAGCGGAGAACCAATGCTAGCGTGAGGATGAGGGTTTGAGGCAGACAGAAGACGAGGAAGGTAAGAGTAACTCTTCTGCTTAATTTACAGATGGGAAAAGCAGCGCCCGATCGACAGTAAGTGGCTGAAAGTCTTTTCAGCGACGGTTCTGGATGGGTAAGATTAATACGTGCAAGATATATGGTGATTTGATAAAGAGATCCTCTCGTAGAGATTCAGAAACTACATTCGGCTCAATTATAGACCATGATGTGTGGATGAATCTCACAAACCTAGGGTCTTATTTCACCTTACAATCAAAAGATCTCTTTTTTATATCATATGTATCAAATTATATTTTGAATAAAGAAAATGAAGCCAAGTCTCATGAACATAATGCAAATATAGTCAAATTCTAAATAATGTAGTGTGAAATAAAACATTCTAATATATTATAAACATTCAAAATATGTTTTTACATTTCTTGTTGTTTTGCCATTAACTTAAGCTGAATTATTTTTGAACTATTTAGTAGTATAATAGTACTAAATATTAAGGTGCGGCCACATTGAACACTGTTCAGTGAATATTTGTGGGCGAAATCCAGTCATGTCAGTAGGAATCCACACCAATGGGAGTTTTTGATGGTGAAACATGTACCCACGCAGATTTCACAACGGCTTGAAGTTTGTCACGTGGATCCACTGTGATGCCCACGGGAAATCTGCCCGGTTTGAAAGTGACTTCATACACTATTAATAATAGACACTGGACCAAAATTTCTGCAAATGTCAAAAGTGTAGCGATTCATGACTGTATTTCACCATACAAGGGTAAATGTGACTGCTGTACTGTAAATCTAATTAAAAATTAATTTAAAGAATTAATAATCTTAAGAAATTTCTGACGGGGAGCTTAAAGTATATTGAGTTCGGGGTGGAATGTGACCCGACTTGTTTTAATGAGATTCATTCACTGATGTGCAAGTAAGGACAATTTTCCTGAATATTCATTCACCAACAGGAATCTCAATCATTTGACAGGAACTTCCATGAACTGTGGAAATTTTTGTAGTATTTTGCCAGTTAAAATTAATATGCACTGGATGTTTATAACATGACAGTATATTTTTTAGTGTGTGAGGATGTTTTGTAATTCAGGGTAAATCCATATATATATATATTATTCACACAATATTTTCCAAAGAAGTTTTATAGTCTTAAAACATCACTCATACTGTCATAATAAATATATGTGATTGCATTGCCAAATGTTGACTGTTTAATAAAAACAATTGAAACGCCCTGAGAATGTTTAATTTTGTGTGTTGTTTTTGTGTGAGCGCAGTGTCTTTTCTTCTCACACAATGCTTATCTGTCTCCAAAACCTGTCATGGGGACTTTGTTCCCCTGACCCTGAATTAAGGTCATGACCATGGGTAAATGTTTAAGATACAGTTGCACTAGATAAGTCACATGCTCACACTCTGATGGCTTTGAAACTGAAGAATTGTAACATTTAATAAGCAACCAGATTTAAAAAATTGATCATGTACTGTACCATATAACCCACGGGCTCTAGGATGGGTCTGTTAATAAGAGAATGCATGCTAGTTTAATGCTGTCATAGGAACAAAAGCATTCAATGGAAGATTTATCACCTTTTTTATCATGCATTAAGCTGTAGAGAGTGAAAAGATCCTACATTGTGACGTGTAAATACGGGTCTTTGAACAGGTTGACCCTGTTTGTGTGGCGTGACTTGCTGACAATGGAGATTCACTGTAGTGTGAAAGAGGGCTTAGAGTGTTCAAAGGTGGTGTGTGTGTGTGTGTGTGTGTACTTGTACAACTATCTTTGTGAGGACCAGTTTGAGTTTTAGACCATTGGAGTGAGGACAAAGAGTAAAGTGAGGACATTTTGACCGGTCCTCACTTTCTCAGACCCCTTTAAATGCCTGTTTGAGGGTCAAGACTTGGTTTTAGGGATAAGGTTATAATTAGGTTTAGGGTAAGGGTTCGGGTTAAGCACTTAGTTGTGATGAGTAAGGTTAGGGTAAGCGGCTAGAGATTGCATTGTGTCACAGCACAGCTGCTCCCGACGAGCTGGATGGCGCCTTGCATGGCTGACACCGCCGTCGGTGTATGAATGAGTGAGTGAATGGGTGAATGTGAGGCAATATGTAAAGCGCTTTGGTGGCCATTGGGTCTGTTAAAGCGCTATATAAATGCAGTCCATTTACCATTTACCATTTGTGTCAATGAATGTCCTCTTAAAGATAGATGTACAAGAGAGTGTGAGTGAGGGAGGGAGGGAGGGAGCCTGGTGCAAACAACTGCTCTTTGCTGGTGCACTTTGTCCAGCATGGCTTTAATGAAGGCATGTCTATCATGGGACGCTGCCAAACAGTGCAGATCTGTTGCATAACACTGGGAGATTGGGGCTGTTTGGTTGAGGGAAATGGACAAAAATGGCCTTTTCACCCTCAAAGGCTTATGGTTTTATTAAATCTCAAGAATTGTGGTAGATGTTGTGAGCATGTAGTGTTTTAAAATGTTTGTGGTGAGCCAAAATAGAAAGTGTTTCCAAGAAAATAACAATTTGAGCTCAAAACCTTCTCCTGATGGATTATGATTTAATGGCGGATAATATACAGCGGCCTTTTTGGCCTCTTGAGTTTCACTTAAACTATTAATGTTACTGCTTCTGATAAAAAATCAAGACAAGTGATATCTGCAAACAAAGCCAGAGTCATTTTTCACTCTTCACCTTTACATCATCATGATCCAAAATGTCAATAGTTTTCTGGCTTCATTTTGAACCGTATTGCTTTTGTAGTAGACATGTTGTGCCATTGTTCTCTAAAATATATAGGTCACCTCTTTTGATACTTTATGTATGATGTCTTAATCAATTTGGACTGCTTCCTTATTGTTAATATCCACTTCCTCTTTCCTTCCATTTGTTGGCCGTCATCAAACCAACTGTGTCATCACAAACCATCTTCCATTCAAGACCACATTAGACTTCACTGGTTTAAATATTTATTTAATATAAAGCCATAAAGTCAAGAGATAAAATAGCAATAGAATAGTAAATTAGGATATAAAAACGGACATAAGTGCAGACTTAAAATGATGATAACCATTTTTAGCATACTAAAACAAGATCTATTTATGTACAATACATTTGTTCCTATCTCAATAGCAAATAAAGTATAAATGTATTTACAAACCATATAGGTAAAATAATCTCAGAGAAAATATAAAGAAGTATAAAATCCAACAGAGATTAAGAATATTAGGAAAGTAGAATACGCAAAACGTATATAATAGTTCTGCCATTTCAACAGTTGATTTATACGCAAAATACGCTCCTATTTAGTTGTTTCCTTTGCGTAAAACTTACACCGTGTCCTAACCAGTGGTGTGACAAGTTTCTGGAGGCAACGCTAGATGCGACTAAACTGCACCAAAAATCAACATAGTTAATGTTTAATGTCTAGCAAATTTTTGGACCAATGAAATTCCATTGTGGGCGGAGCTACCCACCTCAATGCTGCACAAATTAAAGCCAATTGATTGAACTGTCCTGTGGCTGGTTAGCACAAACACACTGACGTGGAAGAGCCTTTTCCGCTTTATTGTGTTATGCCTGGTCAGGACACAGTGTTAGCAAGAGAAAAGCAGTACCAAAAATCAGAAGCAAGTGTGGAAGGAGAGAGAAAAAAAAACAGAGCTAGTTGTTCTTAACGAGAGTCTTTTTAAGGCGAGGAACGAGGAAAACGGTGCCGTCCGCGGTGTGCTGAAGGGAGTATTCGTTGGGTGAGAAAGGCTTGCCCTGCTCGTCTCGAAGCATTCCAAAGACCTCTTGGTACAGGGTACTCAACTGCTGTTTCATCTCTCTTAGACTGGTGCTACTCTCGCTCTTCTCCTTCTTCAACCGCTCCTTCTCCTCCTTCAGCGAGTCCAGCTCGTACTCCAGACCCACGATGTTATCCATCTTCCGCTTACGGCAGTTTTGCGCCGCGACCTTGTTCTTGCCCCGGCGCCGGATGTCTCGGATGAGGACGAGTTGGGCCTCGTTGAGCTGGTGCTTGGACATCATCTCGTTGAAGTCATCCACAGGCAGATTGATGATCATGTCCACGGTCAACGGGATCTGCAAGGCTTTTGCTCTCTGCTCATCACGGGAGAGCCGGGCCTCGGAGCGTTTCTTCTGCTTGTCTTTGGTGAAGGGAGGTTTGGAAAAGCCGCTGGCCTCCACCGGCTCCGTCTTTGGGTTCTTTGCTTTCATCTCCTGTTGCTCTGCGGAGGATTTCTCTGAGAGAGATGCCTGAGCTTCGTCAGTAAGGTAAACCAGCGGGAATATCTCGGTATAATCGGACTCCATGCTTCCCGGACTACCGTCCATCTCTTCAGAGTCGGAATCACTAAAACCGAAGGATTCGTCTTCGTTTAAGGACTTCCCCGAGGAGCTCATGTGAGGACTGGAGTCCAGCGACAAACCAGAATCAGAATCTGCGAATTCCACCATTGGTTCTGGTTTTCCTGAGCTGAAGTTTCCTGGTGAAAAGCTTTGCAGATCCATTGGATTTACAGGAGAATCGTTGGAAATCTCGGCCAGTTGGTTGACCATATGTCCTCCGTCGCATGTGAGAGGGCCGCTGTTCACTTTTGCCTCCATCTCAGGATAAAACAGCTCATTAAACTCTTCAGGTCCGAACTCGGCTCCCACGTCCGGGACGTTCAGACTCATCTGGCTGAGGTTGGGCGACACCACATTGCTGAAGGATCCGTCATAGGTGTTGATGTATTCAGGAGGACACACCTCGGGCTGGGCGGGCGGGAGATGGTCCATCCCAGGCAGATATTGGCTGTAGCTTGGGTTCTGTGCTTCTCCGGAAGGTTTTATAAATCCATCCATATTTAATGTCTCCTGCATCTGCATGTTAAGACACTGCTAAAAATACAAAAGAGAAGCATATCAACACCGTAATCCAATTTGTAGACTCGTATATGACAAACGGGGTTTACAATATGAGTTGGGAACAAAGCATTGTTACACTCTTGCGCATTGTCTGGGAAATTGACAGTTACAGTTGTTTAAACTTGAGTGTTTCTACGCTTGATCTGCTAGGTAACGTTGTAGCTTGATGCTTCACTCCGTAGAATTCAGTGCATTGTGAAATGTTGATGCGAGTCATATAAAAGGACATTAACTTTAAACTAGGACTGCCTCCTAATAGTCGACTAAGAATTTATTTGTCGGTTACTCGTAGAAAAAAAAAATCACGCAGTGTAACGGACAGATCGTTAACGGCAGGAAATCATTCAGGTGTAAGTGTTTGTGTGGAGAGCCGCTTACTGCATGACATACAGGCGTCGGCGCGATCACTTGCATTTGACTAACTAAATTGTTGGTCATACAAATAAGAGTAATGCAAACTGTAAAGGGTCTACTTTTATTTTTTTAAACTCCAGTAACAACAAAACGTGCTTTTGTAAAATAATGGTCGATTATGTCATTCCGTGAACTTGAGCGCATCACATAAATGAACCGAAACTCAGCCTTTACTTGCCTCACAGACATGAGAAATATATCTATAGAAAGCTTGACATGTCTACTTTTAAATGAACATATTATGTAATCCATATGAAATGTGCATATATACGCGTCCACTACTGCAGAGATGACGAGTCAGCATTGTTGACTTGATCTCTGCAAACGACACTGACACAGAAAACATTACCAATAAATTATTAAAATGTTCAGACAGTCTTCTGTTTTTTTTTCACGACACATTCATATTCATTACGTTTGCCGGTGCACTGTGGCAAGCTTTATGTGTGCATTTGAGTGCTGATTAGTCTATCTATTTTATATAGGCGCATTATTATGATTTATGGCTTATTAATGTAAACGCGCGATTAGTCGACTAATTACTTAAGTGAACGACTACTAGTCGACTAGAAAAATCTTTAGTCGAGGGCAGCCCTACTTTTAACCTTTATGAAGTCTATAACCCAAGCTGCCAGTCAAACCACAGCATGAGCTCAGAGAGGGTTATTTGGTTGTTGCTCAGTGACAGGGTTTAATTGCGCCTTTCTAAACCACAGGTGGTATAAATCAGATTACACAAAGTAGTACCTCACAGCCTCTCTCTCTGAAAATTATGTTGAAGGGATAGTTCACCCAGACATGAAAAATCTGTCATCCTTTACTCGCCCTCATTTCGTTCCTATAAGACTTTCGTTTATCTCCGAAAACCAAATGAAGATATTTTTAATGAAACCTGAGATTTTTGTCCCTCTATTGAAAGTGGACTTTAAAAAGTCCATAAAGACATTGTAAAAGTGTCAGCACGGTTGAAATTCTGTTGAGCATATATGATGTTCTCTGTGTACTTGTATTGATCAAGGTTTATACGTTAATAAAAGCCTACATTAAATCTGTTCATCATTAATTACTTTTGCAATGTCTTAGTGAACTTTTTGAAGTGTTGAATCTTTGGTGGAATGGACTTTTAATGGAGGAACAGATCTCAGGTTTCATTAAAAATATCTTTATTTGCATTTTGAACATGAACCAAAGTCTTATGGGTTTAGAACGACGTGAGGGTGAGTAAATAATGACAATTTTAATTTTGGGGTGAATCATCCCATTAAGATTGCACATTAAGGTTATTATACAAGATATTATAAAGTATTGATAGAGCTGGTGGCATCTTCTGACCAGGGTCCAAAACTAACACTAGCTAAACACCAAATGCAAGTATAAGTTAGCTTGGACATATTAATATACCTCGCCTTTTGGCCGGTAACTTTATTTGAAGTATATGCTTTAAATTGCAATGTAAAAACAATTTTCATTTTGTTCCCTGGACAGACTCCAGGGTGTTAGTGAGGTCTGGTTTAGGGCTCATACCTGCAACTCTGGGAGTGAGAGCAACTCCATCCAGGCTTGATCCAGAGAGCCTGGCAGCAAAGGATTCTGGGTAAAGACTGGGATGTTTGTGGGCATCATGAGATCTGTGGATGGTGGAACAGAGGCATCCAGGCAAGGTGGAGCTGGCTGCAAAGACAACAGAGAGAGAGACAATTAGACTGAAGTGCAGTGACATGCATAGGTGTTGTGTTGCCAAGAGGTGTTTTATGGGCGATATATATATCCCGTAATTACCTCAGCTGGCTCATCTAGCGGAAAAGTCTCAGCCAGAAGCTGCATGCACTCATCGAATGACAGGGCATCACCTCCGTGTTCTGCAAAAGCCCCATTCTGCAGGTACACAGTCAAATAAAACCACTTGCATTTACACACACAGCAGGACACACACAAGTAAATGCGTTTTTTAAACAAAACATTTATTGACAAAACATCTATTATCTCTGGTAAATGGTAAAGTGGATTGTGTACATGTGTGTGTGCTCTGTTTTTTTTTGTTTTTTTTGGGGGGGGGGGGGGGGGTTCTGTAAATTGAATTACATGTTCTCTGGATGCATTAATGAAAGGTTTTATTAAAGTTTTTACTTTAATTCTAACTTTCTTTTTAATCCTGCAACATGTTATTTTCCTGTTTATCTTGCTTTATCATTGGTAATGTTGTTGTAGTTGGATTCATAATCACTTTTGTTGAAACATTGAAAATAAAACTGAAATGTAATGTTAACATAAAACAATGTACCCAGAGTTAATGCTGAAACAATATTTCAACTACACTTCAGTGGTACGTGACCATTTCAAAGTTGGGGGGAAACTTGAATAAAAATGACACCTGTCCAGCAGTTGAGTCACTTTTCTTTTATTTAATAGTTTAACACAATCAATGACAAAAAGATACAAAAGATCATTCTTAAAAAAAATTCTTAAAAGCGGGACAAAAATTACAAGCATTACAACCTTTAAAAATATAATTCGTTTCAGAAGTCTGATGTCATAACTACAAGTGGTCCAACGGTTCATGTTTTAAAGATCTGGCTTACATCAGACTACTGCCTCTTTTCCTCTCGGTTCTCTGAAATCTGAAAAAGAAAGCATGATGTCAATTCAGTTGTCATACATAATCACATTCAGAAATGTTAATTCTGTTTATTTAATCTATCTTAAATCTTCAATAGTGCGGTTTCTACAATTGCCATTTACAAATGGAAGCACTATGGCAGGGGGGGCCAATCTTTCCAGTTGAGTTTATCTGGAGCCCTAACTAAACACACCTGGAGCAGATTCTCAAGCTCATTCGGATCAATGATAACTTCCAGGCTGGTGTGTTGGAGCTCAACTTTGTAGGAAGAGGAATAAACACCTCTGAGCTTAAGGAAGGGACGTGAAGATTATTCAACTACTGTATATCTCAGCTCATGTTCCATGAAACTGCATAGAATTTGAGTATTCCAACTTTATCTTGTAGAATAAAAGAGTTTAGGTTTTTCCAATGACAATTTCTTTAAAGCTGATTATGTAGACCTTAAACTCTTTAAATATCACAACATAGCCATGTCAGTCAATTTTCTCATAAACAAAAGATGTAGATTTTTGTGATTGCATTTCAGTGGGAAAAGGCTCAAAACAAAATGGAGAATGGTTACATCCCTCACATTTAATACAGATTCAGGAATATGAATGATTACCTGATAAAGCAGTATTCAGGAGAGGGCCAGAGGTCAGGTGTTTATCGATGTCAGCATTATCAGGACGGTGCTTCTCATTTCTTAAACTGTCTGTCCTCATCTGCCTTACTCCTACTAAAGGCAAGAGCACAGTGCTGTGCAAGCAGAGTAATCGATGCAAGACATGCGCTGCGTCTGAATCAGTAGGTACTACATTCAACCGTTAAAAACGGACGTTCTTCATGTAGTACGAATGTGTGTGGGTTATGAATGAATTTCGGACGTACTCCATCCGCCATCTTGTTACTGTCATGTGACCTTCACTGTCATTCATGGGATAGTAAAGTGTCCATCGAATGCACACTGGAAGTAGTAGGTCATCCGGGGACTTTTCGCCTACTATTTTTCGAATACTATGCATTCAGACATACTACTCTCTCTGCTGAAAGACCTAGCATAAGGTATGTTTTGCATACTGGGATGAGCATGGGATGCTGGTTGCTGGTTTTCTGGTCCCCAACATGGGATACTGGTTAATGGTTTGCTGGTCCTCATTATGAGATGCTGGTTTTCTGGTCCCCAACATGAGATACTGGTTGCTGGTTTTCTGGTCCCCAACATGAGATACTGGTTGCTGGTTTTCTGGTCCCCAACATGAGATACTGGTTGCTGGTTTTCTGGTCCCCAACATGAGATACTGGTTGCTGGTTTTCTGGACCTCAACATGAGATACTGGTTGCGACCTCAAAATGAGATACTGGTTGCTGGTTTGCTGGTCCCCAACATGAGATGCTGTTTGCTGGTTTTCTGGACATCAAAATGGGATACTGGTTGCTGGTTTGCTGGTCCTCATTATGAGATGCTGGTTTGCTGGTTCCCACCATGGGATGGGGTTGATGGTTTCGGTTTTGCACGCTGGGACCAGCTTGGGAAGCATGTGTGCTGGTGGACCACCATATGTTATCTTCTGGGTGCTGGTATGATCCCAGCAAGACCACAACAAAACTAATGTATGTGTTACATATCATGTTTTTTGTGTGTGTTCATAGTTAAAGAAAAGACTAAAACAATTATCCTATTAATTGAAATGTTTTAATAAAGAAAAACACATGTTGCAGGTTGTTTATTGGTACACAGTAAAATCCTCAGTGTTAAATGAACAGTGCTCAGTTTTCATATGGTCCCAATCTAAAGTAAATGTAACACTGAAGCAATGTTGCAGTAAGTCAAATAAACTAGATTCACTCCACAAGTGATGATTGAACATTAGACACCTGAAGTTAACAAGCAGAATCACTGAAGATAAGAGGAACAAGGAGAACAAAACAAAGAGAAGAGACAAGCAGAAACACATCAACTTCAACTGAGTTACAGCCTTAGATTAAATAAACTGCAAATAAAATAAAATCTCACCAGAAGATGCTTAAACAGCTCCAAAAACATCATCAGCATGTTCAATTATTATAAACCTGTATGGCCTTTTTTATTTCATATGGTACGTCTATAAAGGTTGTTGAAGTCTGTTTGAAGTCACCGTTATGGTGATCCGTGTTCCTTCAGTTGGGCTCTTGGCCCTTCACTTTGGTTAAATTAATTTTCTTTCAGCAAATGATGAAAGTCCATGCTATCACTATTGTCTACAATATTTCATGCTCCTGACTGCAATGACACCTTTTATGTACAGCTTTTGGAATCAGTGACTGACAGCTGGAATTTGACACAAGTTCCCCAAAAAAGTCTTTAAAAACAGCAATTTAATTTTGAACTTTCATTATTAAGTTGCTATTCAATGTTGTATTGAAATAGCTCCTCTCATAACCCGTCATTGAACAAACTGCTTATGATTATGCTGTTATTTGGCATTTTTCTTTGTTTTCGTATCTCTAAATGTTATTGTTTTGTAATGTACACAAGCTTTTTTTAACTGATTTTTGTACAAATCCTTTTAAACGGTAGACAAATCCTTTGATCCTTCTAAATGTTTCACCAGTTTGAATGTTTACTTTTTTCTTCAAAACTTCAGATGACATTGATTAGGGCCCTATACGTGGAATCTAGTGTTAATGCGGAATTTTGCTGAATTTTACATATTTGGAATGAAATTATGTTTTTGTGTGGGAGAAGAACATATGTCTGGGGAAAATGCAGACCGGAGGACGCAAATCTGGGCGACATAACCCCTCCCTCATTTCAGCTGCCTCTCCCCCTTCAAAACAATGAAAGCATGGCGAAGCGGCTCTCCACGGCTCTGCTTTCGTCGGCGAAAAAGTTAAGAAACTTGACGCTAAGCCCTCAGTACGAGCCGAGCAATTCACACGTGACTTTTATGCAGTGTTTCCCACACATAGACTAATTCGTCGCGGTGCGCCACAGAATAAACACCGCCGCCACATATTGCGTGAGTGAGACCGAGTGTGTCCGAGAGCGCGCTTTACAGTGCGCGAGAGAGAGACTGAGTGTAACTTTTATTTAAACTTATATAAACTAATATAATTTATTTTACTGGTCAATTTAAAGCTCATAACCATTAATATTTTGTTGTTACCTGAAGTACTTCGAGTGTTTGCATCATGCAGTATTTGTCCTGTTTGTTACCTCAATAAATTTAAGGTCATTACTGTTTTATTTGTGTACATTTTAATCATTAACATAAAAAGCACACTCTTTTTATGACAAAAATAACAGTAAAGGGTAAAAAAAAAACTGAATTCCCCAAAATTAAAATGGAAAAAACGGAATTTGCAAAAATTAAAACGGAAAAAACGGAATTTGGGGGGAAAAAAACGGAATAAAAAAAAATAAAAAATAAACGGATTTTATAGGGCCCTAATTGATTAATAATGGTGAACCAGCTTCACGAGCTCTGGTTTGCTTGAGAACAGCATGACTGTGCTGGTCCACCAGCTAAACCAGCACTAACCAGCCTGGACCAGCATCGGATTCATGCTGGATTTTTCACCAGGACTGTTGACATACTGTTTTCTGGTCTAAACGGGACACGAGACATGTGTTAAGTGTGACATTATTATGTTTGTGTCACTGGTACTTCAAGAAATCTGCAAAATGTTGTTGGAACTTTAATCAGGAATTTCCTAATAAACATTACTAAAGCCAATAACAATAAAAATCAAACACAAAAACCAAGCATGCAAAACAAAGGAATAGAGAAATAATGAAGTAAACATTTGAAATTGTGCCAGAGAAGTCGTGTGAATATATCAGGTGGTTCAACAAACAACACTTCTGTACAGGACGCACCTGTGTTTTCTCTCTAATAAGGAAGCATCAATTAGACTACTGAGAAGGGCACATGCAGGACCAAAAAATGGGTGTTTCATAGGGGCCGTTTACACTACACTGTTTTCAACTCAAAACAGAAAACTTGTGCGTTCTGGCCGTTCACTTACACGACAATGGCCTTTTGGGCGCCTGAAAATGCTAGCTTATGAAAACGGGATTCAAAGTGCACGTTTTTGAATATGATACAGTTGTTGTCTCCATGTAAACTACAAAAATGCGAATTTGGGAAAGCATGTGACCTCGCCACCTACTGGCCTGGCATGAATAATACAGCATTTTTAATAGTTTTCGCGTATCCGTGTGAACGGGGATCATTTTGACAATGTTGTCTTCTCTTCGTGAAAAACACAAAGACAAAAGGTTTCAGTTTTTATTACATCGTTGTCGTGTAAACGTGCCCTTAACTAGTGGGCATTTCCAAACTACAATAGGTGTTCTTCATCCGCTTTACTGGAAAGCCCAAACCCTAAACCAAACCCCCAGTGGATTAGAACAAATCGGGTACAGTGTTGAAAATGCCCATCATAGTTTGAAAATGCCCCATGGTTGAGGAACACCACTAGCTTTCCACAGAGATACACTTTCATGATCTTTTGCTCAAGAACAACAAATCAATAGGTGTGTTTGACTCTAAGTGGTGCTGCTAAGACCGATCGGTGTATGACATTAAAGTACAGCCAGAGCGATTCAAAAGCATACAGAGCCATCGGCTCTTGAGCTAACTGAGCTAACTGATATTGAACGAACACCTAGTGTTAGTTCAATATCACTGTCACCTCCAGTGTGTGCTGATCTAACATACTTTAAACATTGAAATGTCAATCTCAACCAAAAGGATGGTTTGGATTAAAACTCAACATTGTATTAATGTCACCTTGCTATCTGGGCTGCTATTAAAAGTGATCTCAAACATTTCTCATCAAATGATCTGAGCTACTGCATTACAATCATTTTATATCTGTGAACTCTTACTGTTTGTCTCATATTTGTCTATATTAATCTCAATAGGTACGGTTAAGGCCTGTTCTCACCAAGAAAAATAACTATATTATCGGCCACACAACAGAACGATAACATTGTGTATTATAACTGGCGTCTGCCACTTTAAATGTTTGAGTTCTTTAATGTCTTATTGGATTCTGATTGGCTGATCATTCATCAGCTGGAAAAAATCTCGTTCTTAAAGTGATTGCAACGTGCCATTGTCGTTATAGATGTGGTGTGGACTTCACTATTCTCGTTTATTAAAATGTTATAGCTATCGTCATTGGTGTCAACGAGCCTTTAGTTGAAAACTAGTAGGCAGTTTGCTCCATAATTTTATGCCAAGGTTATGCAAGGAAAACTCACTTCGTACAAGATTTAAATCACGTAGTGCATCTGCGAAACACAAATGTGCCTGACCTCTTCAGGGAAAAGTAGGTGTTTAGTGTCCTATCCATGTTGTGTTGGGATTGTTTACGTTTCCATTTTGTAGAATTGCGTTTACCTCCCGAGTTCCTGTAATTATGCCATTGTGGCGGTTACCAAGCAACTAGGCAGCTGCACCCAGTAACATGAGCAAGCACATGTGTGTGTGTGTGAGCGAGGCCTGTTGAGCACCTATGTGTGTGTGTGTTTCTATGAAAGGTCTCATGGGATGTATTGGTGCGTGCGTACCTGTGTGATTTCTCCATTAGTTGTGTTGGTTTGCGCCGGAAGGCTTCGAGGCACGAACTCTCCGGTCTCCTCGTCCAGCTGGAGTTGTGCGAGTAAAGCTTTCTCCTGATCCTGCAGACGCTGCTGGTGCTTCTCCTCCTCCTGCTCACGCTGGCGCCGCAGCTCCACCTCCTTCTGTCTGAAACTGAAGTCAAACACTTCCCTGCCCGCTCCCAGGTCCACGTCCTGCCTCCACAGGATATCTATCAGATCCATGTCCTACAGAGAAGAGGAGATACGGGATGAGAGGCAGCACACACACACAGACACACACACACAGTCCTGACCACACCCTGCCTGTCGAGCCCGGCCCTCCTCGGATACACACACACACACACACATACACACGCGCGCGCACAATCCCATCATCAGTGCAACGACAAGACAGGATGAATAATACATGCTGCTTCTCCTTTTTCATCCCATCTCTGGAAAATACCAAATCTCACACACACACACACTTAAATATATATATATATATATATATATATATATATATATATATATATATATATATATACACACTCGGTTAGTGTTACTATTAATGTTAGTGCCAGATTTAAAGGTCAGATGAAAAATCAAAAGCAAGGCCACTGGAAAAAATCATTCATATTTCTGACCTTCAACTCTTCAACTGCTAACACACACACACACACACACACACACACACACACACACACACACACACACACACACACACACACACACACACACACACACACACACACACACACATTTGGTCAGTGTGTGGGAAGTTTTTTTCTAATTACTTTATTAATATGCATGCTCAGATTATTTGACAGACTACATGAGATATTTATTCTTTGAAAAATGAATTTGTCACACTGCAAAACCCTTTCAAATCACTAGTGAATGCAAAATGCGTTTAAAAAGAAAAATGGTGAGCAGTTAGAGCATGTAAAATATACTGTTTTTCTTTAACTCAGACATTTGTGGTCATGTTTTACAGTACATCAAATACCATATACATTACCACCACATTACTTCTGGTTACCACACTTCTTTTTAACATCACACCACAAACTGTAATTTTATATTGTGTGGTAAAACACTCTAGAGAAGTGCACTACAAAGATCTGGAGGAGTGCACAGCGGCTTCAACCAATCAGCAGCGAGAATGAAACGCCACCGCCATGTTGTTTTAACTACAGAGATCAGGGTGTTTGTCACACACAAGGACAGAGAACAAAAAATATAGTTTGCGTCCTTGCCGCTGGCGTGTTGACGTGACATTGCTAGACCAACAGAATAATAAGATAGACCTGCTTTCTTCTTTCTTTTAATGTTTCTATTATGTGCAGATGTGGACCAGGGTTATTATAGTTAACTAGAACTATCACCATAAAAAAAAAACTTTCATTACTTGAAATAAAATAAACTTCAACTGAAACTAAACCCTTACAAGCTAACATTTCTCATTTTTATTTAGCTTAACTTTATGTACTAAAAAACTGAAACAAAAATGAATAGAAATGACATATAAACTATATTTAAAAACTGATGAAAATGACAAAAACACAACAAAATAACTTTGACTAAAATTAAAATAACAGGAAATATATTTAAAAAAAATCTAAATATTAATAAAAACTATAATAGTATCACAACAATGATTCTAAAAACAACACTATTACTTTTTAGTTTGAAAAACTTCATAAGCATAATATAAATATATAAATCGATATATTGACAGATTAATATCACAATATAAGGCCATTTGGAGATTCGGCTGTAACCGTTCCAAAACCTTAGCACAGGCTTGTTGATATCCTAGTTAAGAGTAAAATGCATTTTGGATATTGTATGTTTGTTTAATCGCAGCAATTTTGCTTTTGTCTCTTTAGCCAATAAATTCATTAAAGTGTTAGTTCATCCAAAAGGGACAATTCTATCATAATTCGAACCCGTAAGACTTTTCATTATCGAAACACAAATGGGAATATTTTGTAATATTCTCTCATCCTCTTTTTCCATCCATTGAAATTCCACACTTTCGAGTACAAACGTTCATCGCAGAAGTGATATGATCTGAGCTGTTTACGTCTTCTGGAGAGACACGCTCACTTTATATAATGAACGCTTTCATTTAGGCTTTAATTTGCATATAAATATTGATGAGCGTATGCATCGAGCACATCATCAAATATGATAAACGGAAGCTGAAACAGCGCGTATGACACTTAACAACAAAACTCATTGGTTCTCGCGCATGTTTGAGCTTCGTTTATCATATTTGGATTAAACCACTCGATTCATTTGGATTTCTTTTACAATCTCTTTATGAAGCATTCAAGTTTTGGTGGAATGGACTTTCAATGGAGAGAAGGTTTCATTTTAAATATCTTAATTTGTGTTTTTCGAAGATGAACGGAGTCTTTCAGTTCAGAACGATGTGATATATATGATTTTTTGGGTGAACTGTCCCTTTAAATTGTCAATCAGCCACTCTGCACTCGAGCTTGACTGCAAAATGCTACATTACTCCTGTTCAAATATTATACATCATCAGATGAGACATTTATAAAATGCTGGTAATTAAAATTCTTCCCAGGCTGAGTGACAAAAATATTTATGAAACCTTGGCCTCAAGACTTTCTTGATTGATAGTTGCAGGAACTCAAATCTTTATTACATCAACAGTGTCTGAGATATGAGTTACTTACTCTTTAACCTCCTCTGGCGTTTATTTACAGACGCAAAGCTTCGCATAAACGTCTGCAGTTCTGCATGGTTCATGAGTGTGTGTGTGTTGGTGTGTGTGTGAACACACACGAGCATGTGACTCGAGATCTGGAGAAAATCAGCTTCCTATGTAGTTTCAGATCACAAGGCGCGGGGACTGAACAGAGGAGAAGTGTGTACTGACAGCAGAGGAACTGAGCACTTTTGAGGAAGCATTTCTCTTTTGCAATTCTGAATCAGACATCAGCATTGACATCATACGATGTTACAATGTAACTAAACACAGCAACAAATCTAATCATTTATCCAGCACAGACTCTCAAATCTGCTGGGTTGTTTCAACCCAACTTTGGGTCAAATATGGACAAACCCAGCCGTTGGGTTAAATTTTTAAATTACATTTTTAACCCAAAGTTTGGTTTGGGTTTGTCCATATTTGACCCAAAATTGGGTTCAAACAACCCAGCAGTTTTTAGAGTGTACAAATTCATTTCTGATCTAGCTAGTTAAATGAGATAAAATCATGCGAATGATTCCATAATAATGAAGTGGATCAGACAGTGGCGTCAGACGGAGGCATGTAGCGACATGCCCGTCACACACACACACACACACACACACACACACACACACACACACACACACACACACACACACACACACTCTCTCTCTCTCTCTGGATAACTCCAGATAATAGACGGGGGTGGAGACACTGACTGAGATGATGAAACATCCAAAACACTGATAATAAACGGGCCGCTCTCACGAGAAGACTGGACTCCACACACACACACACACACACACACACACACACACACTTCCTCCTCCATGAAGAATCAATGAAGAATGTGTTTCCAACTGTTTAGTTTGGATGTTTGGATTTCTAAAGAGCCTTTTACTCTCTAACCGTATCCTGCTGTTTACAAGCGCATTACAAGCGCACATGTTATCAATCTGATGATGGTTAAAAACAACACAGGAACCGTTCATACAAAAGTGAAACTATTGGGGCAGGCTATTTAGTATTATTACCATCATCATATTTTTTTTATTTTCTCTTCTTTATTATTCTTTCTCCCGTGAAACACTAAACAAGCACTTCTGTTGTCCATACAAAATGTGGATGGTGATTTTTTTCTGCAAACATGATGATAAATATCTCATAAAAGCAGTCCATATCACAACTAAAACTATATATATATCAACATTTTAATTTTTTGACACAATAAACAACTGAAATAAATAAAAATGTATTTTTTATTTTTAGCAAGATGCCAAGGCAACATTTCTCATTTTCATTTAAAAGCTGAAGCACTAAAATACCTAATATAGTAAATAAAATAATATGAAAAACTTAATTAAACTATATAGGCATATTAAAAGTAAAACTTATACTAAAACAATCATTACAAAAACTCACAACAAAATTACTAACTAGAATTAAAAATAAAACAGAAAATAAAAAGATTACAAACAATGTATAGTATATCAATGATACTAACACTGAGCCCATGATTTAGTGTTTCACCGAAAGAAAAACATGAATAATATGGGGTCTGGATGACATGAAGGGAAAAATAAAGACCATTTATCGATGAACTGCTCCTTTAAAATGCAAAAGGCTCTTGGCTTTTTCCTGGAAACAGTATTCAGTAAATATGATCTGTTTACTGATCGCAGTGAGTGTTTTTGACCTGATGTGTGAAAGCCAGTGCATGATGAAGCATCTTCATCACATCACTAATTATGTTTTATATTAAACATCAGTCGAGTAGTTAGAGTATTGCGTGTGTATGTTCATGCGCAGTTGCATTAATGTCACGGATAGGAGTGAAAATAATATCCAAGACACACCTTTACTGCATAATTAATGGTCAAAGTGTTCAAGTAATCATTATCCAGGTTGATGGAAACGGGAAACCAGAGCAGTTATTAAAACTGCAAAGTTTCCTGATAATGAAGAGATTATTTTTCAGGCCCGTCTCACTTCCTGTTCCTCTCCAGACTGCGGGAATGTGGAATAAACCACTGTAGGAACAAGAACACCTTGTTCTCGCTTTCTTTCTTCAGGCACGATTCAGGAGCCAAACCGGTTTATCAGTGTTTCAGTGCGGGTGAACTCTCACTAACGTCCCCCGATGCACATCCACACACACCACAGCCTCATCATGATATATCAAATACTTTACAGGCATCTGTATCTCATAAAAGTTACTGAAATATAATCCCCTTCAAAATATTCAAATGTGTACGTTGGGCATCAGCACACACTGAGAGTTTTGGGAACAGTTAATCATTTTATTAATAAAACTTTATCACATTATATACTGCCGAACAGATCATTAGGTAGCCTATAAACACACGGCACATTAATTAATATGGTGTCACGTGACTTTAAAGGAGTGACCGTTTTATGTGTTTGATCAAATCTCATCTAACATAAAAATATCTTAGCATGAGAGGCTGTGAGTTTTACATGCGTCAGATATCTGTATTAAAACAGGGATTTTGGCCTGTTCCAGCTCAGTGTCTTGACCAGAACTGTCTCAATCTAGCGATTAACACGGGATCATTCAGTCAGTGTGTCATCATTTTAACATGATCAACTGAATACAGTACCATAAATAAATAAATAAAAACATTTTCTGTAAATGTACATAGGATATAAGCTTATAAACAACAAGCTCCTACTGAATGACAACTTAAAGGGATAGTTCACCCAAAAATATGTGTGTGTGTGTGTGTGTGTGTGTGTGTGTGTGTGTTTTTCATAAATGCTGTCTGTTTAATCTGAATGTTTTATTCAGTGTTTGTTCATATTTACCGGTTTGCAAATAACTGCAAGAGAAAAACAAAACAAGAGAAAATAAAATGGCTGAAATAAAGATTGACCTTCTGTGATTAGCAATCAATTTTCTGAAGGTCAAGTGTTTGTTTATGAAAAGTAATTTGTAAGAATATTAGGCCCTGTTTTGTACACTGCAAAAAATACTGTAATTTTACCTGTAAAATGCTACAGTAAACACCTATAGTAAAGAAATAACAAATAATTCACAGTAAAAGCATACATTTCTCTGTGTAACAGATCACATTTTATGTTTTTTGATTTTAAAACTTACGTTTCTCTTTAAATGTTTTGCTATCAGTAATGTACATTAGGGTTTATGTTCAATCATATGCTAGTAAATTAATGTTTATTGCTTTGTTTTAGTGTCATGTGTGTTATAATGATGGTGTTTTGCTTGTATATCAATATTTCCCTATTTGACTTTCTCTTCACCATCCGTGTTGTTATGGTGGATGTCATTATAAAAAGATCTCATGAAACCTTGATTCATATATTTTCATGCACTCACTAAAAACACTACTGGTCTATTCAGCGTTATGTAATGTTTGTCAATGACAGTTTTTTTATATATAAAGTGCTACCAAAACATTTCTTTCAGTTGGGTATAAAGAATGACAGTAGTTGTGAGAGAGATGAATGTCTTAAAGCTGAGGATCACTTCTTTACGTCAGGACACAAGGATAAAATAAACACACACATTCCAGATTGGGTCCGCCTGCTATTGTGCAAAGCGCCGGTGAGCGCGCATGCGCAGAACGCGAGAGCGCAGACGCGTCTGTATCACACGCACAAACATCACAGCGCGACGACGCACATCTCATGACACAAGTTTAATCGAGTGCCAGATTCGCCTCACATCAATAGACATTCAGCACTGTGATATGTTTTCACATACATTTTTAATATTTATTCCTTCCTTTCGTTCGAGTTCAATGATGCAGAATTCTGGGTGAAAAGATAAGAAACGGGGTGGAGGAAACGCCTTCTCTAACACGGACTATATATATATAAATGACGTTTCAACTATTCCACCATGTCATGAGTTCTAGAAATGTACAAAATAGCCTCGATTATTCTCATATTGAAACTTTAAAACACGCAAAGCTGTTAAAAGTCACATGAAGTGATTGTAACGCGCTGGTAACACAAATATGACAAGAGCAATAAATACATCACATAAGAGGTTCAAAGGGCAGCATGATGTAACATCATAGTGAAATTACAATAAATAATTTTAGTATTATTTTAATACTATTAAAACAGGCTAGCCTACTTTAACAATGTTGTAACATTAGTAACGCGATTAGTTATTGTTGTTAAATATTATTTACCTGTTGGCTTTGGTGCATTTTAGGCAATTCAATCTCCATCATGTCTGAGAGGATCTCTCCTCATCCGCCGTAACTCCTGAAGTGATTTATTTGTTTGTAATCCTTCACAGCGAAATAAATATGGCTTGGAAATAAATACGTCCGATTGTCTATGCACTTGTGAAGGAAATGCCGCTGTCTGACTGAGGAGTTATGAAAATTCACGGAAAGCCCCAGTCATTCGCTGGCCCCACCCACACTCCACGCTGACCAGTAGGAAGCGCTTGTTGAGCGTCTGCGGTCTACGCCCCCTTTTACCTTTCATCTGCTGTAAACCTTCTGAATGTTAACTTAGCTGAACCTTTATTTTAACTATAAATCTATAGACTTCTCTATCTTAAAAAAATTTGATAACACTTTAACATAAGTATTTTACATAGCCTACATTTATTTGAAATGTATCTTAACATTTGGGGTTTTAAGGGTTAGCCTACATATGTTCAAATATGTTGCCATTTATTTTATTTATAAAAAACCAATAGGGTTAATCATCGCCTTTTGCAACAACTGATCCCTGAGCGCTCCCTCAGGAATGTTGCAGGAACCAAAAATTGTAGGCTCTATCTGGGTTAGAGAGACATCTTGATGGAGCAGTGTTGCACCTGCATGTACTTTCACTGGGCGGACACCTTAGGCTACAATCAAAAAGTACAATAAAAGCACATGATTTGAACACACCTACAAACTCTCGTGACCTGCATCTGTCTGTCTTTCAGATAGCGCCACCTGTTGTTCAGCCTTAAGCTTTTAATGTCACCTGAGCCATTTTCACGGTGTAATTAAAGCTACAATATGTAATATTTTTGTAATAAAATATCCAAAAATCACTTGCACAGTGTGATATATTTCCTGCAGTTGTGTACTTACAATATCCCCAAAGTTCCCAAAGATTTTTAATTTCAGAGAAATTACAACTTTAAAGAATGGCTCGTCCCTGGTCATTGTCGCCTGTCAATGACGTAATATCCACGGGGATAAAATCCGTATTATCCCTGCGGTTTCCGCTCGTACTGCCATAGTAACCATGGCGACAGACGTGGACAACTGCGTTACGTCTAGTGGCACGCTCACGCTGTTGTTGTTTCGTTCAAACATTATGGACCATGGCAAGCAGACTTTGGGACAAAAGAAGAACTAAAACTAGGATAAATATTAGCGTGGCGTTTTCGAGATGCCGAGAGCTCCACGTCCGTGACAAACTTCGACTTGACAGGGACGCCGCTCTTCCATTTACTTTATTAGACAGGTGATCAAATGTACATACAACTAATCAATTTTATATAGCTCAACATGATGAAATGTTAGAATATGATCTGTATGTTATTCTAATGTTGATCTAGCTTACTGCTAGTCTCATACAGACAAACTAACACATAGAATAACATTCTAACTTTCAACACACTCAAATGCAGTTTAATGTGATAGTGTGTAGACCAAGTGAAACAGCGCTGCGTTACCTCACATGTTTCATTCATCTAATAAACTGAGCTGTGTGAGTATTAATTCAGCACTTGCGTGTAGTTCGGTAGAATTAAATGTCCTTATTCCTTTATTCTTTTATATCCGCGGGACTCGTGTGTGGCGCTGATATCTGTCTCTCATTATCAATCACGCTCTGCTTCATACCACAGTCATGTTAAAAACATCAATGTATTCACTCATTCATAAACATTATTAGATCCATCGGCATGACGACAAGTTCCATAATTCCGCTTATGCGTCATCAACCTACGACTTTGTTATTGCAAGAGGTTAGAGACCCCTAGCGGTGAAAAAAATTACATATTGTAGCTTTAATCTTCAACCTTTTAAACCGCAATCTAAACCATTTAAGAGTTTATAATTATACAACTTTAAACTAAACTAAAGTTGAAATGTTACTTGGGTTAAACAAATGGATGACCGATTTGGCCTGTGTGTGAATGATCTGACTGCACTGATGCATGGGCTGTTTAAAGGTTTGAAATGGTCACCTGACAAAATTACTCTTGTTAAAAGATCAACCCACAACGTGACACTTCAATCAAACTGTCAACTGAGTGCAAAGTATATTATGTGTATAAAGGCTGTTTCATCAACTATATTGGCACTTTTGGCCCTCTGGACTTTTAAAAAGTAAACTTTCACTAGTTCATGTGATTCACTACTAATAATAATACAAACTAAGAATGTCCAAGAGTAGTTGTGCATCACATGACAAATCTGTCATATTTTTCTGAAAGTTTTGTTTGAAATGATTAGGCTATAGTTAAAGGCAGGGTAGGTGATTTGTTCCAGGAACATTTTTGGTTATAGTTGAAAGTCTCTTCATATCCTGATAGCAATCACTAAGTTAAAGGCACAATATGTAATTTTTTGCCACTAGAGGTCGCTTATTCAAAACAATGCCTTGATCTGGCGGGATCATGGGAGTTGTTGTCTTCACCTCTACATCCGGTGGAGAATACAGCAGAAATCATATTCATGGATGAGCGGTAATGTATTAAACATTAAGCTGTTGTAGCGGAGCGATTGCTAATGAGAGACGAGCGCGACACACCAACAGTGGAGCTTTTACTATACGCTTCATCTTCTTCTGGTCATGCGTATGTGGGGAAAGACAACGCTGTTTTATCATATTAGACACATTTAAGTGTGATGAAAGTTGTAATAATGCTTCTCTGTGCGTTTACTCGCCAGCTACTATATGAGACACTTGTTGCACACTGCAGTGAGCTATCGATATTAGACATGGTAAAACATGGTACTCGTGGTAAATCAAGAAAACAAGATTTAAACAAAAAGACTAAAGTGTTGAGCTTATATATAACAATGATTAGTTTTCTGTCGATTAATGTATACAAACAGTTGCTCACCTGTCTAATAAAACATAATATATTAAAGCATCTTTGGTGTTTCCATGGTTTATACAAAATAAAACAAGGGTAATCAAGGGTAACACGGATATGATGTCATTGATAGGTGACGGTCCGCATCCTGGTTAAAACTGCTTATTTCTCTGAGCAAACATTTAGGATAATGTAAGTACACAAGTCAACAAAATATATAACATTGTTATAACATTCGGACCGAATGCAATGATACGATGCCGTATCTGTCTGTCAGCATATTTATTTCCACACCTCCGCACACCTGTTCGCTCAGACAGTGTTTCATGCTGTGCAGAGTTAGGGCCCCTCCACACTACTGCGTTTTAGTTTAGAAACGGAGAATTAAAACGAATATGATCTCCGTCCACACCAGCGTTTTAGCTGCATATTAGAACTGATCTCCGTCCACATTAAAATGACTGAAAACGCGGATCACGTGACCATTCACCTACACTGGGCATGCGTGTGCCAGTGTAAATAGGAAACAGATTGACTATTCCTCAGATCTCGCTGAGGTTGATAAGTGCCGATCTGGACCCTCGAAAGTTTTCGCACCATTCCTCAGGAACCACAACTTCATTGATAAAATTATCCCACCATGCGCTGGTTCTTCCCTGCTTAACCCAAAACCGATGCTCCATGAACAGTCGATACCGCAGCTGCAAGCGGGAATTGTCACAGATCGCTCGAATAATAGCTTGCCTCCGGCGCTTGTAGGCAGTTATAGCATTGTAAAAGGCAGAATTTACAGCACTAACGTAACTGGTAGTCCAGGCTGTTCTTGTATGTTTCCTTCCATTGTATGACACCCAATCAGAGAGCCGAGCGTGAGCCTCTGCGTCATCGTTTCTAAAGTCGTCCGTTTTGACCCGTCTTCACTAAAACGCCCTCCGGAGATTCAAAAAGCAAAACGGGGTCGGCAGCGTTTCTAAACTTCTCCGTTTTAAGGTCTTTGTTTTTGCCGTTTTAGTCTGGACGGGAGGTGCAAACGTAGCAAAAGGTCTCCGTTTCTAAACTAAAAACGTAGTAGTGTGGATGGGGCCTTAGACAGACGTCAGTCACCGAACAGCAGCTACAGTTCCTCCTGAACCAAAACCACCAGCTTATAACCACCTGTTGGTCAGCTTAAGCCTGCGCTGACCAACTGGCCCCGGTCTTTACGCAGATCTTCAATAGATCATTGGAGCAGTGTGAAGTTCCCTGCTGCTTCAAACGCTGCACTATCATGCCTGTCCCCAAAAAAACCAAAATCACTGGACTTAATGACTACAGACCTGTCGCTCTCACGTCTGTGGTCATGAAGTCGTTTGAAAGACTGGTGTTGGCCCACCTGAAGGACATCACTGGACCCCTGCTGGAACCCTTTCAGTTTGCTTACAGAGCAAACAGGTCTGTGGATGATGCAGTCAACATGGGACTGCATTATATCCTGCAACATCTCGACAGACCAGGGACTTATGCAAGGATCTTATTTGTGGACTTCAGTTCGGCCTTCAATACCATCATGCCTGGTCTTCTCACAGCCAAACTGACCCAGCTCTCCATACCATCCTCGATCTGTCAGTGGATCACCAGCTTCCTGACGGACCGGCAGCAGCGAGTGAGACTGGGGAAACACACATCCAGGACTCTCACCACCAGCACTGGCGCCCCCCAAGGATGCGTTCTCTCCCCACTGCTCTTCTCCCTGTACACTAATGACTGCACTTCTAAAGACCCCACTGTCAAGCTCCTGAAATTTGCCGACGACACCACTGTCATCGGTCTCATCCGAAACGGTGACGAGTTTGCTTACAGACTGGAGGTTGAACAGCTGGCTGTCTGGTGCAGTTATAACAACCTTGAGCTGAACACGCTCAAAACAGTGGAGATGATCGTGGACTTCAGGAGGAACAGCCCAGCACTCCCCCCACTCACCATCATGAACAGCACTGTGGAAGCAGTGGAGTCATTCAGGTTCCTGGGCACTATCATCTCTCAGGACCTGAAGTGGGACAATCACATTGACTCCATTGTGAAAAAAGCCCAGCAGAGACTGTACTTCCTTCGCCAGCTGAGGAAGTTCAACTTGCCACAGGAGCTGCAGATTCAGTTCTACTCAGCCATCATTGAGTCTGTCTTATGCACTTCCATCACTGTCTGGTTTGGTTCAACTACCAAATCGGACATCAGGAGACTACAACGGACAGTCCGGACTGTGGAGAGGATTATTGGTGCCCCCCTGCCATCCCTCCAGGACCTGTACTCTTCCAGAGTGAGGAAGAGAGCAGGTAAAATCCTCACAGACTCCACTCACCCTGGACACCTCCTGTTTGAACTGTTACCGTCAAGACGGCGACTCAGATCACTGGCCACAAGAACATCTCGGCACAGGAACAGTTTCTTCCCACAGGCCATTTCCCTCCTGAACAGTTAACACTCCTCCCAAGGCATATGCCTTAAGTGCAATACTCCCACTGTTTAGTGCAATATCGTACAACTCAGGTTAACTTATATGTAGATTTTTTATTTATAATATTCAAAACACTGTAAATATGTTCATAGTTCATAATCTGTAAATCTGAAAATGTCTATTCTGACTAAACCCAACTGTGATACTTTTATTCTCATATATTTATATTTTTATTTTTTATTCTTATAATTTGTAGTATTATGTTTCTTGTTGTATTTGTATTTGTAAATGTCCACTGGAAGCCTCAGTACCAAAACAAATTCCTTGTGTGTGCAAGCACACTTGGCAACAAAGCTCTTTCTGATTCTGATTCTGATGCTGCTGTCACCATAACTACTGTGATCTGGAAGAGATGGAAACCCGTGACGTTAAACTCGGAGCGATTCGTGACTCGAATTGCGTTTCACTATCAACGCCTAAATGAATCTGCAGCAGTCAGGTGGTACAAGAGCTCTTTAAGTTAATTATTTTTGTAATGTTATGTGCTTTGAGATATGAGGTAGTTTAACGCCGTCTCTCGTGACGCTTTTCAGTCTCTGCTGTACACGTTCATGTTTTGAAGGAGCCGTGGCTTTGGAGACACACAGAAGGGAGGGAGGGCTCTTATGCTTTCAAAGCTTTTCAACTCGCTATTGCTAGTCTCTCCGAAAATTGCCTACCCTAGCTTTAAATACATTTTCCCTTTGTTTTCTTCAAACCTCACATTTCATCTGTAACTTTATTTGGGGCGAAATTGTTAAAATTACAATCGTAGTTTGTACGGATGGAAATCATTTTTACAAAACAAATATTGAAATTTTTTATAGTTAGGCTATTATCATCATAGTCTTAAACAACAACTGATTTTGAGGTTAGTTGCAAGTCCAGGCCCGTGAGAAGAGTAAAACAGAATAACAGGCATTTGACAAGTAACAGAAAGAAATAATGAAAGCATTGTAAAAAGGAAAGAAAAGTTTTTTTAGTGCAACTTTAATATAAGAATCTATCTATCTATCTATCTATCTATCTATCTATCTATCTATCTATCTATCTATCTATCTATCTATCTATCTATCTATCTATCTATGTATCTATCTATCTATCTATCTATCTATCTATCTATCTATCTATCTATCTATCTATCTATCTATCTATCTATCTATCTATCTATCTATCTATCTATCTATCTATCTATCTATCTATCTATCCCAGGCTCTGACACGTATCTTATGAACCTCACTGAATCTCCAGAACTAACTAACTAACAGATTACTAACCAGTATACTGTTACTAGTAGCCTACCCAGTGCCCGAAACCAGCCAAACGTAGTTTTTTCTCCCCCCGAAGCGCGTGCGTGTTTGCGCGCGCACGATTGGCAGCTCCACGTCGACATTCTTCCAGCTGCTGCACGGACGCGGACGCGCTTCATCAACAGTTACAGGAGCTTCATCTGCTCAACCCTCACAGGGCTTCTTCTTCTTCTGACAGAGACCGTGTTTCAGCAGAGCTTCTTCCCCAAACACACTTTATCCAGCGTCCACTGGCTCGTGCTGTGAGTTGCAGCAGGTATGTTGTTCTTTTACTCTTTTCCTCTCTCTGGAAGTGTGCATTCACTCACAGACTGTGCGCGTGTGCTTATAAAACCCTGTCACATCGACACTCATTGAGATATGCACCTACTGAAGCATTAAAGTCATTTGAATGGAAGTTTTCCTGTGGAAAGTAAACTACTAACTTACTTAAATGTCTGCGTGGTGTTACGTGCAAATGTGTGACATATGGCATCCTCAGTTTCTCCTTTCTTAACATTGTGACTTCTCTTTTAGTTTGTGAAATGATATTTGTGTGTTAAGTTTAGATATACTCCGAAATGACAGACTTGTCTTGATAAACTAAAGCACTGCTCCACAGTTTTCGACACGTCAGCTGTTCTCGGCTGCCCCAGTTGTTAACTGTGCAAATAGACGGAGTGAAGAGCGCATTCAATATTTAAATCGGATTTGTGTGACGCGTGTCATTTTATTCTTTTGCGCCTTGTCTTTTTTTGTTGTTGCATGCACTTAATTTGCATGGAATCGTGCACGTAGCTCTTTTTCTGCATATGCACCGTAGGCCGCCATATGCGTTCATCATTCATGATGTGATTTATGTGCATGTGTGATTGAGTCCACGTTTATGCATCTTATCCACTATTTAAATTCTTCTAATAGCCATTACTGAGCTCGAGGAGTTCCTCACTTTCAGCTCCAGCTCAGAGATGCTTTGATCAGTCTCACCTGTCAATCATCTTTCATTCTGAGAA
Source organism: Gila orcuttii (assembly GCA_026230005.1). Lineage (NCBI taxonomy): Eukaryota > Metazoa > Chordata > Actinopteri > Cypriniformes > Leuciscidae > Gila > Gila orcuttii. The sequence goes on along the minus strand of JAPDVR010000007.1, from coordinate 11,375,263 downwards.
GTATTATAACTGTTAGCATACACTGTTAAAAATGACCTTCAACTTCAAACTTCAGTTCACTTGCTGCCTTAATTTTAAGTATGCCAAATCAAATAGTCTGTTCAGCTATATTTATATATTTAGTTATTAGCTGGTGCTGTCAAATCAATTCATCGCATCTAACATAAAAGTTTTTGTTTATATGTGTGTGTGTATATATATATATATATATATATATTTGTGCATGTAAACTGTATACACACGCATATATATATATATATATATATATATATATATATAGCCTAAATAAACAACTTTTAAGTTAGATGTAATTAATCGATTCCACAGCACTAATAAATAAATATAGCCTATTTGTTTTTATATAAATATATTTGTTTATATATATATATATATATATATATATATATATATATATATATATATATATATATATATGTATGTGTATGAGAGATAGATAAAAAAACATGTTGCCATGACTTATTGATGATCATCGGTGAGGGGGTTTACAGTGAATAAATAAATATATTTGTGATGCGGATGAGAAATGTAACGTGTCTGTTTCTCTCGTACAGAAGAGTTTCCCTGAGAAGAAGAGAATCGGCGAGCAGCGCTGTGGCTTTCCAAGTAAAGTTCTGTGATACACTCCGACTCTTAATTGTTTGCAGTCAGTGCATTACAGAACTTTGTTTTGGGAGTTTAAAGCTCAGGCCTGGAGGAAACAATCATTCCATCTGGATGAAGCTGTAACAGCATTAAACTGCACGGCCTGTCCCTCAAACAACACACAAATAAATAACATCATTATCATCATCATTTCAACATGCTCATTCCTTTATTTCCAACTTCTAATGAACATCCTTTGAGTTTGGGAATCACAGATACGTTGATGTGTTGTTATTGTATATAGATTATAGTTGTTATATTGATTATGTGTTATTTATATGATCTTTTTCCAGAATGTTTTCTCCAAGTGTTCAATCAGCATAGCGGAGGCTATACCGCAATTGCTAAATATCTAAAAATAACCGTTGCACAGTAACACACCACTTTCCAATTAAACATTCCATTCCATAACCTCAGGAAACACAAAAAAATTGGCTTTTTCCATTGTTGTAAAGGCAATGTATCCCATATTTACAAGGCGGTGCAGAGAAAAGCACTTTAAATGGAGAAGCTTAGAGGTTTGTGATGACATCATCATCAGACGAGCGCATGTCTCGGTCACGTGACTCTTAAGGGTCATCTGCTCTTAAGACAGAAAACTTTTTATTGGCACTGACAAAACAGATTTCCAAGCGTAAAAACTGTTCCATGTGTCTGAAATACTAGTATGCAGTATGCAAAGTATGCATCTGGGAAATAAATGTGAGAGGTTTTGTTGAAGTGTATTTTAAAGTACATCTGTTATTAATTAGTCAAGCACATAAAGATTGAAACTGCACCATTTAACCCATCAAGAGTGCTTAACATATTCAGAATAATCTTTTACAAACACATTGACAGACTACTACTACACACACACATACCAGTAAGTGGTATCTCAATAATGTAAAGTTATCAAGTCAATTTCTGATAATTTATAATGTTATTTAAAGTCCCCCTGTGGTGAAAATCCAGCTTTTAATGTTATTTATATGTCTATGTGGTGTTTTTAATATACTTTAAGACAAACCATGTTTAAATTCATAAGTCGACAGCATTGCTGAGTATTTTCTTCTTAAAACTGCAGTGAACCAAAGACAGTCTCAAAAACACGGTTTGAAATCGCTGGTGTTTCTGACGTCACAAACTACCTTGTAACCAATCAGATCAACATGCCGGCGGGCTTTAGCATATCATTAACAGTGAACTAGCAGGGGAGCTTCGAGAGATGCCAGGTTATCCCGGTATATTTTTCTGTTGATATGAAATATCAAGTAGATTTAGCAATATAGCGGATGCATGATTTATATTAATTAATAGGCTCTATGCACGATCGCTTCCGCGTTTTGTCTCAGCCCGCCCAGTTACATCCGGTGCTGCGTCAGAAGCCTGTTTTGCATTAGGTGGAGATAATGGCAAATTACACTCGCTGTTTACAAAAACTTCCTGCGGTTAACGTGAATAATGTCAACAACACTGTGAGGCAGTTAGCTGTCACACATAAGAGTAAGAAAGAGAAGAGCTTTAAATGATATATTTCGACCTATATCGACAACTTTGAGGGTGAGTATTCTCTCATATCGTGCAAAATCCGACTAGCGAATCAGTTTCTAAAATCTTGGTCTCCGTTTCTGAGAAAATGAATTTTATTAAAGTTTTGCCGCTATACACTTCGCTATAGAACGGGCTATGCGGAAGTAACGATGCTGGCTGAGATCCTACCGGAAATACGTCAGCAGCGTTCGTGCATAGAGCGTATAGTGATGAATATGCCTTTCACTGACGTTCTGAGTTGTTCAAAGCGTTTCTGGGGATTGTTAGAAGGCAGACTGAAATGGCGAACGGGAACATGGTTTGTGTAACATTAGCAACAGATTACTAACATTATTAGCTGTTTAATAAAAGGCTAATCATTAATTACTCGTTTAGTTGGCCTAGAGCAGTGTTGTCAAACTCAATTCCTGGAGGGCCAGAGCTCTGCACAGTTTAGCTCCAACCAGCTCAAACTCACACCTGCAAGGAAGTTTCTAGCAATCCTAAAGACCTTGATTAGCTGGATCAGGTGTGTTTGATTAGGGTTGGAGCAAAACTGTGCAGAGCTCTGGCCCTCCAGGAATTGAGTTTGACACCGCTGGCCTAGAGCATCTGTGAGCTGCATGAGTGGAGGCGGGACTAATTAGCATATTCACAGCACCGCGTTTACTACAGGAAGCAAGGGTTTAGCCTTACAATCTATTTTAAGGCATGAAGAAATTTTTTCACACACACAAAAAAAAAAAACAACATTTACATATGTCGTTTTGGTGATCAAAGATGAATTTTTAAGGGATACAAATTATTGACTACAGGGGGACTTTTAAGAGATTCATTTATCCAAAATGACTATGTAGGGAGTCCAACCAGTTGGATTGGAAAAGGGAAATGACGTGCTGTACAAAAAGTTGATGCAAAATCCAAAAATGGTGTTTTATTGGATGGTGCTAACAGTGCAGGAGAAAACAGTACAGTAACTGTACAAAAAGAAAACAGTACAGTAACTGTACAAAAAAAAAAAAAAAAGAAAACGGCAACAATGTGCTAATTTTGGCTAAACCAAATGGTCCAAGTTTGCAACACTGGTCAGTATGAGATTTCACAATCAGACCTGAAATCCTTTCAGCCAGCAAGCCTATTTATAGGCTGAAGCCCCACCTAGAGGGCATACCAACCACAGGTAAAAACTAAAACGTTTGTAACAATCAAATAATATAAACACTCTACCATTATAAACAACAACCATTAACAGAGAAATTACCTGAAATTAACCAATTAAATGGCAAAAACATCTGTTTCTCACCAGGCTAACCTGTGACAGACTATATGTGACATTTGATAAAAGGAAAGAACAACGGGTAAGGAGAACTGCTATTTCTTTAATCTCTTCACCTCTACTCAGATGTTCTGTAAAGACACATAATCAGTTGATAATACTCAGCTATCCTTTTAAAGGGATATTGCATCCAAAAATGAAAATTTTGTCATAATGTACTCGCCCTCGTATTCTTCCAAACCCGTAAGACCGTTCATCTTCGAAACACAAATGAAGATCTTTTTGATGAAATCCGAGAGCTTTCTGTCCGTCCATTAACTGCTACGCAACTACCACATTCAAGCCCCAGTAAAGTAGTAAAGACATCATTGAAGTAATCCATGAGATTCCAGTGGTTTAACCTTAGTTTTATGAAGTGACGCAAGTGCTTGTTTGTGCAAAAAAAACCACAACATAATTTACCACTTCGTTTACAAAATATTAATCTAATTTAAGTAGCTTTTATGAACATGCCTTGGAAGAAAAAATTACTGGTGTGAATCTTGAGACAAAACAAAGGAACTGATATATTTTAAGATCTGTCAGTGCAAGTGGCTTTCAGTAAAAATAGCTCAAACATGCATTTTAGTCTGGGACTATAGGCATAAGCCTTGTCTGTGAAACCGGGGGTAAAAGTTTTAAAAAAGTCCCCCTGTAGTCAATCATTTTATCCAAAATCACCAAAATTACATATTTAAACGTTTTCTTTCCTTGAAAAAAAAATGTCCATGTCTTAAAATAGCTTGAATGTAACTCGACACCCTTGCCTCATTTAGTATTCGCTGTTCTATGAATATGCAAATGAGCCCCGCCTCCACTCACTCACTCAGCTCAGAGATCCACTCGTTGACGATCACACGTTGATCTGATTGGTTACAAGGTAGTTTTTGACATCAGAAACACCAGCAATTTCAAACCGTGTTTTTGAGACTGTCTTTGTTTCACTGCAGTTTTAAGCAGAAAATACTCAGCAATGCTGTCGACTTATGAATTTACACATGGTTTGTCTTAAGGCAAATTAAAAACACCACATAGACATATAAACAACAATTAAAAGCTGGATTTTCACCACAGGGGGACTTTAAAGCCAGTGTACAGTATGTGAAGAATGCTGAATGGTTTGATGATTTATGGGTTTTTACACCTGCATTTTCAAAGCATGGGTCTTTATGGAACACAAAAAAATGTGGCAAAGTGAGTTTGTTTTTGTTACAAGCCAAATAAAACCAATTTAGTTCTGTTTAGTGTAATTTTGTACTAGAACCATATGAAACAGGCAGGCACTAAATACGTAAAGTAGGCTACTTTTTTGTGAATTAAAGGAATATTGGCTTCAAATAAACCAATATTTCTGATTATTGTCAGTGTTGAAAACCAGGGAAATGTTGTTAAGATCTGGAACTAAGAGGACTTATGTCATTTCATCATTTTGACGTAGTATTATAATTTTAGAAGTTATAATAGCTATATTAGAATTATCATTCTCAACATGTGAGAACAAACAGTATATGAATACAATTTTTTTTTACAGTAAATAGATTCACAGTTCAAAGATTTAAACTTAAATGCTGCCAAATGTAGGTTTTTGAGAAAAAATAATAATTTTATTCTAAGAGACAATATAGTAAGTGACATTTAATAAATAAAATTTGCACGATTTAAAGGGGACCTATTATGCCCCTTTTTTACAAGATGTAATCTGTTTACAAGAAGTCTCTGGTGTCCACAGAATGTGTCTGTGAAGTTTCAACTAAAAAACCCCCACAGATAATTCATTATACTATGTTGTAAATACCAATTTTTGAGTTGAAACAAAAACATGCTGTTTTCATGCATGTATCTTTAAATGCAAATGAGCTGCTGCTTCTCCCCGCCCAGATTCGCAGAAGAGGCGGAGCCTGTACAGATCGTGCCTCGGATACTCTGTTTGGTTTGACTATCATCTCTATCACGGTCACACTCACGTGACATTGCAGTTCTTCATCATCATGAAAGTTTATTATCTGCATGAGTTTTAAAGTCATATCAGTCTAAACTTCTGATATGTGGTTTTCTGAGCGCACACATCCGAATCACGCGCATAGAAAGCTGCCTGTCAGACAACACGTCCCGTGAGTATCAAACTAACTTCTCCTTCACGTCTTATTCCACTTAAACGGTCACAAACACACAAAGTTCACAGTCAGTTATGTCTGTGAAAGTTAACAGCAAGTAAAGAAATCACATGTGTATATTAGGTCTGTGTATTAACGTGACAGCAGCGTAATATACTGTACCTCCTGCTATATACAGGTGAAACTCGAAAAATTTGAATATCGTGCAAAAGTTATAATTTTGATGATTATGGCTTACAGCTAATGAAAAGTTTTTATATTACATGAAATCAATAGAAAAAAGGATTTTAAATACAAAAATGTCGGCTCTCTGAAAAGTATAATCATGCATATGTATATAGTTATGTATACTAACTATATTAGTTTCACCTTAAAATTTGAATTACTGAAATACATGAACTGTTGCACGATATTCTAATTTTTCGAGTTTCACCTGTATACTGTCAATATGAATCAAACAACAACAACAAAAAAAAACAGATAAACACACTGCTCTTGACTGAATAACTTTAAGAGCTTTAATAAGAACACATTTCTTACTTGGACTTCATACAGCACTGCGCAGACGATCGTCGGCTGACTTGAAGCAGTGCATGCTGGTTAGAAATTGTGTCTGATTTCAGACAGCGCCGACACCATGTGACTGACAATCCCTTAAGAAGCCTATGTAGGAGTGATCCAGCTCTCAGATTTAATCAAAAATATCTTAATTTGTGTTCCGAAGATGAACGAAGGTCTTACGGGGTTGGAACAACATGAGGGTGAGTAAATACTGACAGAATTTTCATTTTTGGGTGAACTATCCCTTTAAGGAAAATGTTAGGGGAGATGTGCTCCGGAGCGGGCGGGGTGGGAGGTGGAGTGCGGTATGTGCATATCAGATGTGTGTATTAAAGCGTAATATACAGTACCTACTGTTGTAAATGCTGTTAATATGAATCAAACAACAAAACAAATCAAACAGCAACAAAGAAAAACAGATAAACACTCTCTGCTCTTGACTGAATAACTTTAGTAGCTTTAATAATAATATATTTCTTACTTGAATGCAGCTGTTAAATGCTCTGGCGATGAGATGAACATGGCGGACTGTGTGCAGCTCGCTGAGGGGAGGAGCTAAGCTAATAGGGCAGTGACTGTCAGCAGTTGTGGGCGGGGCCTAGCTGTTCTAATGTCAAGTCAAGTCAGCTTTATATAGCACTTTTTACAAAACAGATTGTTTCAAAGCAGCTTTACAGAGATAACAGGAAAATAATGCAACAAAGTTTGTTTCCAGAAGAAAATAGCGTCACAGTCCAGCTTAAGTAAGCTCAGTGATGTTTCATTTTTGTTGTAAAAAAGTTATTAATTTAGTTCATTTATATATATATATATATATATATATATATATATATATATATATATATATATAGCTGCTCTGGAGAAGACGCGATGTCATCGTCCAGCTCAGTTCAGTTCTCATATAATTGTGTCAATGGAGGCAGATCAATAATACTGTTGAATATTAAATGAAATGTCCCAATGTGACGTCACATTGCATAAAAACTGTGATGGACTTATTCTGAGACACTGTTTATGATTTATGGGGATTAAAATAAAAAGGCATTGGGTGGATTTTTACCAATATAGCTTGGTTGTGTACACACACACTGCCGACACACATTTAAGTTCAAACATAATTTTGCATAACAGGTTCCCTTTAAGTATAGTGTCAGGGAAGATCTGCTCGGAGGGAGGCGGAGCGCGGTGCATGACGGGACGCGTGAGTGCGTAATCTCCACCTCATCCCTCCATCATCAGCCGCGAGCTGACCTCTGACAGCAAACGCGGAAGCAGCATGGCGTCAAACAGCAGCAACGCTCAGCAGAGACTCCGAATCATCGCAGGACATCTGCAGAAACACAGGACAGAAGATGGAAACACGAGCGTCGCGGCGCAGGAGTGCAAAGCCGAGGCGTCGCGATCCGACCCGAGCAGCCCGACACCGGTGCCGAAGAGGAGGTACAGTATATGTGAGCGGTGGGGTCCAGCTCCTCACACACACACACACACACACACCATTCACACACAAATAAACGCTGCATGTAAAGAAAGAGCAGTCGCGTGAAGGGATCCAGCAGCGGGCGTTATATTGTATCAGCGTGTGAAAGCTGGTGTGAAACAAAGTATCCATTCATATCCCAGAGGAAGAGGAGGGTGCGGTGGCGCGCGAGATCAGGACACGTTCAGTTTTCTTTTTTTGTTGTTTTCATAATCATTGTGGTATTGCACATATTATTGGGGTTGTAACCGCAGCGAGTTAACCGCTGCTTGTCACAGGACTGCCGGTTCCTCCATTATAAACTCGCATCAGCCCTTAAAGCTATAGGTCACCCAAAAATGATTCCTGTCGTCGTCTAATCGGCCTCAAGGAAACAAGATTTAAGAACCAGGGCATTTCAGTTAAAATTGGGTCTATGTTAATATGTTGCACGAGTCATGTGGACTGAGCCATATGGGGCTTTTTGGGGGTTTGACAGCCACTTTCATTGCTTGTGATCTTCTAAAAAAAGTTGTGTAACATGAGGATATAAGTAGATGAAGGTTTTACAGTTGTGTGAACTCTATCTTTAATGAAGATAACGGTCTCTCTTTATAGCTTCTGAGTTTTTCAAGGGTCCCTGAGAGTGTTCAGAGGATCTGTGGAGAATATATGGTGGTCTTTCTAACTGATTTCCAACTCTTAAATGATTTAAAGTCATCTGTTAAAAATGAATGTGCTTAAAGGGATAGTTCACCCAAAAATGATAATTCTGTCATCATTTACTCGCCCTCATGTTGTTCCAAACCTGTATGAATTTCTTTCTTCTGTTGAACACAAAATATATTTTAAAGACTGTCTGTAACCAAACAGTTACACACAGTATTACATAGTATTTTTTTCCTACTATGTAAGTCAGTGGGTGCCGTCAACTGTCTGGTTACCAACATTCTTTAAAATATCTTCTTTTGTGTTCAACTATTCCTTTAATGAAAGCTATTATACAGTGTTAATTTTTTTTTTTCTGGAGGTCGCTGTGTGCTGAAAGTCTAGGTTTGTGAGTCCTTGAGCCTGTAAAGATTGATATCTCCTTGTTTCCTGAGTGTTCAGACATGTTCTTTCACTGCAAGTGATGATGATGCATACGTAAACAAATTGGGGGTTGGTTATTTCTGTGTGTTCTTCCTCTCAACAGTTCTGGCCTGAAGCTCTTTATGGCATCAGTTAAACTCTTATAGTTATTTATAAAGACTAATTATCTTTCCAGAGCACTGTTGTGATTTGATTTTTTGCTTCTCTTTCTCTAAGGTTGTTATATCTATGACAGCCGTTATCACTTTCCTCTTGTAAGTTAGTGGATAGACTATTGGTCCTGCACTCCATGCTTGTGAAAGTAAATATGAGGTGATCTCCCCACAAGTTGTATTTTGTCTGTCAAAAGTTGTCATTGCAAAGCTGTGGTGTGATTGGACGAGGGCCGGGGTGGCCTGACTTTGTGTTTGCTAACGGGACTTTGCTGCCATCTAGTGCGGGACACGAGCTGAAGAAACCTTTGACCTACTGAGACACACACAGATGAAAGATTTTAGTATGTAGATTGTTTTTGGCCGTGCTGTTAGTGTCATGCTGTTTTCTCAGGCAGTTTGGCCACTATTAGTACTAATCACAAATGTTTTCTCTGCCTGAACTTCTCAGTATGATGAACCACAGTTGTGGTCTTTGCGCTTGACCACTTCTCTACCTACATGACCCATTTCCTGTAAAAGTGGGCATGAAGTAACGCAAGTGTGTGTGCTGAACTTTTGATTACTCGATGGGACACACTTACAGCATGTTGTTTTTACAGCGCTTTATTTACAGTACTTGCACTTTAAAATAAACTTCTAATTTTGGTCTATTGGTGACCAAAAAAAAGAAGATCCATTTAGTCCTGGTTTGCTTCGCATCGCATCCACACTTTCTTTCCCTTCATGAATCTCATTGATGAGAAGAACAGGTGCTGCGTTCCAGTCCAAAATTGTCATGCCCTTCACTCGCTAACTTCCCTCCATCTCGTTCACTCGGATGTGCGTCATTGCTTACGTGTCATGATGAGTGTCCACTACTGGCGGAAACTGCAATGGGCACCGTCCTAAGCCCTTGATCACTTGGAATCAGCTATGGATTTGATTTAGTATTTACAATTTGTTTTGTAAAATAATGTGCTTAATACAGCATCCAAATGTATAAATGTGTGTTTGGGTTGTTTTAAATTAAAAAAAATTATAATGAATATATCATAGAGTTGTTTGTGGTGGTGGTGATTAGACGAGATCTGTGGTGACGTCACAATCCTGTTGCATTGTGGTATATGGAGCTGCCTGAAGTGTACATATGAAGTAGACTCGCTCCCTCGGTCAAAATCGAGGGAACGAGGGTCTGTCCATATAAACTTCCCTTGTTGCACTTCAAAATGGCGACAGGGATTCCCCCGAAGGGAAGTGCTTAGGGAAGTTCGCAAGTGCGTGTCTAAAAGTGGACTGGAACGCAGCCCGGGTGTGGTTAAGCATTCTGTCCTTTAAGAGTTGCATCTTGTGACATCACATCCTGTTTTTTTTTTTTTTTTTTTTTTTTTTTTTTAAGATGTCTTTGGTACGTGTTGCGTTCATATTTCAGTCGAACCGCACCAGAGTTTGTGTGGAACTCTGTATATCGGGGTCTTTAGCCCTCAAATATCAGAAGCTGCGTTTCCTTTACAGATTTGCGTAAAACTTTTGTGATATTTTCTAAATGTCAATAAAAAACTATTACGAAATGAAGGCGTTTCCATTAACTGATTTATGCGACTAAAACGTTATTTTTTCCTCTCGTGATAAGTAATTCCAAAAATCATGGCAAACGATGTTGGAAGGTTTACATATATCCCAGCCACCGCACTAGCCATTTTTTTTAATCGAATGATCGAAGGTGTTTTATACTGTGAGCGGCTCATATGAGGTGTTCCTGGGGGATTCTCCCTCATTTCTGCTTCAAGGTCTTGATCAATCGTGGCATTTCTTTGTTTAGAATCCAATATTCCCGTAATACTTTTGTCTTTTATGAGTTTAATAAAGAACAATGTCTCGTCTTCTGTCCAAACAAAGCGCGCTATCTAACGCCATGTGACTGTAAATGCAAAACAACTGTTTCCAGTTTTGCGATACATGGGAGTTTTTGCAAAGTTTCCATTGGGTGTATTTTCAATTGGCAATTTCAATTTGTGTAATTTGAAGGGCGATAGAAAGGTGTCTCTCTCTGAAGAGGTATTCGAGATGGATTTAGTGTGTTTTGAGCTTTGGCATCTGCAGACCTGGGTCAGTCTTGCACACTTACTTCCTGTCGTCGCGTACACACACTCTCAAGAGGCCTAGACCGCAGGTGTGTGTATTGGAACAGGCCCTAACTTTACTTCTCCTGGTCAACATATGTGCGACATTCCCAGATGTGTGGAAAGAAACACTTCGGAACAATAGGCCTCAGTTTTATCTCAAAGCTCTGTATGTCCAGTGCAGTTCATAGATAAGATACTGCTGGAATTTCTGTACGTGTTTGAATGTTTGATGTCGAAGAGAAATGGTAGATGTAGAGATTGTTGAACTGCCAGTAGTAGAAAGCTTTGCTTTTCAGCATTCTTGTATCTTATCAGGCCAGGCATTATACTGTAGGGTTTTTAAAATATTTCCTCTTGCCAGATGAACAGTTGCTCAAATGTAACCTTCATCAAGAAAGATCAGTTTCTTTCGTTTTTACATTTTTGGTCCCATTTGCTAACAGACTAACTACTGCAGATTTAGCCAAGGTTTTATTCAAACCAAGTTTGTCTTATTCAAAGAAAGTTGCTTTGTTTGAGAGCTTTTGTCTTAGTTCATTATAATGAATCAATCCAGCTTGACTTTTAGTTCAATTTCAGTATGCCTAAAAAATCCCTAAAATAATTTTCCTGTGTAATTTATAAAATGAGACGGTCACACACTGTATAACTGTCTGCAGGAGTGAAAACACATAGGCTGAATGTCATCGAGGGTATATTTAGGGTTTGTTAGTGTCTAATATTAGACTCCGCTAGTGTTGTAAAAAAAATATCGATATTTCGATCGATATTATGTATCGATACTGAAATATCTGAAACTGTTCCAATACTCATATTCATCAGTATAGATATACCGATAACCATCTCTGCGTTCTTGCTCTTTCTTCTCTCCAATGGTGAATTGACACACACACCCTCCTCCTGTCATTCTTTGCTCCAGTTGAATAGTGCCTGTATTGCACATTATTTTAGTCATTATCACAGGTTTCGCGCTCACAACAAAAGCGCATGCACTACTAATTTATATAAGTTTACATAAAGCCTTGGCTTATTGCACTTAAACTGTCGAATACACACAAAATTGTGTCAAAATGCCAAGTATTCAGGTAAACACAGTCAGTTTTGGAACGTAAATATTTGAGAGGAAAAGCATGTTGTGTAACAGTATATTGGATCCGTGCTTAAGCTCTTAAAGTGACAGTAGCCTCATAAACCTGCTGCTGTAACTTTAATTGTAAGCATTAATCTCTGTATTTTTTACAGTGACGATTATCCAGTGTTATTTCACATTTTACAAAAATTTCATTTGTCTCTTTCTTCCATTGTATTTATTTGTGCTATCGTTTGCAATGTGTTTATCTGTTCTTATTTTATTACTGACTGTTTACTGTAGTTACTGTGTAAGTGTAGTTAAACGATTCAAATAAAATCTCCTTGTGCTGAACGCAAGTTTTTGCAACAAAATTACTGACAACAAATGATCTGTATGGCGGTATATATGGCAGTTTTCCCCCATGGTATCGAAAATGTCATTTCGGTGAAACTATTTTACATCAACTGAACGTCTTTCTGTTTGTCTCTGTTTCCGTCGTCTTGTCAGGTCTGTCTGGAGTGGTCACATTTTTTGTCTGCTTTGCTGTCGAGAAGTGTTCAGTGTCTGTATTGAGAATTTGAGGGGCTGTTTGTCCTCCTCGAATCAGACACTCATGCTTCTGCACACGGACAGTGTGTGTTTAGTGTGAGTCTCGCAGCAGGAACACCGCTCTAGAGATCACAGCTGAGTGAGAAAACATTTAGGAAATTCATTTCATTTAGAAAATCATGACAATATTTTGCTAAACATTTAGTTAAACTACAATTTTACACTCAACATTAACAATTTATTATTATTTAGAAATATTGTAAAAAAGATTCTGATCATACAGACGTAAAAAAAATCAGAGATATTCTTAAATGTTTGTAAAAAATACATGACATAATTAAAAAAATTAAATAAGAAAACAACAGAAGTTTATGGCTAATAAACATTTAAACTTGCCAAACAGCAGATTTTTTTTGTTTAGTGCTTTTTGGCATCCTTTCATGCAGTGACTCGAATAGATAAAGACAGCAGGAAATATATTTTAACTTCTGTTGACTCTTATTTAAAGTGTTTCTTATCCGAAGCTGTCTTAGCAGAAGTGAATGCTGTGACCTTCAGGACTTTCATAGTAACGCTATCATTCGTTCATCAGCTCTTTCATTATCGTACTACAAAGACAGAAGTGGTTCATCTCTGCAGGTCACTATAATGGTCACTGTTATTGAATATTATATTTGCAGACGTGCAAGACAAAGGCTGCATGTCATTGAATATACTTTGTGACATTGTTAAACCGCATGTAAACTCACGGCCTCTGTTTCTTTCAGGCAGGAGGTCATGAAGTGGAATGGCTGGGGTTACAGTGACTCCAGGTTCCTGTTTAATAAGAAGGGTCAAGCAGAGTTCACAGGCAAACGGTGAGTACGATGAACCAAACAAATACCCATTAGACTCAGATATTTTCTTCATCTGTTCTGGGGAAGTTATGCAGAATTGTTCAGTGGATTTCAACATGATATAAATGTGTTAAGCAGAGCTGAGTGCACCACAATCCCAGAAATAGACAGTTCTGTCATCCTTTACTCACCTTGATGTCTGTATGACTTTCTTTTTGCTGAGGAATACAAGAGCATATAGTCAGTAATTAATTGTTAATGTATTTAATTTTGTTAACAGTTTAAAGATTGATGAGATTGATATGGTAAAACCGACCCCATCGTTACTGTTTGTATTTCTGCATATCAAGTGCATTTTGTTTCCAACAAGCGCTGCAAGCGGTCAACCAATCACAACAGACTGGGTCACCTGACCAAACAGAGCAGAGTAGACCAATCACAACAGACTGAGCCATCTGACCAATCAGAGCAGAGTAGACCAATCACAACAGACTGGGTCACCTGACCAATCAGAGCAGAGTAGACCAATCACAACAGACTGGGTCACCTGACCAATCAGAGCAGAGTAGACCAATCACAACAGACTGGGTCATCTGACCAATCAGAGCGGAGTAGACCAATCACAACAGACTGAGCCATCTGACCAATCAGAGCAGACCAATCACATCAGACTGAGCCATCTGACCAATCAGAGCAGACCAATCACATCAGACTGAGCCATCTGACCAATCAGGGCAGACCAATCACATCAGACTGAGCCATCTGACCAATCAGAGCAGACCAATCACAACAGACTGAGCCATCTGACCAATCAGGGCAGACCAATCACATCAGACTGAGCCATCTGACCAATCAGAGCAGACCAATCACAACAGACTGAGCCATCTGACCAATCAGAGCAGACCAATCACATCAGACTGAGCCATCTGACCAATCAGAGCAGACCAATCACATCAGACTGAGCCATCTGACCAATCACATCAGACTGAGCCATCTGACCAATCAGAGTGGAGTAGACTCTCAGAAAGGAGGGGTTTCGAGAGTCTGAATCTTTTGTTTAACCATTTCAGACACTGTAAGAAAAGAGGTGATGCTGCAATGGATGGATATTATAAGAAAATTACATATTTTTTGGGATGCGTGTAAACCTATTGTAGAAGACTCCACAACAAAATTAGAAACCTTTAAAGTAACATAATGGGCACTTAAAACTATTATTTTCTGTATTGTTACATGTGCACGTGATACGTCTAGCTATGCGATGTGGATTTTGTGCAATGTTGTTTTGAAACATGTCATTGTGCTTTCCAAACATTGCTATAGTGCACTTGAGTTTCACACAGTGTTGTGGCTTTCATGAGACGGGTCTGGACAGAGATGTTTACCACAGTTTCAAGGACCTACACACACACACACACACACACACACACACACACTGTGTAATCATACAGACAGAGCGGCGCTGCTTCATCACACACACACAAACACACACACACACAGATGATGTACTCTCACTGCCATATGGCTCCTTCACACAGAAATGGCATTCAAAGAACATGTCTATAGATTAAAATGGTTACACACATCAAATAGCACATGCAAAGAACATCTTCAAAAGGTGATCAATTATTATTGGTACTTAGTGGTTATCATTGTTTAATATTTGTGTGGGAAACTTTATACTTTTTTGTTTTCTACAGTATTGTTCTAATATTGTATTACTTTTACTTGGGTATTAAATATATAAGATATTTACATTGGGAAGGAGCTCCGGCTCTTCAGTTTTTCCCAGTTGAGTGTGATGTGCTCATGACATCTAGTGGCTGGAAACTGAACACAAGCACATCTGACGGAATAAGCTTCGAGAGAGTGTTTAAATAGTGTTGAGCAAATAATTGTTTACATTTTAACTACAAAGACAAATCATAAAAGAAAAAAATCAAACAGAAGAAAAGAACTGGATTTTTAATGAAGTGTAAAAATTCCTATAATAACAGTAAAGTTGGCATGACCTAGTCATTATTTACCCACATGTTCCATGTTTTGTATAGACTCGCATGTGAATCCAGGTTTCAGGAAACGGGAGTGTGTCGGTTTGCAGGAGTCCGACTAACGAAAGTGTTTTGTTGGTTTCAGGTATCGGTTGAGTGGGCTGATCTTACCGAGTCTGAAGGAGTGGTTTGAGGGCACTTTTGGAGCCAGTTTACTGCATAAATCTCCTGCGACAGTACGTTTCACACAGCTGTGTGTCAGACTCTTGTGTTGTGTTATTGTGTGTGTTATGATGTGTGTGTGTGTGTGTGTTCCTCTAGCCCACTCTGAATTTAAGCGCAGTGGCTCCTCCTAACCTGAACGAGCCCTTCCTGGAGGATCTGAAAGCAGCGAGTGTGTCCGCGTCACATGACCCGGAGGACCGGGTTTTCCGAGCGCATGGTAAAGAACTTTGTGTTTGGCAGAAAGAAGTTTTATCAATTTTCCAAGCATGCATAAGAATTCTGTCATGTATGTCCCCACATTTCACCGTGGGAAATTTGTTTCATACAGAAATTCAGCTTATTTTAATATACATTTCTTATTAAAATGTGATGAACACAATAAAATGTGTTACTAAGAATTGTAATGGTCCTAAAATAGGTTTTATTTATGCAAACTATAATTATTTTTGGTTTTCTTTTGATTTAGGGGTGAAATAAATTCATTCTTTCATTTTCTTTTTTATCACAACATTTCCTAAAGGGGAGTTTGTTAGATTTATAGAATTATAGAATTGCTGAAGCTAAAATAAATTAGAAGAATGTTTTTCATTTTATTTGAATGTAATCAAAACACTATAATATTTTATCATTTAATATATTAATCATTGTACAGAAGTTTAAAGCTATATTTATTTGATTAAAAATACAGTAAAAACAGTGAAATATTATATCCATTTAAAGTAAGTGTTTTCTATGTGAATATATAGTAAAGTATAATTTATTCCTGTGATCAAATCTGAATTTTCAGCATCATTACTCCAGTCTTCAGTGTCACATGATCCTTCAGAAATCAGTATAATATGATGATCTGATGATCAAGAAACATTTCTTATTACTGTTAATGTTGAAAACAGTTATGCTGCTTCATATATTTTTTTGGAAAACATGATTAGTTTGTTTTTAGTAACATAATAAATGTTTTACTGTAAGTTTTGATCACTTTAATATATACTTGCTCAATAAAAGTAGTAATTTATTAAAATAATCATACTTGCTCCAAACTAGTATATTTATTGAGAGGTTAGAGCATTACTACATGCTTCCTCTTTAAGTCATGTGTTCATATCACAAGATAGATTCAGATTGAGTTTATTTTGGTTCAGTTACTGGATGTTTATATTGGGTGTACAGTAGTACATATGAAAGCGCTATATAAATGCCTCTCATTCACTCCATTCATTCACTCCATTCATTCATTCATTCACTCCATTCATTCATTCACTCATTTACTCATTCACTCCATTCATTCACTCATTCACTCATTCACTCATTTACTCATTCACTCCATTCATTCATTCACTCCATTCATTCATTCACTCCATTCATTCATTCACTCATTTACTCATTCACTCCATTCATTCATTCACTCCATTCATTCAATCATTCATTCATTCATTCACTCCATTCATTCAATCATTCATTCACTCATTCACTCTATTCATTCACTCTCATTTATTCATTTATTCATTCATTTATTAATTTATTAATTTATTCACTCATTCATTCACTCACTCATTCATTCAATCACTTATTCACTCATTTATTCATTCATTCACTCATTCATTCACTCACTCGTTTATTCACTTATTCATTCACTCACTCACTTATTCATTCACTCACTCATTCATTCACTCACTCATTTATTCACTTATTCATTCACTCACTCACTTATTCATTCACTCACTCATTTATTCACTTATTCATTCACTCATTCAGTCATTTATCTCTCTATCTTTCTGAGCGTGTTTCTTGTGTCTCTCTCTCTTCCTCAGGTCACTGCCTGCATGAGATCTTTGCGCTGCGTGAGGGGAGGATCGGACGCGTGCCCGACATGGTGGTTTGGCCCAGTGAGTGACGGCCTCAGTTTGCTCATTAATATTCATGAGAAGCTGCTTTCATTAGAGGGAAAGGGGCGTTCTCCATCCAGTGAGATTCTGGTTGGTGGATTCCTGACAGCACCCATTCAGCACCTCTGATTAACGGCCGAGCTTTGATTAGGAGAAAACCCAAGCGGCCAGCAAATCATGTCCTCCCTCTCGGAGGATTCATCCATCCCATCATCACACTATCCCGTCACCCGCGCACTCTCCTTCAGGAAATCCTCCTTTTCATAATCTTGAGGAAAAGTCACTTACTCTGCCTCTGAAATGTCCTGTGTTCACCGTCCAATCAGATCCCACGGGATATAATCACATTCTGGTTTAAAACTGGAGTTCTAAACTATTGGATATTGAGATATTATTATTATTATTATTATGCGATTAATCGCATCCAAAATAAAATCTATAGCATTTTTTTACATATATATATATATATAATATTTTAAAAAATCATAAATGTATACATATAATATTTTAAAAAATCATAAATATACATATAATATTTAAAAAAATCATAAATATATACATGCATGTGTGTGTATTTATATACACAAAATAATTATACACAGTGCACACATATTATATAAACAAACTTTTATTTTTGGATGCGATTAATCATTTCACAGCACTAATATAAAGACATTTAGAATGTTACAAAATATTTATATTTAACTTTCTTTTGAACTTTCTGTTCATCAAATAATCCTGAAAAAAATGTATCTTGATTTTCTGAAAAAAATAAGCAGCCTTGGTGAGCAGAAGAGACTTCTTCAAAAAATGTTTTTTTTTTATATTTATTTATTTATTTATTTATTTTTTTTATCTTACCGACCCCAAACCTTTGAACAGTACTTTACATGCAAGAGTTGTGTGTTATGAATGATATTCAGGTTGTGTGTTATGAATGATGTCCAGGTTGTGTGTTATGAATGATGTCCAGGTTGTGTGTTATGAATGATGTCCAGGTTGTGTGTTATGAATGATGTCCAGGTTGTGTGTTATGAATGATATTCAGGTTGTGTGTTATGAATGATGTCCAGGTTGTGTGTTATGAATGATATTCAGGTTGTGTGTTATAAATGATGTCCAGGTTGTGTGTTATGAATGATGTCCAGGTTGTGTGTTATGAATGATATTCAGGTTGTGTGTTATGAATGATATTCAGGTTGTGTGTTATGAATGATATTCAGGTTGTGTGTTATGAATGATGTCCAGGTTGTGTGTTATGAATGATATTCAGGTTGTGTGTTATAAATGATGTCCAGGTTGTGTGTTATGAATGATATTCAGGTTGTGTGTTATGAATGATATTCAGGTTGTGTGTTATGAATGATATTCAGGTTGTGTGTTATGAATGATGTCCAGGTTGTGTGTTATGAATGATATTCAGGTTGTGTGTTATGAATGATATTCAGGTTGTGTGTTATGAATGATATTCAGGTTGTGTGTTATGAATGATATTCAGGTTGTGTGTTATGAATGATGTCCAGGTTGTGTGTTATGAATGATATTCAGGTTGTGTGTTATGAATGATATTCAGGTTGTGTGTTATGAATGATATTCAGGTTGTGTGTTATGAATGATGTCCAGGTTGTGTGTTATGAATGATGTCCAGGTTGTGTGTTATGAATGATGTCCAGGTTGTGTGTTATGAATGATGTCCAGGTTGTGTGTTATGAATGATATTCAGGTTGTGTGTTATGAATGATGTCCAGGTTGTGTGTTATGAATGATATTCAGGTTGTGTGTTATAAATGATGTCCAGGTTGTGTGTTATGAATGATGTCCAGGTTGTGTGTTATGAATGATATTCAGGTTGTGTGTTATGAATGATATTCAGGTTGTGTGTTATGAATGATATTCAGGTTGTGTGTTATGAATGATGTCCAGGTTGTGTGTTATGAATGATATTCAGGTTGTGTGTTATAAATGATGTCCAGGTTGTGTGTTATGAATGATATTCAGGTTGTGTGTTATGAATGATATTCAGGTTGTGTGTTATGAATGATGTCCAGGTTGTGTTATGAATGATGTCCAGGTTGTGTGTTATGAATGATGTCCAGGTTGTGTGTTATGAATGATATTCAGGTTGTGTGTTATGAATGATATTCAGGTTGTGTGTTATGAATGATATTCAGGTTGTGTGTTATGAATGATATTCAGGTTGTGTGTTATGAATGATGTCCAGGTTGTGTGTTATGAATGATGTCCAGGTTGTGTGTTATGAATGATATTCAGGTTGTGTGTTATGAATGATGTCCAGGTTGTGTGTTATGAATGATGTCCAGGTTGTGTGTTATGAATGATATTCAGGTTGTGTGTTATGAATGATATTCAGGTTGTGTGTTATGAATGATATTCAGGTTGTGTGTTATGAATGATATTCAGGTTGTGTGTTATGAATGATGTCCAGGTTGTGTGTTATGAATGATATTCAGGTTGTGTGTTATGAATGATATTCAGGTTGTGTGTTATGAATGATGTCCAGGTTGTGTGTTATGAATGATGTCCAGGTTGTGTGTTATGAATGATATTCAGGTTGTGTGTTATGAATGATATTCAGGTTGTGTGTTATGAATGATATTCAGGTTGTGTGTTATGAATGATGTCCAGGTTGTGTGTTATGAATGATATTCAGGTTGTGTGTTATGAATGATGTCCAGGTTGTGTGTTATGAATGATATTCAGGTTGTGTGTTATGAATGATATTCAGGTTGTGTGTTATGAATGATGTCCAGGTTGTGTGTTATGAATGATATTCAGGTTGTGTGTTATGAATGATGTCCAGGTTGTGTGTTATGAATGATATTCAGGTTGTGTGTTATAAATGATGTCCAGGTTGTGTGTTATGAATGATATTCAGGTTGTGTGTTATGAATGATGTCCAGGTTGTGTTATGAATGATGTCCAGGTTGTGTGTTATGAATGATGTCCAGGTTGTGTGTTATGAATGATATTCAGGTTGTGTGTTATGAATGATATTCAGGTTGTGTGTTATGAATGATATTCAGGTTGTGTGTTATGAATGATATTCAGGTTGTGTGTTATGAATGATGTCCAGGTTGTGTGTTATGAATGATGTCCAGGTTGTGTGTTATGAATGATATTCAGGTTGTGTGTTATGAATGATGTCCAGGTTGTGTGTTATGAATGATGTCCAGGTTGTGTGTTATGAATGATATTCAGGTTGTGTGTTATGAATGATATTCAGGTTGTGTGTTATGAATGATATTCAGGTTGTGTGTTATGAATGATGTCCAGGTTGTGTGTTATGAATGATATTCAGGTTGTGTGTTATGAATGATGTCCAGGTTGTGTGTTATGAATGATATTCAGGTTGTGTGTTATGAATGATATTCAGGTTGTGTGTTATGAATGATGTCCAGGTTGTGTGTTATGAATGATATTCAGGTTGTGTGTTATGAATGATGTCCAGGTTGTGTGTTATGAATGATATTCAGGTTGTGTGTTATGAATGATGTCCAGGTTGTGTGTTATGAATGATGTCCAGGTTGTGTTATGAATGATATTCAGGTTGTGTGTTATGAATGATATTCAGGTTGTGTGTTATGAATGATATTCAGGTTGTGTGTTATGAATGATGTCCAGGTTGTGTGTTATGATTGATGTCCAGGTTGTGTGTTATGAATGATATTCAGGTTGTGTGTTATGTGTAATGATATTCAGGTTGTGTGTTATGTGTAATGATATTCAGGTTATGTGTAATGATATTCAGGTTGTGTGTTATGTGTAATGATATTCAGGTTATGTGTAATGATACTCAGGTGGTGTGAATAAGTTGTGTGTGTTTGGTTTCGTCAGGCTGTCACAGTGATGTGGAGAAGATCGTGGATCTGGCCTGTAAACACAACGTCTGCTTGATACCCTACGGAGGCGAGTACCTTCATAAATTATGCATAATTACAAGCAATTAACCCTATAGGAAGTACATGTAGTTACTTAATATTACTCAGCATAGTTTAACAAAGACACCTTACAAGAAAAGTGTAAACCAAGCGTACTTTGGTTTTCAAATAATTGTTCTTTTGAACTTTCTGTTTGTCAAATAATACTGGAAAAAATGTTTTGTGGAAATCACGGCTTCCACACAAGTCTGGAGCAGCAATATTAATGTTTTCAACATTGATAATAATCATAAATGTTTCTTGAGCAGCAACTCATCATATTAGAATTATTTCTGAAGGATCATGTGAAAATTCAGCTTTAATCACATGAATAAATTACATTTTACTATATATTCACATAGAAAACTGATATTTGAAATGGTAATAATATTTCACTTTCAATAATATTTCAGCCTTGGAGAAAAAAACCCTTTTGAATAGAAGTGTAGTTCATGTAATAATTTCTAACAAAGTATTCAGAACATGAACCTAAATCCATTAAATACTTATTTTTTAAATTATTCTTTTAATTGTTCTTAGTTGTCTAAATGTGATGTGTAATATATGTGACTGAAAATTAGTGTTGTAACAGGATACAATTTATACAAAATATAGTTGCATCAATTTACTTATTTATTCCGATTTTATTTCAATCATTGTGGTATTCTTATTTAAACATTTTATATCTGTACATATATTTCTAATCGTAAATGGTTGTTAAATTGCGTGTAAATTTCTGAGGAGAACAGATACTCTACAGAGAATATTTAATCCCTCTCTCGCTCTCCCTCGCTCTCCCTCTCTCTATCTCTCTCTATCCCTCTCTCTATCTCTCTATCTCCCCCTCTCTCTCTCTATCCCTCTCTCCCTCGCTCTCCCTCTCTCTCTATCCCTTTCTCCCTCTCTCCCTCGCTCTCACTATCTCTCTCTCTCTCTCTCTCTCTCTCTATCCCTCTCTCCCTCGCTCTCTCTATCTCTCTCTATCCCTCTCTCTCTATCCCTCTCTCTCCCTCTCTCCCTCGCTCTCCCTCTCTCTCCCTCTATCTCTCTATCTCCCTCGCTCTCCCTCTCTCTCTCTCTATCTCTCTCTCTCTCTATCCCTCTCTCCCCCTCTCTCTATCTCTCTCTCCCTCTCTCTCTCTCTCTCTCTCTCTCTCTCTCTCTCCCTCGCTCTCTCTATCTCTCTCTCTCCCTCTATCTCTCTCTATCTCTCTCTATCTCTCTCTATCTCGCTCTCCCTCGCTCTCCCTATCTCTCCCTATCTCTCTCTATCTCTCTCTATCTCTCTCTCCCTCGCTCTCTCTATCTCTCTCTATCTCTCTCTATCTCTCTCTATCTCTCTCTCCCTCGCTCTCTCTATCTCTCTCCCTCTCTCCCTCTCTCCCTCTCTCTCTCTCTCTCTCTCCCTCTCTCCCTCTCTCTCTCTCTCTCTCTCAGGTGGCACGAGTGTGTCCAGTGCTCTTGAGTGCCCTCATGAGGAGACTCGCTCCATTGTTTCTTTGGACACATCTCAGATGGTGAGCGTTTGCACCAACACATGCATACATACAGGTGTGTCAAGTCAAGTCAAATATATTTATATAGCGCTTTTCACAATACAGATTGTATCAAAGCTGCTTCACAGTATCAATCAAAACAACTTAACAATGTTTGTTTATTACTTGAAAAAAGACATCCAAGTTTGGTAGAGCTGATCAATGGTATGATTGGTTAATTAATTTGAATATCCCCAACTGAGCAAGCCAAAGGCAACAGTGGCAAGGAACCGAAAAACTCCATCCAGTGACCTAATGGTGTCCTAACACCCCATCAGATGACCCAATGGAGAAAAAAAAAACCTTGGGAGAACCCAGGCTCAGTCGGGGGCCAGTTCTCCTCTGGCGTTTATGAACTAGAGGCTGAATTTACAGTAACTGTAAGATAAAAAATTTATATGAATGCCTGGCTAAATAGATGCGTCTTCAGTCTAGTTTTAAACTGGGAGAGCGTGTCTGAGCTACGAACAATATCAGGAAGCCTATTCCAGAGCTTCGGAGCTAAATGTGAAAATGCTCTGCCTCCTTTGGTGGATCAGGATATCCTAGGAATGACCAGAAGCCTCGAATTTAGTGATCTTAAAGAGCGCGATGGATTGTAAGGCGATTAGAAGATCCGTTAAATAGACTGGAGCTAAACCATTTAGAGCTTTATAAGTCAAAAGCAATACCTTGTATTTAATACAGAACTTTATAGGTAACCAATGAAGTGATGATAAAATCGGTGTTATATGATCATATTTTCTTGATCTAGTAAGAACTCTAGCGGCTGCATTTTGGACTAACTGTAGCTTGTTTATTGAAGATGCAGGACAACCAGCTAATAAAGCATTACAGTAATCTAGTCTCGAGGTCATGAATGCATGAACTAACTTTTCTGCATCAGAGACTGATAGCATATTACGTAGCTTATCAATGTTTCTAAGGGGGAAAAAGGCAGTCTTTGTAACATGAAATATGCTTTTCAAAAGACAGGTTGCAGTCTAATGTAACACCCAGGTCTTTTACTGTAGCGGATAAAGTAACAGGGCATCCTACTATGTTAAAGTCGTGCTGTGAAAGGTTTTGTGGACGGTTTTTAGAACCGATAAGTATTACCTCTGTCTTGTCTGGATTTAATAAAAGAAAATTACGCGTCATCCAATCTTTTATATCTTTAACACAATCTGTCAATTTGGATAATTTAGCATATTCATCTGGCCGTGATGAAATATATATTTGAGTGTCATCAGCATAACAATGGAAACTAATTCCATGTTTCCTTAGAATATTACCAAGTGGCAGCATATATATTGAGAATAATAAAGGGCCTAACACAGATCCCTGCGGCACTCCATAGTTTGCCGAAGTTATAATCGATTTCTCTCCATTTAAGTAGAGGAAATGGTAGCGGTCAGATAAGTATGACCTGAACCAGCTTAATGCTTGTCCTTGTCCACATGTGAGTGTGTATTTATGGTGCATATATTAAACGTGTACACACACACACAGAGCTCTCTCTGTTCTCTCTACCTGTCAGTTCTTCCCTCTTCTCTCTGGTTTTCTCCTCTCTCCGCATACTTCATCTGCGGCTCGGACCTTGGCTGACCTGTGTCGGGGTCGCGGGGTCGTGCACATGAAAGCCAGTGTGTCATGAGCGGCGTGGTTGTTTTATGAGCGCAGTGACTGATTGATAGCGGAGGGGCGGAGCCAACTGTGGTTTCCTGAAGAGCGTTTAACCCTGCGGGACAAAACCTGCTTGATAGTCAGAGCGCCTGAAACACACACCAGCTGAAGCCCGAGCTGCACGCAAAGGTGTGTGTGTGTATTTTTCACTAGAGGAAAGTCACGATTATCTGTGTCAGATGAAATGGTTTGTAGCAGTTGGTGTTACTGTGGTTTGTGGTTTATACACACACACACACACACACACACACAGAGTGACCTCTGTCGGTCCTGACTCTAAGCTCAGTTATGTGGGCTGAGTTTAGCGACAGTGAACGAGTTTGACGTGTGGTTTGAGGGAGAGCTGTCAACACACTCATAATGTCGACATCACTTTAATCTAGTCTAGTCTCCTTCATTTATATAGCGCTTTTAACAATATGGACTGTTTCAAAGCAGCTTTACAGTGATAATATGAAATTAAAGTAACAGAGATTGTTTGGCTTTACGGCAGCTCTAGAATAAAGTTATTGTCCAGCTAAACTCAGCCCACATATCTGAGCATAGAGAGTCAGGACCGACAGAGGTCACTGTGTGTGTGTGTGTGTTTAAACCACAAACCGCTGTAAACCATCTCGTCTGACACAGATCCACTCTCTCGCACCACAACAGAGCCTGAGGCTCGAGAACGCAGACCCTGAAATAGGTTGAAAATTAAAAAAAGTTATCTCTGCGCAAACCTGTAAAAACGCTGACGGCATGTACATGCATATTACATGTTTAGTCTATAGGTATGCACATTTGAATATATATGTGCGCAGGCATGTAGTCTTTTTTTACAAATTGACCTCAACAAGTTACTTGTCCGGCCTAAAAAAATTTATTATACAGAATTGTTTTATCGCTTTTGCGAATACATGTGAACTGTAATTATTTTGACAGTGTTTTCTCTGTACAGAGGTGAAGGGGAGGAAGGAGGTCTTCACAGGGGAGACACTAGTTGACACTTCAGGACACATCAAATTCAATCTAACAGGCTAGAATGAGAGTGAGATTTAGAGTCATTTTAACTAGGCAAGGCAAGTTTATTTATATAGCACATTTAATACACTATGGCAATTCAAAGTGCTTTACAGAATGGAATTTAAATGATCACAAAATAAAAACAAGGAAAATTAAAACCGTTATAAAAGAAATTAAACGAGATATATGATAGTTATAAAATGAATTAAAAGAGTAATAAGATTGTACATTTATAAACTTCTCATCTGGCAAAACTCTGGTGTATCATGCATTGCACAGCTGCTTGTTTTAGTGTGAGAGTTTCCCATCTGGATCGCACTGTGTCTGTGCTGATCTTTCCACACGCCTAAGACATCTATTGGACGTCAATAGACCAGATTTTCTCCTAAAAGCGGACAGGAGGAGCTCTAGGACTGACTCACGGTTAACCTCGTGTTCACTGCCCCATCAGTCCGACCCACTGAAGCTCGAGATTAATCACCTCAAACTCACTGTCCACCACAGACCCAGGCCATCTCATGTTTACAATCAAAAGGAGGATGCAGAAATAAAATACAGTGTAAACAGTGGCACAGTGCTCATTCAGTAAATGCACAGCTACACACATGTTTTGAGTCTGGATTTGAGTGTGACTGTAGGAGCACATCTGATCTCTTCCGGAAGCTGTTCCAGCATAGCAGCTAAAGCAGACTCACCTTGCTTATGGCGCTTTTCCACTGCATGGTACGGCACGGTACGGCTCACTTTGTGGCGCTTTTAAATGGTACCACCTCTGTTGAGGTTCCAAGCGTACCGTACCGACACTAAAATGTGACGTGAAGACACTGCAGATCACTGATTGGTCAGACAGAATTGTCACTACCAGCGTCATTGTATTTGCGAGACATCAAACCCGCTAGATTTACATAGCCAGTAACAGCCACCGCTGTAGCACCTGTTTTAAAAATACTTGCTTGAAGAAAAAAGAAAGAAAAAAAACTTCCAAAAAAGAAATGGCTGAATCGTGGTCAGTGGACGACAGGGGCGTTGCTAGACATTAAGCTCTACTGGGGCACAGGTCCCCCATTGTTTGTCTGAGATAGCAACAGTAACTAAGGAGGGCGGGGCTTACCGATTGGTCGATTAAATATAAATTTCATATCCAAAAGAATGATTCATTGTTATCACACAAAACCAAAGACAGTAGTACAGAACACAACAATGTGTTTATTTTCTGAGCTATACAGTGCTGCAGGCAGGGGCGTTTGTTTCGAAAACACCGGGCTGGGTAGTTGGGTAACTTAGGGGGGTTCGGGGGACCCGAGAAAATTTGGATTTCTCGGACCTACAGAAAATTTTCAAATTTTCTCCCCCCGAGAAAATTTGGATTTCTCGGACCTACATTTGCATTTTAAGGTGTTTGAAGGCCATGAAATTGGATAACAATAGCTTTAAAAGCATGTTAGCCGGCAGCAGTAGCATAAATGATTTGTCAAGCAGATAACAGATTCTTAAACATGAGAATGAGGATAAATGTTGCAATGAATTATCCACACTACAAAATGTTAATGTGTATTGTCAACATTCAAAACTATTTTAACTCATCCAAAAATTGTTTTTGCGTAGTAACTCTACACACAAACATAAAATGATTAGCCCACATACACACCAAACTACACACAGATATAAATTATGTAAAACACTACTATCTTGTTTCTTTTGCTTGTTCAGTGTGCAGTGGAGTGTATAGGAGTTTGTCACACATACATGTATGTGCACAAATACACTGTATATACAGTATGTTTGATGAATGTTACAGTTATTGAACTGAACTGAATCAACACTGAAGTGACTATTAACTGAATATTGACACTATTGGCTTGTTGGCCAAGCTGCTTCTCAGGCGATTTTTTAATTTGTTACTATTGTGAAGCTGCTATGAAACAATATATTGTAGCTCATATATAGTGGGCGTGGTCTTCAGATTATGACGCGTGTCGCTCTGTCTGTCTGTATTTGGCTTTGGCAGGACCTTGATATCGCGGCTCCACTTCACGCTCACTACTGCGCAGACTCGACTTTGGCGGCTTCACTTTTCATCAATGCAAGAGAGTAAAGGGGCGTCGTCCATCTTATTTACAGTCTCATCGGAACAAATACTCTTATTCCGCCAAATTGCACGCTGCACTTTCTCCTATTCATAGTAGGCTAATGCGAGACTAGTGCACTGTTTCTCTGTCTTTGCTTATAGTAAAGTGCAATTCCATTTCTTGACATAGGTTTTTCTTATGCGTTTTTCTGAGGCTTGATGCTTTTGCATCTGATGTCTGATGATGTAAATTGTTTATCAAGTCTTAACTTACCTCCCTCAAACTCATCATCTCTCCTTTCTGCTTTCCTGTCCCTGCTTCGTACAAAAACAATTATGATGTCCATCTACAGAAGCCAATAATTAATAAAAAATAAGATTATTTGTATTATTTACAAACTTTTGTTTCGTCATGTTTTCATAGCCTACCTCGCGTGCCAACACCAGACTTCGGTGTGCTCAGATGTGTGCGCTGCAGTTGCTAGGAAACACAGACGCGCGCGGATCAGCTTCTGTTTTCGGTTAAACTGCGTTGCTTTTACAAGCGTTGATTGGTTTATTACTGCGTTGCAAATAGATAATTTCTATTACCCTATAATATAATTTCTATTAAATACACTGACAAATAAAATAAATTGTTAAACTCAAACTTCAGATTTACAGGGGCACAGCAGATTTATACTGGGGCACGTGCCCCAGTAAAAGGGGTCTAGCAACGCCCCTGGTGGACGAAGTGCAGACGTTCCTCTCGTTGGTTGCCGAGGAGCGGATAAACTATAACGATCAGTCATAATCCCACTCACTTTGAAGCGGTACTAACTGCAGTGGAAAAGCAAACCGAGCTAAAGCGTGCCGAGCCGAGTCGTATCACGCAGTGGAAAAGCGACGCGAGCCGAGCCGTACTGAGCCGAGCCGTACTGAGCCGAACCGAGCTGAGCCGTACCGAGCCGTACTGAGCCGAACCGAGCTGAGCCGAACCGAGCTGAGCCGTACCGAGCCGAGCTGAGCCGTACCGAGCCGTACCATGCAGTGGAAAGCGCCATTAGAGTGAACCCTTGGTATTTCTAGCTGATGTGATCCTAATGATCTGAGTGATCTGTTGGGTTTATATTCAGTGAGCATATCTGCAATGTATTGAGGTGTATATGTATAAAATGTATTGAGTCTTCTGTACATACATCTGTTGTTTTTTGTGTTTATAATCTATTCTCTACTGTATTGCATTGTGCATCTCACATTTTACTGTCTTTGGTCATATGCACATACTCTGTTTTTATCCTGCATATTTTAATATTCAACTAGTCTGTGGGTTTAAGGATACATTAAATTGATCAAAAGTGGCAGTAAAGAAATTACACATGATTTCTATTTCAAATAAATGCTTTTCTTTTTTACTTTCACTTTCACAGGAATCACAGAATCCTAAAAAAATATCACAGTTGATTGAGTGAATGATTTCTGAAGGATCATGCGACACTGAAGACTAAAGTAATGATGCTGAAAATTCAGCTTTGATCACACGAATAAATTACACTTTAATATTCACACAGAAAACAGCTAATTTGAATTATAATATTTCACAATATTACTATTTTTACTGTATTTTTGATCAAATAAATGCAGCAAACCCAACCACGAACTTAAATGTTAGTGAATCCAACATAGTTTCCTTCCATTTCCTGTTTTATTTTCTCAAATGTGACCGCGTTCATCAAGCTCAAGCTCAGCCATTCGACTCTCTTACGCATGCTTTTGTTCTAATGGCTCGTTTCCATTGAGCAGTACGGTACGGTACAGTTCGGTACGGTATGCAATTATTTGCGTTTCCACTGTCAAAAGTTGTGAATGGTACCAAAAAGCCGAACCGTACCGTACCACTTTTTGGGTACCCTTCCGTTGGGGTATCTAGTTGGTACGGTACTAAAAGGTGGAGCTAGACTCACTGCAGAACGCTGATTGGTTGACAGAGTATCGTCACTTGCACGTGCTACAAGGGCATTAGAAGCGCCATTTTTTAATATACAGTTGAAATATAATACTACTGTTATTGTGTCACGAAATGTAGTTTTAAGAGTTTTTCAGGCGAGAATGTAGTTTTTTAAAGCTTAAATCTGTGGTTTATTTATAGATTTATGATAATTTGACTGAGATCCATTCCAAGCAATCACCGGGCGCTCGGCGCTCATGTACCCCGCCTGGAACAGCCTTTCCTCGGCTAGTCGTTCTGATATTTGCCGCTGACTCTGACGTCTCTGTAGTGGTTAAACATGAGATATAATTCATCTTTGGTCTCGTGAATCTATAATTTGTTCCCTGGCCAATAGTTTTGGCAGAAGGCTAAGTGAAGTTTCATATTTGAGCGCTGAATTTGTATATTTGACTGAATTGTTTGCTTTATGTTATTAAAGCTTTACTGTATAGCTTTTTGTACCTTTTACTTATACTTTTATAATGGCTATTATTGATCAAACCGAAATTTAACAAAAATACATAGGGTTGAGTTTTGTCATTTTTTTATTTTATTACAAGATCATCTGTAATGTTGTTTATTACAACATTTGTACCAATGCACATACTGCCTGGAATACGTTTAATATTTTTAAATTTAAACGAAAACAGGCAGGGTTGTGTTTTATATTTAGTTTTGTTATAAATATAGGCTACCGTATACATGCAGTGAATATAGCCTAATCAATAGGCTATGCGTTGCCTAAACCACATTTGTGTGCTTATAATGTTTAAAATGTATTTAAATGAAATCGAAAAGAAGCAGAGTGGTGTTTTATAACATATTTCGTTTTATTGTTGCCTAAAATGTACATGCAGAGATAACCGGAGTAGCAGAGCGAGCTGAGTGGCGCTTTCAAGAACACGCTGTTCCATTAGCAGAATTACTGGACTCGTATCCTCGGGTGTCATTCTCCTTAGTCAGACTTTGCGTAGGCTACTTGGTATTGAGAAACGCCTAATGCCGGCGCTTGTTTCTTGTGACAAACATGCCGAGAAACAAGAACAAGATCTGCTGTATGTCATCCATTGTTGTTTACTATGTCGCTTTCTTCTTCGTGCGAAAATGACGTCGATCGCTTCTTTCCGGCAAACACCACGCCTATCAAGTATACAGTTGGCGGTGGAAACGCTAGCCGGATCATGGTTTACCGACCCGAACCGTACTGTACTGTACCGTACCGTACCGCTCAGTGGAAACAAGCCATAAATGTTCCATCCTGTTACGAGTTCAGGGTTTTCACTATTTAATTGTGATGGTTATTCAGTGTTTATTGTTAGAAATGAAAATAACACAATTAAACAAAGGTTCTAAGAATGCCTGAAACAAGATTTTCTAAATAGACTTTAATTTGAAAGGTTTTGGTAACAGGGTTGCATAAACATCAGAGAAAAAAAGAATAGGCTGTTTTGTCCTTTATTTCACCCTCTTCATGGAAAGAGCTGTTCTCTTGACTGATAAATGATTCAGTGAGTGACCTGTTATCTTCTGCTGTTTGTTCCTTTCGTTCAGAACCGAATTTTGTGGATTGATGAGAAGAATCTGACGGCTCATATCGAGGCTGGGATCATCGGACAGGATCTGGAGAGACAGGTCATTGATCCACACACTGATTTCACTACAGCTTTCTGCACATTCCTTATATATATACATGGACATTGTTTGGTCCCCATGAGGAAAACAGCTTATAAATTACAGTGAGTGATGTTTTTAAAAGCTGCAGAGAATTTTGTGTGATGGGTAGGTTTAGGGGTCGGGTTAGTGTTAGAGGACAGAATATACAGCTTGTACTGACACCGTTATGTCTATGGAAAGTCCCCATAAAACACGGATACCTAACATTCATGTTCATGCTGAAGGGTAAAAACAAGCCATTTGCTTGGGACTTCCTGTCTACACACACACACACACTTGTGACACAGCAGATGGTCCTATTAGACTAATGTCGAAAAATGGCGTGAGAGTGTGTGAGATATCAGCACAAAAGTATGAATACACACCAATAATATGTCCCCATATGTGACGTATTTTTCATACTTACGCGCATGTGTGTGTGTGGGTGGAGAGATGCCAGAAAGATAGTGGAAAATTAAAGTGTGTGTATTTCTCGGGGGTTTGCTTAATAAAATCACCTGGAGCGTGTGTTTATCTGAGACTGATCGATAAGTCCATCAGCTCTTTCACAGGTATACGGCTGTCACGTGTACTCACACACACACACACACACACACACACACACACACACACATTGTGAGTCTGACCGCAGGAAACATCTGTAACGCTCCATAAGCCTTCAGTACTTCTGTGTTTATCTAGAAACTCATTTCCTGTGAGGCTGTTGTTTTATTGTCATTCACATTTTTATGAAACTGATCTCGTCCTGGATGCTGATTGGTCAGGACAGGGATCCAGCTGTGCTAAAATACACGATGTTGTAACAGCGATGATGTTCAACATCTGTTCACCAGCTGCTATTGTTTATCCAGGGGTGATTTATTTATATATATATATATATATATATATATATATATAATTTGTTGCCCCAATACATATCATAATTTGCAGTACTAACTATTAACCTTACTTTATATGAAGGACTGTCTTATTTAGCAGAAGAATTGTACTTAATGATTTTGCTTAATACCTGCTCCAGACTGTGTGATTTCAGCAATCCTATAAGATCAAGTCACACTGTACGACATGGATATAATAAACGTGGCTACGACATGCATGTAGACTGTACGATGATGACACATATTGGCTACGGCGCAAGTTAGTATAGAAGAATAAAACGTCATCAGCATGTTCTAGTGCTAAATTGAATCACACTTCTGTGTTTTTTATGTGCGTTAAAAAAAAGAGGAAGAGGAGAATATGGACGTGGTCATAGCTAGGGAAAAGAGGATCACTTGGCATGACAATCTTGTGAATGGAGCTTGAGGGAAGTAGTTTTCAGTTTTAGCGCCATGTTTAGCGCTATTCTCAGTTTTATTGGCTAGTCAGGAGATGTAGGTTGTGATTATGCTAAATTTATGACAGTCAGAAAACAAAAAGTGGTTTTGCTCTATATAGCTAATTTTGCCCTTCATGACAACTGTGAGGACGGTGATTTTTTTTATAACTCATTTAATGATATTAAGTCTTAAAGTTCTGCATAATTAAGGGCGTGGCCACTTGAGTGACAGGTGTATTGCCGCTGATGTCACTGCTAGCCGTTTGTCTGCTAGCGTCACGTCACCTCAGCTAATCCGCCTCGCTGCCCATTTTCGTTTATCCGGGAGTGACGCGCTGCCAAGATGGCGACGGCTGGCTCCGCCCACTTTGGGCTTCAAAAACGCTCCTCAGAAACACTACGGGTGACATCACGCACACTACGTCCATATCTTTTTACAGTCTATGCGTAGGACCACCATTTAGGAGCCACGATCATAGAAATCGCCACGTTTGGTCATCTTTTGTCTGGGACAGCCCAAAATCATACAGTGTGTACCAGGCATAAGAAAACAATGTTTTAATCGATTAATCGCATCCAAAATAAAAGTTGTGTTTACATAATATATGTGTGTGTACTGTGTTTAATTATTTTGTATATATAAATACACACACATGCATGTATATATTTAATAAAATTTGTTATTTATATATAATAGAAATTATGCATAAATATATAAACTGTATATACATGCAAATATTTCTTAAATGTATACATGCATGTGTGTGTATTTATATATACACAAAATAATTATACACAGTACACACACATATATTATGTAAACACAAACTTTCATTTTGGATGCGATTAATCGTTGCCCAGCACTAGTTTTAATAAAAAAAATACTTTGTAAATAAGATTTTGTTTTGTGTGTGTAGTTGAATGAGCATGGCTACTGTACGGGCCACGAGCCGGACTCCATGGAGTTCAGTTCCCTGGGCGGATGGGTGGCGACCCGCGCCTCGGGCATGAAGAAGAACATCTACGGAAACATTGAGGACCTGGTATGTCTTGCTGTCTCTCAGCACACACACACACACACTTCAGACGAGTTTTATCCGCATCAGTCTTGTGTTCATCATGTTACCTGTGATCTGATGTGTCCCAGGTGGTGCATATAAAGATGGTGACCCCTAGAGGAGTGATTGAGAAGAGCTGTCTGGGGCCCCGCATGTCCACTGGCCCCGACATACATCACTTCATTATGGGCTCAGAAGGTACGGACACACTGTGTGTGAGGAGTGTATCTGTGAATCTCAAGAACATGTCTGGGTCGTACCTGTATGAGTTTCTTCTGTTGAACACAAAAAAAGGTATTTTGATGAATATGGTTTGCCAAACAGTTGATGGACCCCATTGACATCAATAGTATTTTACTATGGAAATCAATATAGTCCATCTTTTTATCTTTTGTGTGTGTGTGTTCAGCAGAAGAAAGGAATTCATACAGGTTTGGAATGACATGAGGGTGAGTAAATGATGATAAATTAAAAATATGTGGGTGAACTATCCCTTTTAGCACATTTTAAACACAAATTCCTGATGTTTAATAGTCTTAATTCTATCTTTTGGATTTTGATGTGAAATGACTGATTCTGTTTGCAGCTGCGCTTCAGGTGACCCGAGTTTGAATCCCAACTTGGCCTTTCTGATCCCGTCACATAAATAAATAAACAAAAAATATCTAAATAGAGGCAAACAATGGCAAAAAACCTGTATTGACTATGAAACAATGGGTTTCCACCTTGTGGACAAACTAAGTGGGGCAAGGAGCATGATGAACTTGAGGGTACAAAGTGCGTGCAGTTAAAAAGAAAAATAGGGCTTTGCACTTTCTATGGAGATGACATTTACATCACACGTACTGTACGCATACTCTACCGTACATGTAGTACCAAACTATGCTTTGGGCCGGTAGATTCTCTGAATATCTGAAGTATCTGGTCACGGGACTTTTGTATTCATGACAACGAGCATTTCTTTCTCTGGATCAAGCAAGTTAAATCATGCGTCTTCAAGCTTTCATTAGGAGACTGAAGGTCAGACACAGATTCTCTAGACTTCAGTTTGATTACTCTTCTCAGTGTGCACACTGAAGCTACTCTGTCATTGGTTGGGTCACTGGTAGTAAGATAAGTTTGTACTGAAGTGAGAGTTTGTATCAATCACTATAGGATTTCAAAAACACCGTCCTCTTTATCAGAGAGATTTACAGCACAAAGTTTTGGTTGTATCGGACTTTATCTAAGGTCGTTTCCCTATTTGGGACTCTTGTCCTTTCTGCTTTTTTTCTCTTGGTAATAACTGCACTTTTATTCAGCAAGAGACCGTCTGACCAACACGTGAAGTGACCAACCATAATTAATTTTTTTTATTTGTCATTTAGAGGCAGATAAATCTAAAATAGATGATACCATGGATCATTTAGCAAATGAAACTCTTGTGAAGCTGTAGTTTAGCTCAAATAAAACTTGAGACTGAAGCTGTATTTAGGCGTTAGGGTTAGCCAGTAGAGGGCAGTGACGCACGTTTAACTAACAGTGGATGACATACGGTGGTTATGTTCCTCACACATATTTACAGACTCTCTTCAGACAGGGCAACTGGTCAGAAGTATGTGCTTGATATTTTTCACGTCACGATTCTGTTTAAAAGTATCCCCTTATCCAAAGGAAATTATATTATTATTAATTTGTCTCTCTAAAAATTCATTATGGCATAAATGAAGCCCTGAAGTGATGAAAATGGGCCATAACCATTGTATTTAGCTAATCGTTCTGAAGCTCTTTACGCCACATATGAATTCTTTGTGGGAGGATGATTGTTTCCCATGTTTAATCTGCATTAATTAAACATTCATGATTCCATTAGGAGGGACATTTGCTTCTTTAATGGGTTTGTAATCTTAGGGACATTTAGATCCTAAAGAAGGACACATTTCACTTTTCCCCCTTTGACACACTAAAGTTCAGATGATAGAATTGTTGTTCTTGTTGTTGTTTTTATGGGGGTCATGATTCTAGTGTCTGAGGTGTGTGTTTGATTGGTTAACCGGGTTTTTGTTACGTTTAAAGGAATATTTTGGGTTAAATACAACTTAGATTGAAAAGTGAAATTATTTTCACCTATTGAGCTGTTGTTCTGTACTGGGGTAGTGAAACAGAAGTTTTACAGTATTTAACCTGGAACAATCCTTGTTATAATGATCACTGCAAAAAATGACCTGTTAAATTTATTGTAAAAAATTCAGCCAGAAATTCAGAATCCAGTAATAAAGAAACTATACAAGAGAGACAATATTTCAGGTATTACAGGATAGTGTATTTAAAATATATTTCATTAAGTGATATAAGACACATTACACTAAAATAATGCAATAAATATTAACTAAACATAAATTGTGACAAAACACCTTATCAGTAAAGTACATTACTGATAACAAAAATTTGAACAACAAACAATTGAAATATAATCATGTGATGTGTCACTCAGGGACTTCTGGGAATGTCCTTTTACTGTTTTTGCACTGGAAATTATATGGTAATTCATAGTTTCCTTAAAAACATAATTTAGACAGTATTTTACAGTAAAATTACGTGTAATGTACTGTTAAACCATTTACTTTTACAGTTTTTCAGCATAATCTATATGGTAATTCATAGTTTTTACTTCCAAAAAAACTAAAATTTGGCCGTATTTTACAGTAAAATTACATATGTAATGTTAAACGCTTTACTTTTACAGTTTTTTGTTTTTTTTTACCATAAATGATATAGTACCGGTAATTCATAGTTTTTTGCTCCAAAAGCCATCAATTTGGCATTATTATACAGTAAAATATATTGTGATGTTAAACCATTTACTTTTTACTGTTTTCACTATAAATTATACAGTAATTCATAGTGAATTCAATTTGACATTATTTTATTACTATTAAATTACATATAATGTGATGTTGAACCATTTACTTTTACGTTTTTTACACTGTAAAATATATGGTAATTCATAGTTTCCTAAAAAAAACGGTAATTCATAGTTTCCTAAAAAAAACAAGTTAGACAGTATTTTACGGTAAAATTACATGTAATGTGCTGTTAAACCATTTACTTTTATTGTTTTTCTACATGCTTTATATGGTAATTCATAGTTTTTACTTCCAAAAGAAAAACAAAAATTTGGCTGTATTTTACAGTAAAATTACATAATGTGATGTTAAACCATTTACTTTTACTGATTTTACACTGTAAATTATATGGTAATTCATAGTTATTACTTCCAAATCCCAAAATTTGGCAGGATTTTACAGTTAAATTACATACAGTATAATGTGATGTTAAACCATTTACATTGACTGTTTTTTACCAAAATTTTACAGTAATTCATAGTTTTTACTTCCAAAAGCCATACATTTGACATTATTATACAGTAAAATGTAATGCGATGTTAAACTTTTACTGTTTTTAACTATAAATTGTATGCTAATTCATAGTTTTTACTTCCAAAAACCATAGATTTAGCCATATTTAAAAGTAAAATTACACTTAAGCAAATCAACAGGTGTTTATTTTAGCATTTTACAGTCCTGTTAAAACTTTTTACATTTTAGTGAAGAAAATATGAGTGAAGGGTGCGGATGAGTGGCGTTTTGATGCTGAGGTATGTTCTGCTCATAAAGCTTGATCCAGCATACGGTCTCAATGATGGGTCGTATAAACTCTCCACAGGACTGTTACACACTCATACAGATGCGGGGTCAGAGGTCACGCTGGTTCAGGACAGAAAGCCTGCTGTGTCGGGCCCCGGTGACTCTGCTCTCCCCCCAGTGTGTCGTTTGATACTGACCTGCTTTATGTCACAGAACACACGGTCTGTAAATCTCTTTGCTTCCTTTTGTAGTGGAAGAAACTTGAGCGTTCAGGTGAAAATGAACATGCAGATCTCCTGCAGAGAGTCAGGGGCTCCTCTCGTGTGTGTGTGTGTGTGCAACTCTCAGACTGACTGTTGTATCCTGTTGTTGGTGTTAAGGACTATTCAGATCATGCACATTACAAACTGCACACATTTTTAGCTCTTGTGTGTGATACAGTAATACTGAATCAGATCAAACCTCATTTGAAAACAGTCACTGGTGTGACTCCATCTGTCCATACACATGCCAATGGTGTATATGTGTCTCGCTCTTTAGGAACTCTGGGAGTGGTGACTGAAGTTACTATGAAGATCCGACCCGTTCCCGAGTATCAGAAGTATGGCTCTGTGGTATTCCCAAACTTCCAGCAGGGTGTGGCGTGCATGAGAGAGGTGGCCAGACAGGTCAGTACCGGCCTACATGTGACTGACCCAGCTGTGGTCAGCCTAACTTCATTTTCTAGTGATATTCTGTTAAGTTATTTAGTTTATATATATATATATATATATATATATATATATATATATATATTTATTTATTTATTTATACCCTGCCATTCAAAAGTTTGGGATCAGTAATATTTTTTATGTTTTTAAAAGAAGTCTCTTATGCTCACCCAGGCTGCATTTATGTGATTAAAAGGACAAAAAAACAGTAATATTGTGAAATATTATTACAGTTTTAAATAACTGTGAATATATATTAAAATGACATTTATTCCTGTGATCAAAGCTGAATTTTCATCATCATTACTCCAGTCTTCAGTGTCACATGATCCTTCAGAAATCATTCTAATATGATGATTTGATGCTCAAGAAACGTTTATCATCATTATCAATGTTGAAAACATTTACATTTATGCATTTGGCAGATGCTTGTATCCAAATTGACTTGCTTTTTAAGGTACACATCTACATTCTTATCAGTTATTTCCCTGGGAATCGAACCCATGACCTTGGCGTTGCAAGCACCAACGCTCTACTGTTTGAGCTACAGGAAAACAGTTATGTACAAAAAAAAAAAACTGGATTCTTTGATTCTTTAACCCCCTAATTTGTGACCGGTGTTTTGTTTTGCTCTATCCTCTGCGCTTTCGTGTTAGTCAATGCGTCAGGTCAAGGTTATTTTAGTTATTTTAGTTTTAAAACTTTTAAATATGGATATTGTTCTTACACAAACGCATGGCTTCGCTTCAGAAGGCCTTTATTAACCCCATGGGGTCATATGGAGCACTTTTAATAATGGAGAGATGCACTTTAATAATGGAGAGATGCACTTTAATAATGGAGAGATGCACTTTAATAATGGAGAGATGCACTTTTTTGGGCTTCAAAATCTCATCCTCCATTCACTGCCATTATAAAGCTTGGAAGAGCCAGGACATTTTTAATATAACTCAGATTGTATTCGTCTGAAAGAAGAAAGTCATATACACCTAGGATGGGTTGAGGGCGAGTAAATCATGGGGTTATTTTTGGGTGAACTATCCCTTTAACGCAAACAGCAAAAGATAAAGGGAAAATCACTCACTGCTTTTGACTGAATAACTTTAGTAGCTTTAATAAGGATATATACAAGGAAGACTGTTATTTTACATTTGATTACTTTATTGAATTTCTGTATTTATTACCTGAATACTACATCTGACAAACTTAAAGGGGTCATCGGATGTCCAATTTTCCACAAGTTGGTATGATTCTTTAGGGTGTTCATGTAAAGTTTGTAACATACTTTGTGTAAAATTCCTCAATGGTTGTGTAAAACAACACCCTTTTACCTCCTCAAAAACAGCTCTGTTCACAGCGACCCGTTTCGGTGCATGTCTCTTTAAATGATAATATGATATCATGTTGCTCAGAAAATCCAAACTGCTTGATTATTGAGAGTGTTTAGGCTTTTTAAAGATTAAAAAAAGGAGTGAAAGTATTTTTTTCATTGTATGGTGGTTGTGTCCACACACTACAAAGACACATTTATATGCAAACACCATGTAAACGTGAATTTGGCATCTGATGCCCCTTTAAAGCACTGTTTATTTCATCTTTGTTCTGTTGTATTTATTTGTTCTCATTTTTGTTTCTTATTTCCAAACTGTTAGATTTTAGTTTTAGACTGAATCTATTGTAGATTTGCATTTTTGTCAAAAGAATATGACTAAAACTAAGTGGGAAATTAGCTGTCAAATTGAAGACCAATGCCAGTAAAGAAGCTTTATTTTGAAGAGTGCATGTTGAATCGGTGTGTGTGTGAAGCTAATGGCCTCAGATCTGGGCTTCTCATTAGTCTGTGTGTTGCTGCTGATGTAGCCCTTATTGATGATCTCAGTGTTACCGTGCTGTACAGCACTGCCTCTTATTAGCCCATAAACAAACTGGGATCCAAACTTAAAATTAAATTATTGATGATACTGTTCAGGATCTACACTGCTCCTCCATCCGTTTCTCTTCGCCCCAAGGCTGCCTTTATAAAAATCGGGTTATATTTTAATTGGAATATCATTTTTCTGTACTGTAGGTGTTTCCTAACAACTGTCTGAGCAATAATAACGCTGTAGATTTCTTTAAAGGTGTAGGGGAGGGTCATTATACGCCTCCGTCTATTAATCTGTTTCTGTCTGAGCATGTTTCCTTTTCTTTATTCCTGTTCTAGAGATGTGCTCCAGCATCCATTCGGCTAATGGACAACGAGCAGTTTCAGTTCGGTGAGTTGCGTCTGTCCTTCTAATCTAACCTATATTACTTTCTTTCTTCTGTGGTACAAAAAAGATATTTTGAAGAATCTTCACACACCTCTTTTACAATAGTGATGACGACTGCCTTCAGAAAGAAACAAAAAAAAGTCCCATCAAAATTACCAATATTCTTAAAAAAAAATACAAAAAAAATCAAGAACAAAAAAGAGGAGATATTTAATTTACTAATTAACTGACAGCAGAGAACCGTGAACATATGAATGCTTTTAATTATTGAAATATTGACAAAAGGACTATTTTTGGCCAAATGGGTTCAGTTTGGAATTTCTTCCTTTTAATAATGGACAAGTTTCTATAGCCATCTAGATTTTACTAGAAGATAATTTCCTAACAAAAAATGGTTGGGAAAGTCATTGGTCAAAAAGTGTTGGGATGCTAAACAAATCTGAATGTGTGCGTCTCAGTCGGCTCTCTAGTTCAGTAGTCAGCGCACTGATCAGGGAGTCAGACATTTTAAGGGCCGTTTCAATTGCAGAATCCTTCCAGACCACTAAAACATTCGCTCCCTAGAAGTCCCACAATGCACCGCAAAAACCAGGGAGCATCGATGCTCACTATGCTCCCTTAACAGAAATTACGTCACTTTCTGAATTGTATGAAATACAATGTTTTTGTGCAAGAATGTTTTTGTGCAAGTGCACTTGCTAAATGAAGGCGGATTGTATGAAATGGATCAATAAAAAAAAGTTTTTTTATTAACGAGCTGTAGTGCCGCACTGAAAGAGATGCAGTACAAGTTAACGCCATGGGTCTCTCATAAGGTGCACTGCATACTGAACCCGTTCTCAAACTTCAGTACAGGTGTTTTTCCACATTAAGAGTGTCCACACCTCCACAGCTCATATTCAGAAATGATGTACCTTATCATATTAGAGGAAGATGCTGACATCTCCATTGAATTGATGCTTGAATGCACTTCCACTGCAGTCACGATTAACAGCTGTTGGCGGTTAAAGTTTTCTATGCAGAATTTGATTTGACGACAGTCACGAGACTGATTTCTCGATCCAATCACGTTGATGGATAAAGATTAAATTAAAACAGGCATGTAACGAGTAACGACCACAAACAGAGGGAAAATAGTGGAGTAAAAGTACCGATACATCACTTAAAATGTACTCAAGTAAAAGTACAGCATTTTGAAACTACTAAAATGTACAATTTCTGATAAAAACTACTTAATTACAGTAACGACAGTATTTGTAATTCATTACGCTTCAGCAATAACACAAACCTTAGGAAACTGCCGTAACATACGCAGTGATCGGTGTGCTTTAAGAAGCAATGTCTTGTAACTTACATTCATGTTCATGTGTATAGCAGATGCTTTTTAAAGTCCCCCTGTAGTCAACCATTTTATCCCTTAAAGCTCATCTTTGATCACCAAAATGACATATTTAAAAGTTTTTCCCTGAAAAAATTTCTTCCTGCCTTAAAATAGCTTGAAAGTAACTCTACACACTTGCCTCATTTAGTATACCCGCCTCCACTCACTCACTCAGCTCAGAGATCCACTCGGTGACGATCACACGTTGATCTGATTGGTTACAAGGTTGTTTGTGACGTCAGAAACACGATTTCAAACCGTGTTTTTGAGACTGTCTTTGGTTCACTGCAGTTTTAAGCAGAAAATACTCAGCAATGCTGTCGACTTATGAATTTACACATGGTTTGTCTTAAAGTATATTAAAAACACCACACAGACATATAAACAACATTTAAAAGCTGGACTACAGGGGGACTTTAAAAGGTGTAATTGCAAAAATAATAATTATGATCCTGCAGGCCTTCTGTCAGTGTCTGATTTTCTCAATGGTTGTTTAATATAGCAGTTATATAACCTGTTATTCTCAAAGTGAAAACATTACTGCTGGACCAACACCATATTTAATATGAAGTTACTGATTAATTTTTCTACTGAGCTACAAAATCCTGGAACTGACAGTGACAGATGCAAGGATGAAGATATGAATGTGTTAATTAAATATTTAAATAAGTCATAAATCATTCTAATATGATGATTTGCTGCTCAAGAAACATTTCTGATTATTATCAATGTTGAAAACAGTCGTGCTGCTTCATATTTTTGTGGAAACCAATCTTTTTTTCAGGATTGTTTGATGTACAAAGTTCAAAAGAGCAGCATTTATTTGAAACCGATTCTTCTGTAACATTAAAAATATCTTTATTGGCACTTTTGATCAAGTTAATGTCTTGCTTAATAAATGTATTTATTTCTTTCAAAAAAATCGTACTGATCCCATACTTTTAAACGATAGTGTATATTATTATTATTGTTATTATTATTAATAATATAATACTGTTTTTTTTTTTACATAATTGAATATATTATACAAGTTAATTTGAGCCTTTCAGTTGGTCAAAAAGACTATCTCAAATCATTGTGTAAGAAGCTTTGATTTTAAACATTTATAACATTAATTTTTTTGGTAATGTATTGTAACTACTCTGCCACATATCTGATTTCCAAATCAATACATAATTTTAAGTTATTTGCTCAACCTAATTAATATTCATGAGCTAAACCTTCACAGTGAGTTGTGACATCACAAACACATTGAATTACTGTAAGTGGCATCAATGTTTATTATACAATTTAGTATTTCTGTGGAGTTGTAAAGTCATTGACTGGCGCGTAATATCCAGATGTGCTGTATATTGATAACATACACTACCTGAGTGTTATGAGTTGGTTCTGTAACTAAAACATGATAACTGAGAGCAAGAAGCAGAGCCTGTGTTTCCACAATCAATCCACTTCTGTCTTTAGAGACGGTGATCTGTTTTCATATTCCCCTCCACTGAGATGAACTGCAAGATTTAGCATTGGAGAGCTTTGTTTTTGTTTTTATTACTTGTTGTTGTTCTGTGTATTCATTACATCAGTGGTGTAATTCATCTCTGGAGAACCCCCGCTCGCGCCGCCGCGTAGAAAGTGAAATTGATCATTATTTTACCAGCTGAGCAGCGAGCGAATGCACAAACACGCCATTCAGGAACAATGAAAAATTGCCCTGGCAGCAATTAAGCTCTCAGTGCCGCCGGGGTTGATGACGTTACACGCGGAGATGTGGGAGAATCTGTGAGGGGTTGCCAGATAAATGTGGAAAAGTTCCCCGTCTCCAGGGATCTCGTTAACTCCTGTACGGATCTGTGTTTTCATCCACGGTGCACTTCTGAGAGAGATGAATCGACTCTTTAATGAAGACTCTGCTCTCTGTAATCATTATGGCTTTTGCAGCATGCACACTTTAAGCCCAGAAGTGTTTTTTTTTTTTTATAATCGCAAGCAGAGGAAAAAGGAGGTTGCGTTCAGACGCATGTAATCTCTGAACGGTACAGTGTAGCGAAGGTGTGGATCCTCTTAAACTATTGGTCGTTGACAGAGGCGAACCAACACTGAGTAGGGGCCCCAGGCAAAATTAATCAATGAGAATTTTATATATGTATGTTTTATACATAATATATATGATTTTGTTAATATATCTTCATTACCTAGAGATATTATTATACAAAATCCAAAAAGTAGTCAAAACACAGAACATAAGTTGTTTATTTCCAACATTATGTGCTTATATTTTTATGTGCAATCTTCATCTTTATAACAGAAGATACAATACAATACAACAATCTTCATGATACAGTAAATCTTCTAATGTGTAACAGATTGTCACCTTAAAAACAGTCATTGTGTGGTGGAACAAGCAATGCTATATAGAAATATATAGTTAGCATCTTAATTTAATCTTTGTTTTATTAGTTCATTAACTAATGTTAACTAACTAACGAAT
Source organism: Gila orcuttii (assembly GCA_026230005.1). Taxonomy (NCBI): domain Eukaryota; kingdom Metazoa; phylum Chordata; class Actinopteri; order Cypriniformes; family Leuciscidae; genus Gila; species Gila orcuttii. Next base: position 11,331,050 of record JAPDVR010000007.1, on the reverse strand, counting down.
GTGTGAGTGTTGGCGTTCTCTGGAAGCGTTAATGAACCTCATGGCGTCAAACACACTATAAGTACGTTTATAGCATGGTACTACTGTAGAAAAATACAGTAAAAACTGTCAAATTGTGGAGCATTATTGTAAAAGTGTTTTTTATGTCAATATATGTGAAAATGTAATTTATTCCTGTGATCAAAGCTGAATTTTCAGCATCATTACTCCTGTCTTCAGTGTCACATGATCCTTCAGAAATCAGTATAATATGATGATTTGATGCTCAAGAAACATGATTATTATATTCTGATTTATTCAATCTTGAAAACAGTTGTGCTGCTTCATATTTCTCAGTTATTTTTTATTTTTCATGATTCTTATGAATAGGAAGTTCAAAAGACTGCATCTATTTGAAATATAATCTTTTGTAACATTATACATGTATTTACTGTCACTTAATCAATTTAATGCTGCTTTAAAAGTTATTATTTAAAATGAAAAGTTTTAATTTCTTAATGAAAATCTTACTGACCCCAAACTTTTGAACAGTAGTGTATATCAATGGGAATTTAAGAAAAAATATTTATCTATTGCAAAACTTTGGTAATATCTGTTTTTGTGTAGTTCAGTCACTTAAATACTTTTAGAAATGAAAGGTAATTCAATTCATTGGATTACATTGTTGTTTTTATTAGGGTCCAAACCCCAAAGGGCCCCTATTGTATTCGCTAGTTTTCTTCTTCTTCCTGAATGGGAGTCTATGGCAGCCCTATGAATGGAATGTGGGAAAATAATGAAATTTGGCACACTTGTAGTGATGGGAATGACTAGAAATCTGACCCAATTTGGGCTCTCTAGTACCAACTCTATAGCGCCACCACCAGTTGACTTTTGAACACTTTGATTTAGAAAAATGAAACCCAGTTCACCTGATTCCTCTCTTCAAGCTGATCACGTTCAACATCTTACATTAAGACTCCGCCCATTACAGTAGTTGGCCATTTTGAAAAGTACAGTATTCCATATTTTTTGCTACTATTCCATCAATTTATTTTTTATTGGAACCATGATCTGAGAGTCCATGCCAAATTTGGGAACACCGCCACTTACAGGTCATGAGATCTAAAAAATGGCTATTTTTGCAAATTACTTTTGAATAGTGAGTCAGAATCATGATCTTGTTTATGGATTCCTTGAGTCATGCCGAATACGTGGATGCCAATTTTGTCAGGGTCAGATGAACCATTGGGCGCCTTTTTGAATTTTGACATGAATGGCAATATCTTTTAAACTTTTTTGACATATCGGCACAACATTCTGTAGGTTTTCTCATTGTCATTATGATCCTTGGTTTATGCTGATTCCTACGATATCTCATTTGTCACTTTCCATCCATTTGGCTGTCCGCCATATTGAGGTAAATGAAAACAGTTTTTTTGCTATTCCTACTAATTTTGTCCAATTTTGTTTAAAATCTCATCAGATGGTCTTTGGACCGACCCGCACACCCTCCAGGGTCTTGGCCCTGTATCGTTGCTTGCAGCTATATTTATTATTATTACTATTATTATTATTATACTAACTTGATAGTTCACACTAAAGGCCAAACATGCTTAAACACATTGTAACACTTGTTCACAAACAATAAAATAAAACAAAACATTCCAGACTAATTTTACATGAGTAAATACAAATTATTTGTTTATTATATCATAAATATAAAAAGTTAATATAAATCAGTTAAATTCCGATTGGATAAGGCACATTTGAAGCTCTAGCGCATATATAAACAACTGTAACCTGTACATCAGTTTAATGTTGTTTATTGTGACAGCATCCACAAACAACTCTAATAATCGTCGTCTTGACTTATTTGGGATGCGTCTCGCTCTGAGTTTTCACAGTTCTTAGTCCTTTTCGTGCATAAATACTGATAACTATTCAAATATGTGTACCACAGACATCAACAAATCTCTACCAGATGACACATTACTACCATTTGACAGTATTATCATATTGCCGGCTCTAAATGGAAATGATGGAGAGAGACAGGAAGTGTAAGTGAACACAACACTTGTTAGTGTGCTATCCGTTAAGTGAACACAACACTGGTTAGTGTGCAATCCTTTAAGTGAACACAACACTGGTTAGTGTGCTATCCGTTAGGCCACGGCAGCGACATGACTTGTTGTGTGTCTGATATATTTCACACACAGATTTGTGTCAGCTGATTTTTTCCATTTATCTGAGATCTTGTGTTGGTGCTGAGGTGAATCTGACTGCGTGTGTGTGAGATTCTCTGGCGTTTGTTATCAGAGGAACTGCTATCAGGATGATTTATGTGCAGCGTTCCCTCTTGGCCTTTCCCTCTCTCCGTGTCTCCAGTCATTACTGCGCTATTGTTCACACCGCTAATAAATCTGACACAAAGGCCTCTGGGAAATCCGAGGGGCAAAACTGAGGGATGCTTGGTGACGTTAGAACAGCACGAGAGTCATTCGTTTCCAGCGGAAAGCTTATGACTGCTCACAGCTCCTGAAAACTGATTAATACTGAGGTTTACTGACGTTTTCAATGTTTTGACAGGTCATGCACTCAAGCCGCAGGTGTCCTCCATGTTCACGTCATTCGTGGACGGCTTGAAAAAATTCTACATAACAAAGGTGAGAAATAAGCGTGAATGTGTGTCAATACAGTTTTGCAACAATTAAGTGCTGATATAGAGCGCAACTGGAAGTAAAAACACTCCATAGAGAAACTGATTTTTAACGATAACTTATAAATCTTTAAAGACAGCCGTACTGTGAGCGACGAGGTAGTCAATGCATGGTATTTGAAAGCCGTCAACTTCGTTTTAAAATAATCATGTTTAACAGGAGAATTTGTGTTGAAAAACTACATTACCCATACCCATGATAGTCTACTTAAAATTCCACCAATCAGTCAAAACAAGCAAAACGTGGCAAAATATCTCATTAACTCAGCCCACTCCCATGAAGCATTGCGAATGATATAATCGCGTATCTCAGAATACTTAAATATTTGATTATATGCATATGCAACAAACTTATTTTTATATATATATATATATATATATATATATATATAATATATATATAGGTCCTTCTAAAAAAATTGGCATATTGTGATAAAGTTAATTATTTTCCATAATGTAATGATAAAAATGTAACTTTCATATATTTTAGATACATTGCACACCAACTAAAATATTTCAGGTCTTTTATTGTTTTAATACTGATGTTTTTGGCATACAGCTCATGAAAACCCAAAATTCATATCTCAAAAAATTTCATCCGACCAATAAAAGAAGTGTTTTTAATACAAAAAAAGTCAACCTTCAAATAATTATGTTCAGTTATGCACTCAATACTTGGTCGGGAGTCCTTTTGCAGAAATGACTGCTTCAATGCGGCGTGGCATGGAGGCAATCAGCCTGTGGCACTGCTGAGGTGTTATGGAGGCCCAGGATGCTTCGATAGCGGCCTTAAGCTCATCCAGAGTGTTGGGTCTTGCGTCTCTCAACTTTCTCTTCACAATATCCCACAGATTCTCTATGGGGTTCAGGTCAGGAGATTTGGCAGGCCAATTAAGCACAGTAATACCATGGTCAGTAAACCATTTACCAGTGGTTTTGGCACTGTGAGCAAGTGCCAGGTCGTGCTGAAAAATGAAATCAGATGGAAGCATGAAGTGCTCCAAAATCTCCTGATAGCTAGCTGCATTGACCCTGCCCTTGATAAAACACAGTGGACCAACACCAGCAGCTGACATGGCATCCCAGACCATCACTGACTGTGGGTACTTGACACTGGACTTCAGGCATTTTGGCATTTCCTTCTCCCCAGTCTTCCTCCAGACTCTGGCACCTTGATTTCCGAATGACATGCAAAATTTGCTTTCATCCGAAAAAAGTACTTTGGACCACTGAGCAACAGTCCAGTGCTGCTTCTCTGTAGCCCAGGTCAGGCGCTTCTGCCGCTGTTTCTGGTTCAAAAGTGGCTTGACCTGGGGAATGCGGCACCTGTAGCCCATTTCCTGCACACGCCTGTGCACGGTGGCTCTGGATGTTTCTACTCCAGACTCAGTCCACTGCTTCCGCAGGTCCCCAAGGTCTGGAATCGGTCCTTCTCCACAATCTTCCTCAGGGTCCGGTCACCTCTTCTCGTTGTGCAGCGTTTTTTGCCACACTTTTTCCTTCCCACAGACTTCCCACTGAGATGCCTTGATACAGCACTCTGGGAACAGCCTATTTGTTCAGAAATTTCTTTCTGTGTCTTACCCTCTTGCTTGAGGGTGTCAATGATGGCCTTCTGGACAGCAGTCAGGTCGGCAGTCTTACCCATGATTGCGGTTTTGAGTAATGAAACAGGCTGGGAGTTTTTAAAAGCCTCAGGAATCTTTTGCAGGTGTTTAGAGTTAATTAGTTGATTCAGATGATTAGGTTAATAGCTCGTTTAGAGAACCTTTTCATGATATGCTAATTTTTTGAGACAGGAATTTTGGGTTTTCATGAGCTGTATGCCAAAATCATCAGTATTAAAACAATAAAAGACCTGAAATATTTCAATTGGTGTGCAATGAATCTAAAATATATGAAAGTTTAATTTTTATCATTACATTATGGAAAATAATGAACTTTATCACAATATGCTAATTTTTTTAGAAGGACCTGTGTGTGTGATATATATATATATATATATATATATATATATATATATATAAAACAGCTGTTTTTAATGAGAAGTTTTGTGTTTCTCCATTGTTTTTAATTCGATTGTCATTTGCAATGCCTCATGGGATTGTAGTTCTTTTCCTCACTAAAGCTGTGAACTACACAGTCTTGTACCTTTTGAATTTTCGTTTGATTTTCATTTTTTTTTTGCTTCAAATCAACGTTTTTTAATGTAATGGTTCTCCTCGGAGCTGGTTGGCTCGGTTTATATCTCGTAACTCTTTAACAGAGTTTTTAAAATCCCTATGGGAAAAATGTATGGAAAAATACTTCCGGAACCAGCACCACTGAAAAAGTGGGTGGGCACTAATGCACTCTATTACGCCGCTCTCTGGAATACTTAATTCTGATTGGTCAGCCACAGTATTCTACATCCAAAGCATCATTCCACTGATTTGATTGGCTTGTGAAAAGTAGCCGCTGATATTATTGGCTAATATTGTTTTTTTATTCACACCCACACAGACTTGAAATAAAATCAGAATTGAAAACCCATTTTAAATGAAGCAGAGAAAGTCAAAGTCTCATACATTATAATAAAGGATTATAAAAAATAAAATAAAATTATTCAAAATAGCGTTCACTGATGGATTGTGGGTCTCTATTGATTTCATGTTGTCTAACCGTGCAACGCTGTTCTCAGTTTAAAGGATTCGACCCGCACCACCTGTGTGTCGCCACGCTGTTATTTGAGGGGGATCGTGGGAAGGTTTTGCAGCACGAGAAACAGGTTTACGACATCGCAGCCAAATTCGGGTAAGAAACCCTTGGTTTATGTGTGTGTTCTTCCAATCTATGCCGTTTCTATGGAACCAGAGTTACTGTTTCACCAGTATAGTTCAGCATGGGTCATTAGGGCCGTGACCCCTGACCTTAACTGACCTTTCTGATTGTATACGGAAGCACTGGCGTTTATCTCTGTCTTTTCATGCTCCCTCATTCATCACGGCTCTTTCAGTGGCAGTGATGGGTGTGTGAGGAAAAGAGAGCACAGATTGAATGATTTCAGCATTAAAGGTTGGTTTGATTTTGAGAATATTTGATTAGAGGCCGATTGTGATGGATAGAAGGGGATGAATGGATAGATCCCACAGCTGACCTTATTGATCCACTGCCTCTGTGTGCGTGTGTGTATCCATATGGGAAATGTTCACCAGACCACAAACGCCTTGATGGTTATTCTCTTGCAACATTGACAGTGCTGATAATATATGATTTTCCTCTTCACGTCCCAATGACCTGTACTCTGTTTTGTTACTGTGTGTGTGTGTGTGTGTTTTAGGGGACTGGCAGCAGGAGAGGACAACGGTCAGAGGGGTTACATGCTGACGTTTGTGATCGCGTATCTACGGGTGTGTTATGAAGCCCCTTCATTTCAACAGACTTCAAAATACACCAAAATGCAACTACAAATAACTTATATTTTTATATCTAACCCTAAATGTGTGTTTTTGATGGCATGTATTTTTTTTTGGAACACATGGGTCAAAAGCCATGGGTCAGTAGGATTTTTTTTTTAATTAAATACTTTTATTCCGTATGGCAATATTACATTGATCAAAACTGACATTAAGGCCATTTATAATGTTACCAAAAATTTCAGTTAAATGCTGTTTTTTTGAAATTTCTAAGAATCCTGAAAGAAATGTATCAGAAATATATGAAGCAGCACAACTGTTTTCAACACTGATAATAATCATAAATGTGTCTTTAGCAGCAAATCATCATATTATACTGATTTCTGAAGGATCATGTGACACTGAAGACTGGAGTAATGATGCTGAAAATTCAGATTTGATCACAGGAATATATTACACTTTACTACAGTATATATTCACATAGAAAACAGTTACTTTAAATTGATATAATATTTCACAATATTACTGTATTTTTGATCAAGTAAATGCTGTCTGGGTGAGCAGAAGAGAATTTTGAAAAACAAAAAAAAATCTTACCGACCCTAAGCATTTGAAGTATTATATATTATTATATATAATATTTTATATATATATATATATGTGTGTGTGTGTGTATATATATATATATATATATATATATATATATATATATATATATATATATATATATATATATATTTGTATGTTTATGGCAGCTTGTGAACAAAATGATAGTGTGATGTATCTATTATATAATAGTTGACTATGATTGGTCAAGCACTGATTGCATTATGTTAGCGGTCCTGTTTGTCCCGTCAGGGTTTATTTTGAGATCATGATACAGCAGACTGTACACTATCCTTATAAATGTATCTCTGTATACGCTGGGATTGAATGTGTGTGTGTGTGCAGGATTTGGGAATGGACTACTACGTGATGGGAGAGTCGTTTGAGACGTCTGTGCCCTGGGACAGGTGAGCGATGGTCAGGCATCACTGGTTTTGCGCTGTTGATCTCCCACGCTCTCTTTAACACCGCTGGTGTCTCCGTCTGGAGGCGTTAGTGGAGGTGGGAAGGTTACAAGGACACAGAGTAAAGGAAAAACTTTCAGACTTCACGTGAACCTGTAATTGTGGCTCTTACTATTAACACAGATTATGAACTAAAAGCAAAACTGGTGTGAATTCATGCACTAGAGTTTAAATACATCCCAAGATAGAGTGATTGTCCAGAGCGAGAAGAATCCAGAGTGCTGTGGTGTTGTTGGTTTGTGTTTTTGTTCAGTTTGTTTAGTTTAGTGTTTTTGTTGTTGCTTTGTTTTATTTTTGTTTTAGTTTAGTTGTTTGTTTTCGTCTTTTTGTTTTGTTTTTGCTTTGTTTTGTTTAGTTGTGAATTTGTTTGTCTCTTGTCTTTTGGTTTTGTTTAGTTTTTTGGAGTGTTTGTTTAGTTGGGTTTTACAGTTGTCAACATTTGGAAGTGGATCAAAACCTTTCATCAAAGTTATACATGCATTTTGAACAATATCTGTTATTGTCTTAGGACAACTTTGAACTTTTTTGATCCACTTCAAATGTTGCCTACTGCATTTTTTTCTGTTTTGTTTTGGCTCTTTGTTTTTGTTTAGTTTGTTTAGTTTAGTTGTGTTTGTTTGTTTTGTTTTTTAGTTTAGTTGTGTATTTGTTTTTGTTTTTTTTGGGGGGGGGGGTATTTTTTTATATTGTTGTATTTTTATGTTTTTCCCCATACTTAAATTTTTGTTGTATTAAAGTTTGAATTACTTAAATTTGACTATTTGTAACATTTCAGAGTAAAAGTGATTAGGTGACTTTTTGGCCACTCTTGTCTACTTTTGACAACACATTAATTAGTATTTATCTTTTTTTTTATTTGTCTCTCTTTCAGGATTTTGGACTTGTGCAGGAATGTGAAGGAGAGGATTGTAAGAGAGTGCAAGGAGAGAGGAGTTCAGTTCCCTCCACTGTCCACATGCAGGTACACACACACACACACACACACGTCTATCTTTCTGACCTTTGCCCTGCTGTCCATAAGTAAGCATCTAGCGACCGTCCGGACTAGTATTCAAGAGCAGCACACTAAAAATATTACCCACAATACCCTAGCCTGGTGGTGGCAACTATTGTATAACCCAGCACTGTTCACATTTTATTCATTAAATGTAAAAATCTAGATATATAGCTTAATATATTGATTAGTGAACTCTGTGTTCATTCTAATCTCACCTTTACGGTCACACAGAGGGAGTTTTGGGCTGAAGAGCATTTCCTAGCCATTCATTTCCCGTTGTTTGCTTTCCAGCTGCGTGTGACATGATTGATGTGGCCATTTAACCTCTGCAAAACCAGATAAACTTAAACTTACTTTGTCTCAAAGTCAAGGGTCACAAAGGCAGGGCCTGGATAGAAAGCATGTCAGTGTCTCTCACTTTCTCTTTGTGCCTTTCTAGAGTCATTAAAAGCCCCACAGCAGCCGTAAATCTGCTTTAGCAGGAAGAGTATTAAGATTACTGAACACTCCTCATCCTCTTAGAAATGAGGGATTATGAGGCGTTTATACCAGAACAAAATTTGAAAACTGAGCAAAATTAGAGAAATTATGACGGCCATCACAGTGTTGTACTTACCAGTGGGAAAAGCTCGATTTTATTTGAACCTAGACTTTTTGAGCTGCTGTGACAGATAAAGAAATCATAGCAAACAACGCATGTATTCTAGATATAGATACCTTTAGTTGATGGTAAATTAGTATCATGATTGTAAAAATGGGCTGTACAATTTCTGTATGCTTTTTGTGTACCGTTGATGAATAATTATTATAAAGCTTGCTGGGTAATATCTAAGTGATGAATAGTAATGTAACTAGCAATAGCTTTTCGTTTATAGGAACTTCATATCAATGGCTAGATTTGATGTATTATACATGAGTATATTTTAGTGTAATTATGACCCCTAAAAGTGCACTCAGTATTATTATAAAAAGTATAACCTATTATAAAAGTATTTTAAAAAATAATCATGGCTACATCCACACCACTAGGTGTCAGTATAAAATGGTGGATGTCTTCCCCGGATGGACTTGAAAGCATCATAACTTATGTTTTTATCTCTGTTTTTCTCTTTCCAGAGTTACACAGACGTATGATGCGGGTGCTTGTGTGTATTTCTATTTTGCCTTTAATTACCGGGGTCTGAGTGATCCAGTTCATGTCTACGAAAAAGTGGAGGTAAGGACAACAAGAAAGGTAAAGATTAGCCATCGATCTTTAAACTTGCACAACATTTCTCAATGTTTACCTGTGAGAGTAAAATGAACTGTCAAAATTAACCTTGCAACCCTTGCTGATAGATCTAACTAAACATTTATTTCACTACTAAAAAGAAGGGCAGCCAAGACCATTTTTAAAGTAAAGACTCGAATGAATCATTTGGTCATCTGACCAATCAGAGCAGAGTAGACCAATCACAACAGACTGGGTCATCTGACCAATCAGAGCAGAGTAGACCAATCACAACAGACTGGGTCACCTGACCAAGCAGAGCAGAGTAGACCAATCACAACAGACTGGGTCATCTGACCAAGCAGAGCAGAGTAGGCTCTCGGAAAGGAAGGGTTTAGAGAGACTGAATCTTCTGAAGAGTCGTTTGAGAATCTTTGAAAAATGGGGTGATGTGCAAATGAAAATATTAAAGTATTTTTGTTTCATGTTTATTAACATTATCATGTTTCATGTTTATTAATTCATGTTTACCTTTTGTAGGAGACACAAAACTAAATTAGGAGTCTTTAAAATAGATCATTTTAATTAAAGTGCCCCTATTATGCTATCCAAAGGAACCTAACAACCCTAGCTGATATAACTTACTAAACATTTATTTCACTACAAAAGTAAGAAAGGGCTTGCTAAATATTTTGAAAGTTATGACTCGAATCAGTGAATCATTTGTGTTTGTTTATATGTGTGAATCAGTGAATCATTTGTGTGTTCATTGGAATGAACCGTCCAAATGAACCCAGCAAGCAGAACTATTTATTTCACTACAAAAAAGAAGGGCTCCCGAGACAATCTTTCTCTTTTTAGGCTTAAAAAATTATAATTAACGTCTTGTTTTGTTTCTATTGTGTAGCATGCGGCCCGGGAGGAGATTCTTGCCAATGGAGGAAGTCTGTCTCACCACCATGGAGGTGAATTTCACCACACAGCACATAAATCATCTGAAATAAATGAATCTATTTAAGCTCTACTAAACCGAACGCACACAGAACTCGGCCTCTAGACTTCACTATTCAGCTTTTTAGAGAATGGTAGCGTTGGGGTCGGGGGTTTGTCTTGGTTTATTGGGTCTGAAACACGTGACTTATCTACATTACCGTCCGCCTGCTGCTAGCTAAACGTCACCAGACTCATTAATCTCACACACACACACACACACACACACACACACACACAGAGAGAGAGAGAGAGAGATCTGTACCCCACAGGTCGAGTCTTACATGGACTGCTAAAGGAATAGTTCACTCAAAAACTTTGTTTCCTGTATGACTACTTTCTTTTTTCTGTGGAATACAAAAGATACAATTCTGAAGACTAATAATTGAGAAAATGTGAGTTAAAAATAGGTAAGAAAAGAATATCAAACGAGTTGTCTAATGCTGCGACCTGATCATTGAGTCAGATTTGTGAATAAATCATTCAAAGATCAGATGCAAAATAACATCTTTTATTCCACAGAAGAGAGAGAATAAAGTCTATTGGAAATTATGTGCAGGTGGTATTTAATTTTTGAATGAACTTTACATTTAAAATGAGAGAGGAAATGGTGAGCTGATGTTTATAAACTTTCATGACTGCTATCTAAAAGAAAGAAAGCAATGCAGATTGTGTGTGTGTGTGTGTGTGCGCGCGTGTGTGTGTGTGTGCGCGCGTGTGTGTGTGTGTGTGTGTGTGTGTGTGTGTGTGTGTGTGTGTGTGTGTGTGTGAGAGAGAGAGAGAGAGAGAGAGAGGGGGGGTAGTTCTCTGTAATTGTGATTAATAGCAGTACTGCGGTACTATCTGCCTGCCTACAGGCCCTTTTGTCTACACACAATCACAGCATGACAAATGAAGTGAGTGTGTGTGTATCTGGAAAAACAGATGTAGTCTGGGCTGGCGAGGTGGGAGGGCGCAGGAGAGAAACACACAGTTTACTAACCTGTGTTTACCACGGGTCAGAGCTGTGAATACAACCAAACACACGCTTACCAGACCTCCATTCGCTCTAAACACAAACACACACAGTTTCTTTGTTGCACACTGACCGTGTGTACGCATCTAAGCAAACTACACCAACAAATATATGCCCTTTGAATCTTGAAAGAACACGTTAAAATAGATGTGCTGCTCTGCTAGAGATAAAGAGTTAAAGAGAGACCGTACAAACAGCCTTTAGTGAGGGAGAACGGCAGGAAATAACCTGAACTGATTTGCAAAGCATTCGTCAATAACTTGACTGAATAACTTTGGTGGGAGATTGGTGACGTCTTGAAAACATTGACAAAATGAAAGTTAAAATTACAGCCCTAGCAAACAGAACTAACTAAAAATGTATTTCACTCCAAAAAAGAGAATGAATCAGTGAATCATTTATAAACTGTCCGAAGGAACCTAGCAACCCTAGTTGATGGAACTAAGTAAACATTTATTTCATTACAAAAAGAAGAGCTTCCAAGAATATTTTGAAAGTTATGACTGAAATGAATCTGTGAATTGTTTGGGGGTGGGGGTGTTATTTGCGTGAATCAATTAATAATTTGTGTTTTCATTGGAATGAACCATCCAAATGAACTTAGCAAACAGAACTAACTGAACATTTATTTCACTGCAAAAAAATGAGGGCTTCAGAGTACATTGTTAAAATAATGAATCAAATGAATCAGTAAATCATTTGTGTGTTTAGGTTGTTCATTCAAAGGAACTATCCAAACAAAGTGATTCACTAAAATGAATAAAATATTCCAGTGCTGTCCAGAGCAACGATCACCTCAGCTGTCCTACATGTATAGTGATAGTGATGTGTTTGGACTAATGTGACCACTACAAAGTACAAAGCTTTTTTTGGTGCCGTGACCCGGATTCTAAGAGTTCTTCGCAGTGGGAGTTTTGTTTTTCGGGTTTGTTTGTTTGGCACCATGCATACATGCTTAAATGTGTCTTCTGAGCACAGCATGTGTGAGAACACGCCAGAGGAAACACCAACAGTGTGTGTGTGTTTGTGCAGGTGAAGAGCAGGGGTTATACGAGTGCATCAGCCTCAAACACACTCACACTCCTGAGCTCTTCCTCTTTATTCAGCCATTGTTGGACACATACACCTATGCTTTTGTCCCTGGCTTTAGTTTCTGCATGTCTCAGCTGTGTGAAAGTGGTTATGAGAGATGAATAGTGACAGGATAGTGATGGAAAGAGAGAGCTGATGGCGAGATGATAGATGTGTAAATTATCTCCGTGATGGAGGCAATGATGCAGTCATGCCTCCTTCTGTTTCTGTCTGTCGCCCAGCAGAGAGACAGAGAGAGAGAGACACACACACACACACCGCTGGGCATTTGAGGGGCCGCTCGTGATTGGCTAGTGTGTTTTCAGTGGGCCAGCCCTCTGTTCTCTCATGCGAGATGATTGGCTGTCACCACTAGACCAGTTTGCATATGCATGGGTTGGGCGGTTGCCAATAGCGATCTGGCCCTAAGCTCCGCCCCTTTCTCATACGGTAATGTATTATGACGAAACGCCGTCTGGTCTCTTATCAATCATAGTAAATGTGTGAGAGACAGACTGAGGGACGTCGAGGTTTTCTAAACTGCTGTTCTGACAAATATGCTGTGTGGGATTATATTAACACGCATAAAGGATGTGTCATTGATTTAATGATATGAGAAAGAAATCATAACTATATTGTATATATTATATTATCAGATTATTTTAATTAACTACATTTTTACAGATACATGAAGGTGTGGATTATATCTATGGACCAGCATATCTCGTATATAATCTATCAATCTATCGTTCTTTCCATCGTTCTATCCATCCATTCAAAATAATTTATTAATAATAATGTTTAAATAGCAGTAATGATTATAATAATAATAATAATAATCAATATTTAATAACACTGTTAAATCCGCCTATTTTTGTGTTTAGATTTTTTCCTTAATTTAACTTGATTCATCTTTTAAAAAACAACTATAATGATGTAATGTTTTAATAATTACAGTAATTTAATGTTCTCGACTAAACAATTTAATAAAACTGTTCAAAGTAATCTTTAGCAAATTTAAAAATTAATATCAATTTTCACACTCTACAATATAATATAGAGATGCCTAAATTCACTTGTAGCATTTAAATCATTTAAGATTTGAGGGTTTTATTTTTATTTACGTTAAACAAAATGGAATAGAATATTAATATCAGCCATTAATCGGCCATAGCATGAAATTACTCTTCTGCTCAAAGGCTTTAATATCGGTGATTGATGGTGTTTTTGTGGTTTGTTTGTTTGTTTGTTTGGCCAGTAAGCAACAACCTAACGACCACATAGCAACATATTAAAAACACTCTGATTACCTCAACACAGAAAAGCGACACCTTTGCAACCATCAGTTTTCATATCATTTTATTGTGTCCTATTTTATGAATAGCACTT
>JAPDVR010000007.1:11289715-11314715 GCA_026230005.1 Gila orcuttii | reverse complement strand
GACACCGCAGGGCTTCAGCTGGTATTAGCTCGGCTCACTGCGCTCCGGTGCCGGTTCTGCTCCTGTCACTGTGCTCCGGTGCCGGTTCTGCTCCTGACACCGCAGGGCTTCAGCCGGTATGAGCTCGGGTCACTGCGCTCCGGTGCCGGTTCTGCTCCTGACACCGCAGGACTTCAGCCGGTATGAGCTCGGGTCACTGCGCTCCGGTGCCGGTTCTGCTCCTGACACCGCAGGGCTTCAGCTGGTATGAGCTCGGCTCACTGCGCTCCGGTGCCGGTTCTGCTCCTGTCACTGTGCTCCGGTGCCAGTTCTGCTCCTGACACCGCAGGGCTTCAGCCGGTATGAGCTCGGGTCACTGCGCTCCGGTGCCGGTTCTGCTCCTGACACCGCAGGGCTTCAGCTGGTATGAGCTCGGGTCACTGCGCTCCGGTGCCGGTTCTGCTCCTGACACCGCAGGGCTTCAGCCGGTATGAGCTCGGGTCACTGCGCTCCGGTGCCGGTTCTGCTCCTGACACCGCAGGACTTCAGCCGGTATGAGCTCGGCTCACTGCGCTCCGATGCCGGTTCTGCTCCTGACACCGCAGGGCTTCAGCCGGTATGAGCTCGGGTCACTGCGCTCCGGTTCCGGTTCTGCTCCAGACACCGTGGGGCTTCAGCCTGGTATGAGCTCGGGTCACTGCGCTCCGGTGCCGGTACTGCTCCTGACACCGCAGGGCTTCAGCCGGTATGAGCTCGGGTCACTGCACTCCGGTGCTGGTTCTGCTCCTGACACCGCAGGGCTTCAGCCTGGTATGAGCTCGGGTCACTGCACTCCGGTGCCGGTTCTGCTCCTGACACCACAGGGCTTCAGCCTGGTATGAGCTCGGGTCACTGCGCTCCGGTGCCGGTACTGCTCCTGACACCGCAGGGCTTCAGCTGGTATGAGCTCGGCTCACTGCGCTCCGGTGCCGGTTCTGCTCCTGACACCGCAGGGCTTCAGCTGGTATGAGCTCGGGTCACTGCACTTCAGGTGCTGGTAGAACTTCACAGCTCTTTTTTGGATACTGATCAATAAGGGGTATTGTCCTAATGCAGCTTTGCACGAGTTGTTTGGTGTCGCTCTGTTTACTTTTAGGATGCTTTTACAAATTTGGGTATGCAGAGTTTCAATTTCCTCTTTTTCCCATTTTGAAAAATCTTGGGTTTTTAGAGGTCCACATACCTCACTGCCGTACAGAGCAATTGGTTCAATTTTTGTTTTTTGGATTTTTTCCCAGGTTTGAATTGGAATTTCATGTCGAATAGTATTTTTAATCCTGTAGAAGACTCATCGCTTTTGCTTTCGGTTCATTCACAGCCAGATTAAAGTTTCCTGTTGAACTCTGTTTTAGACCGAGATATGTGTATTCGTGGGTGTGTTGGAGGACTTGGTTTCCTGCTCTGAAGATGTATTTATTTTCCCTACACCTGGATCTATTTTGAAAAATCATTATTTTAGTTTTTGCAAGGTTAATTTTGAGAGCCCACGTTTGACTGAATGTCTCTACGATGTCGAGGAGCTGCTGTAGTCCTTCTTTTGTTTTTGACAGAATGACTAAATCATCTGCAAAGAGGAGACATTTAACTTCTGATTCAGTCAGGGTCGGGCCGGGGGCAGTTGAATTATTTAATGCTTTGGCTAGTTCATTTATATATATCGTCGCTGTCCGATGAAAACCGCGTACGGATAGAATGTCCAGGTTCATTTCCGTATACAGTATGCTTCACATTATCTAAATGACCAATGAAAAGTTGTGAAATCATGTCATCTGATTTTCACGTATATCCATTTGGTGTCAAAGCTGTCAATCACGCTGCGTATCTCCCACCCTGTGGAGGCATCTCGCCGGTCTCGTGAAGTTTCATCTTAAGCGTCTCTGGAAGCTCAGCATTGGATAGCCGAATAACACTTTGAAGTAAAGTATCAGCAAACGATTGTTTTTGACAACTGTTCTCAAGTTTATTATATATTCACAAAATTACGGTAGGACTGTGGAAACAAAGTATCAGTCTAGCATTGCCATGTCAGTGTATTGATTCATTGTCCCTTCATAGTTTGCAAGAGACATTTAATAAACTGAGCGTATTTAATAAACTGAGACGTAGGCCATTTAATAAACTGAGCGTATTTAATAAACTGAGATGTAGGCCATTTAATAAACTGAGCGTATTTAATAAACTGAGACGTAGGCTATTTAATAAACTGAGCGTAGCCTATTCATCTGTCAATATGAAACGCGACTTGGTCATTCTAATTAATGATCGTATCGACCACCGTTACTGTAAAAAATGCACTTATGTCCATTTAAACTCGATTTTGGTCAAATGTGGATTATATCATTACACTGGCAAGAATATGGTTACATTTAAAGATGCTGTACCAAGTATGCAACGCTACGTTCAACTGCTTTTGAAATTACGGTGTTTTTTTTCATTTCCTGAAAAGTAACCGTTTTGGACATACGTGAGTTTCATCGGGCAGCGACGATATGTTAAACCATGTCTGACTCTTTGTTGGGAGAAATATTCTGTTCGTTTATTCCCTATTTTTACAGCACATGTATTGTTTTTATACATGGTACTGATCAAATCAAATGTTTTCCCTCCAATCCCATTTTCCAATAGTTTTAGGAAGAGTCCTTCGTGCCAGATCGAATCGAAAGCCTTCTCAAAGTCAATAAAGCAAGCGAAGACTTTGGACTTATTTTGGTATACATGTTTATCAATGATCGTGTGAAGGGTGTATATGTGGTCAGATGTTCTGTGTTTGGGCAGAAATCCAATTTGACTTTTGTCCAGAATTTTGTGGGTTTTGAGAAAGTTCTGTAATCTTATATTAATAATCGAACAGAATATTTTCCCCAGGTTGCTATTGACACATATGCCTCTGTAATTGTTCGGTTCGTATATGTCTCCTTGTTTAAATATTGGTGTGATTAGGCCTTGGTTCCAGGTGTCGGGGAAATATCCTACTCTCAAAACAAGGTTGAATAATTTGATTATTGCGGTTTTGAATTTGTCGTTGGTGTATTTGATCATTTCATTTAATATTCCATCAATACCACATGCCTTGTTGGGTTTTAAGGCATGAAGTCTGTCTGTAAGCTCATTTATTGTGATTGGAAAATCCAGGGGGTTCTGATTGTCTTTAATTTTTTCTTTCAGGATTTCTAATTTTGTTTTTAGTTCATTTCGAGCCGGATTTGTTTCATTTGTTTTGTACAGATTTTCAAAGTGTGTCCTCCATATGTTCCCGTTTTGAATGGCCAATTCTTCCTGGTTTGGTCTATAGAGTCTGTTCCAATTGTTCCAGAAGTTACTGGTATTTATTGATTCCTCCATTGCTTGAAATAGTTGTTCTGTGTGTTCTTCCTTTTTTACTCTTAGAGTTTGTTTGTACAGTCTAAGGGCTTCGTGATATTGATGGCGGAGTTCTTCATTGTCAGGATCTCTGTGTTTTTGATTTGAAAGATTTCTTACCGTTGTCCGGATATTTTTGCACTCACTGTCAAACCACATTTCTTTGGTGTTTTTTGGTTTCCTTTTTGATGATTTATTTTTCAAATTGCACATGGATGCTGATTGGTGGAATATTTTGATAATGTCACTAAGTGCCAGATTTATGCCTAATTTATTTTGTGAATATGTGTTAATTATGAATTTGTCCAATAATAATTTGATCATTTCTATTGCATTTTGGTAATTTTCTGTGCTGTTATTTGTCCACTTGTAGGGTGGTTGCAGTTTCAGTAAACGAGAGGGCTGTCTGTGTGATTCATTGCTATGAGTTTGTCTTAAATACAGTGTAATTTTGCAGTGGTCTGACAGAGGTGTTTGAGGACTGACTGTGAATGCCCTGAGATGCACTGGGTCAATGTCTGTGATGAAGTAATCTACAGTACTGTTACCCAAGAAAGAATTAAAGGTGTAACAACCAAAAGAGTAGGGCTGAACGATTATTGGAAATAATCTAATTGCGATTTTTTTTTCACCAATATTGCTATTGCGATTCGATATGCGATTATTTTTTAAGCTCTTTGTCTACTGTATGAAACTGTTCTTTCCTGGAAGCCAGGCCTCTGTTATGATGATATGAGGTGATGCATGAATTGATGAATGACATTTTTATTTAACTACTTCAATCACAATAGTATATTAATATTATGTAATATATTCAATAGTATATTACTGTAAATATGTTCATAATCTGTAAATGTTTATTCTATTTAAATGTGACCATATATCTTTATAGTATTTTCATATTTTTTATAATTTTATTCGTATAATTTGTATTACTATGTTTCTTGTTGTATCTGTATTTGTATATGTGCACTGGAAGCTTCAGTACCAAGGAAAATTCCTTGTGTGTGCAAGCACACTTGGCAATAAAGATCTTTCTGATTCTGAACTTCCAATCTTGTAAATATCAAAACATATATATATATATATAAATCTGTGGCTTTACCACACTCAATTTTTCAGATAATTCACTTTAAGAAACATCATATATGAACATGTGGATTGCACTTTTTAAACGCCATCTGTGAACTGCTAGACAGTCTTTAAATAAATAATAATAATAAAATATACACGCATCTTCCTGATCTCTTCAGTCAGTAACATTACACACAAAGTGCAGAAAAATAAAGGTGAGCAAATACCTGCCTGTACCTCTTTGAAAATATTTAGGTAAATCAAAGTTAACATAATATGGGGTGGTGATGGCGCAGTGGATAAGACACATGCCTTTGGTGTGAGAGACCCGTATTCGAATCCACTGTGAGACACCAATGTGTCTCTGAGCAAGACACTTAACCCCTAGTTGCTCCAGAGGCGTGCGACCTCTGAAATATAGCAATTGTAAGTCGCTTTGAATAAAAGCGTCAGCTAAATGAATAAATGTAAATGTAAATAATATAACAATTGTAAAAAGAATTTTTTTTTAAATAAAATAATATTTTATATATATATATATCACACATACACACTTTTAAATTAAAACTGGCTGAACATCTTGATTTTGATTATCTGCATATACTGATACTGGTTCAGAACCCCAACCACACTGACAAATTGGTTGACTTACTGAAACAGGCCAATCAGGATGCTCTCTGTCTTACATGCGCTTCATGAGGCACACACACACACGGTCTCTCGCTCTCTCCCAAATTGGTCTAATCGCAGCCTTTGCGATTAGAAAATCGTGTTTGATCATATCGCGATATTATCGCAAATGCAATTAATCGTGCAGCCCTACAAAAGAGTTCACTATATACAGGCCCAGTGATTGACAGAGCTCTAGGAGGCTTTTCCCACTTTTGTTTGTTAATTTGTCATAATTGTTTCTCAGGTGGTGTGACGGCAGAGAGTGGCTGGTGTTTGTGATATATTTGTCTCCCTGTGTGTTGACAAAGTCTGGTTCATTTCCAGTTCTGGCATTTAGATCGCCACACATTAACACATTCCCTTTTGTCTGGAAATGGCTGATCTCATCCTGCAGGATGGAGAAGGTTTCTTCATTATAATAGGGAGACTCAGCTGGGGGAAGGTATATAGCACACAAGAATATGTGACGGTCTGTGGAGACGATGTCTTGGTGGATTTTTAACCAAATATTAAATTTTCCGATTTGTATAGCTGTGATTGAGTCTATGAGTTGTGCTCTATACCATATCAGCATTCCCCCTGACTCCCTGCCCTGAGTCACCCCTCTTAATTTTGTTGATGGTAGGACTATTTCCCTAAATCCAGTTGGGCAGCCAGTGGACAAATCTCTTACATTCCATGTTTCCTGTAGTATTATAATGTCAGAATTCAGAATTTCTTTTTTAAAGTCCGAAAGTTAGCTCTTGATACCAAAAACACAGGACCTCAGTCCTTGAATATTCCAACATGTGACTTTCAGGGAATATGAGCTCATTAAATAATCACATTTGTTATTTCAAAACAAGACCGATATCAATATATTGAATTGACAAATCAAGAATATATTAAGTATTATGATCCAAGAAATTAAGTTAAATGTTTAATTTATGTAAAATAAATATACAAAGATATCATATTCATATTATATTATATGAATTATTATATGATATATTCTCTCGCTCTCTCTCTCTCTCTCTCACAGTGGGAAAGCTCCGGAAGGAATGGATGAAAGAGAGCGTGTCCGGCGTAGGACTCGGCGTGCTCAAGTCGGTGAAGGAGTTTGTGGATCCTCAGAACATTTTTGGCAGCAGAAACCTGTTGTAATTCAGCAACACTCATGCGTTTTCTATTATCTTCTAATCATATTTGATTTAAACCTCATATTCCTGTCTTTCTCGCACAGTAACACGATAAACCACTCCTCTGTTTCTCATTTACCCCATCACCTTTGACCTCCTCTTCAGTGAGACGGCAGGGCTCCTCCTCCTGATCACGTGACTTGATTTCTCGCCGGTCTTCCCGTGACTGAACAGGTTTTTGACACTGTGAGGTCTGTGTCTGGCACTACTGTTGTTTCCTACATTAGCAGACTGAATTCTGCTTTTTAAAGCAGTGTGCCTTCTGTCTGTCTGTCTTACACTCCTCTTTCTGAGTGACTCAATGTTTTATTATCCTCTCTTCCTTACTGTACTTTTGTCTTTTCTGTTCGTCAGCTCAATAAACTGTCATTTTTTTTGGAGGGGGTGAATCTCATGAAAAATGTCCCAATTATATTTCACTTCTAAAATCAAAAGAAATGCGCACAAAGCCAATTTTTCAACCGTTATGAATTTTTGGACTTAAAAATATGCACCAAATCTGATTACGCAAATATGAAAAAAAAAAAGTAATTATGGTAATTAAAATTATTATTCATATAATGAGAATGAGGGAATTTTATGGAAGCTCGTTTCCACCACAGAATAAAACATTTTAAAAGATAATTGTGACTTTTTATCTCACAATTACGAGTTTAAATCACGCAATTCTGACTTTTTTCCTCATAATTGGGAGTTTAGATCTCACAATTCTGACTTTATAACACGCAATTGCGACTTTATATCACGCAATTCTTAGATTAAAAGTCAGAATTGAGAGAGAAAAAGTCACAATTACCTTTTTTATTTTTCATTCTGTGGCGGAAACAAGCTTCCATAGAATATACTGTCATGAATGACATGGAAATTGCCCTAATATTGCTTTTTTTAAGTCGTTTTATTCTTAACACTTTATAATAAGGTTTTATTCACCAACATTAGTTAATGCATTAGTTGACATTAATAAAGAACAATACAGAAATTATCATTCTTACATACATATATTTAAAACATTATAACGTCAGTAAATGCTTTGAGTTAAATGTGAGGTAACAAGGATCAATAGTATATTTATAAATGTCATAAAATGTGTTTTGTCGTTCATGATACCAACATTAACTCATCTACTCAACCTTATTGTACAGTGTTGTTTTTGTCTTTTGATTCTGGAGGGAAAAACATGTTTTTGTGAGATGGACTCTTTGCGAGGTGCGGTGTGTGTGTGTTGAGCCTGTAAACGTGTGTTTTGAACCGAGATGTTGTGCTCTGACTGATTCCATCATCTGCATAATCTCTCCTTTTGTTTTTGCCAAAGACTGTCAGCATCTCTTCTACTGCAGACACACACATCTGTGTGTCCTGTATATAAACATGAGCACACCGTTTGGAGAGGATGTTCACCGAAGATCCATCACGATAAATTGTATTTTTTTAACACAACATATGCAAAAAAAGCCAGAGATGATCTGAACTGGGATCTAAAACATTATATGTGACTGTTACGTGCTTTATTTGTATGCCTTTTGAGGAAAAAATAAGCTTGTCAGAATTCCTGTTCTGTTCATCTGTTGTCGATTTCCCAGAATGCATCTGAGTCTATTATACTCTGAGAGTCCGTTATACTTTGGTTTGACGTGGATGATATGCTTTCTTTTAAAGAAATAGTTCACTTAAAACTGAAAATCCTTATTCACTCGCCCTCATGTCATTTGATCTGTGGGACTCAAAGAGAGATGTTTGGAAGAATGTTCACGCTGCTCTTTTCTAGACCATGGAAAAACAGGAAAAAGATCAAAAGTAGTCCAAACAATATCCGAAGTAATGTCAGAATTGTTTGAAGAACATTCTGAAATTGACATTATAGATAAAAACCAAAGCTCTGAAATCTCATTCGCATTTCTGCACATTAAAATTGCCGCATCATGACCAGTTATGAGACGCATAAACACTGTTGTTTGCTGTCATTGATATTATTGTGTTCTGCAGGGATGACTTCAAAATCCACCTCGTTTCCTCAAGATTTTCCTGGTTTTTATAACAGGGTTTTTCAATTTATGAATGAAATACGGTCTGTGGTAAACATAACTTTACGATACGATACTTGGACGTTTTGCTCTACAACATAAATGAGACACACCGATATCGAAAACGCATATTTTGAAGCTGTTTGTTTTAGCTACCGTATGTTCTAGTAAGTAACGAGATAAGGCAGTTTGGTGTGTGTGTGTGTGCAGTTTAACGTCCATGTATCGTCAATTTATGTTTACCACCTATTATTCCACTCATAAACTGAAAAACCCCATAGGAAAATCTGTAGGGAACCAGACTTCCGGGTTTTGACGTCATTCCTGCAGGACTCTATTTCAAAAGAGAAGTCTGATACTTCATGTTACTTTTCACTTTTTCTTATTCACTGTCAATATACAAAAAAAAAACCAGCATGAACATTTTGTGTTTCACAAAGATTTTGGAAGGCTTGAATTATTTGGTGGACATGAAGTTGACCTAATGATGAAGTTTTATTTGTGAGTGAACTCTTCCTGTATCACTACATTACATTAATCTGATATTCATCCTGCAGAGGTTAGTGTGTGGCCTGTTTAACAGGCTCAGGCGTGGCACTTTTGTAAAACATTTAAGCCTAAACAAACAATCCAGCCGCCTGGCAGAGTCTTTTATTTTCAGACGTCCTGTCAAACAGGGCTGTGATGTTCAGCAGATCCTCTCTTCTGGCTCCCACGTGACACGCGTACCATTTATAAAGTGTCAGAGGAGCTTTTATTCATGTGTTATGAGTCCCATCTGCTTCTGGACTATTGTGTTGCTGAAACGCAAAATGAAGGATCTCGAGGAGGTTTGGCTGCTCCTCTGGTTGTTTCCTGAATGGTTTCATCATCTAAAGTCACTTCAAGAAAAACAACAACCGTATTATAATTGTATTTTAACCGAAATATAATGAAAGTTTCCCTTGCTTTCCCTCAGATTTCTTGGTCATGTGTTTAATACCAGAGTACATTTTTGTCAAAGCTGTTTGTGCAATAAATTAACATGTCAGAACATTTTAGATCTTGTGTCCTCTGTCATTATTGCAAATGTTTTATTAGGTTTGTTGAATTCTCTGTCCAATCAGAGGCCTTGCCTCAGGAATGTTTTTCATCTTCAAACCAAACTTGGTTCTTCTGCCGACCGTTTAAATCCCATCCGGCTAGCGTAATGGGGTCAGTAGACGGAGAGAAGATGGTCTTTTGTGGCTGTTTGAACACATTCGATCACGTGAGCGTTTACACTACGAAAGCATATCCGGTCGAATGTGTTTTCAACTCTGGAAGTGGTAGAAAGTGGACAAGCTCAAAAGATTTTAGACCCGTTTACTCCTGTATTTAGAGTCGTCCACTTGTGATCCGATCGACCAAACCGCATCTTAATACCAGCTGTAAACAGGGCCTGAAGCACACTTCCACTTCCTGATGGCTACAAACTCACTGGCAAAATGTGTACTAGTAGACATCCAGACCACACGGCTTAAAAAAGCCAGTCCAAAAACACAATGAACTCGACTCAATCTTTCATTTCCATTGGCTAAAAAGAGTGGAAGCCCTGAAGAAATCTGGAAATGTTATTTTAATTATTTTAGTATTTAAAACTGCTTGAAGTGGAAAAATGCAATATATACAATAGGTTCTACACTATCAAGTCAATCCCTGAATATTGATTACATTTCAAATAATTTTAACTAACCAGATCATATTCATTATATTAATTTAGAATATAGACAAACCTTATATTACTGTAATTCTCTAGATTGGCAATATGTTTAATCTGCCCTATATTAAACCATTACTTTTTTTTTTCTTTTTTAATAGGATAACATGAATCTATCAATTACTATAATTCAAAGTGACATCAAAAACCACAAATCTCTACTCTAAGGCTATAAATGTCACAATCAGCTGCTGGGTCATTATTTAGTAGAACGAAATAATGAAATGATGTTTCTGTTTCTGTCACTCTGATCAGCAGTTTAAATTAGTGAATTAACTGTCTGTCACTGCACTGTAAAAAATATATTTTTATGATTTATCACAACTTTTCACAAATCTTTTTCAAAGCAGATTAGGTTCACAAACGTTAGATAACAAAATACGTTGAGTTTCTGTTGAATAAACTAATCTCTTTCTCTGTATCAACTAAAAATTTTAGTTTAAAGTCCCCCTGTAGTCAATAATATTATTCCTTAAATCCATCTTTGACCAAAATGGCATATTTAAATGTTTTTTCTTGAAATAAGTTTCTTCATGCCTTTAAATAGCTTGAATGTAACTCTTGCCTCATTTAGTATACACGGTTCTATGAATATGCAAATGAGCCCCGCCTCCACTCACTCAGCTCAGAGATCCACACGTTGTCGTTCACACGTTGATCTGATTGATGTCAGAAACACCAGCAATTTTAAACCGTGTTCCCTTTCGAGGGAACTCGCACTGTCGTAAGGACACTTTGGGGAACACCCCTCAGCGTAGTGCCTCTGAAACATGAATGAAACTGAGCCAATGGTGGTTAGTTGGTGGTTAGTCATGAGGTGGTTAGATAATTGGTGGTTAGTCATGAGGTAACATGGGACGGCATACACGGAAGCTACAAAGGGACGCCGGCCAAGCTTCAGCAAGTTCTTCAGCAAGCTCTCTCTGTCATTGTATGTCATATTTGGTGTTGTCTGTCCACTATATCACATATATATATATATATATATATATATACACTCACCGAAAGGATTATTAGGAACACCGGTTCAATTTCTCATTAATGCAATTATCTAATCAACCAATCACATGGCAGTTGCTTCAATGCATTTAGGGGTGTGGTCCTGGTCAAGACAATCTCCTGAACTCCAAACTGAATGTCAGAATGGGAAAGAAAGGTGATTTAAGCAATTTTGAGCGTGGCATGGTTGTTTGTGCCAGACGGGCCGGTCTGAGTATTTCACAATCTGCTCAGTTACTGGGATTTTACTGAGGGTCCGTCATGACGGGGTCTGTCTACTGCTTTTAGCCCAATTGTGGCTGTCCCGAGTATGGTTCTCAGAAATAGTATTGCTCCTGGATGGCCCTTCATGGGAGATTCCCATCAGGAGGGACCTGCTTTCGCAGGCAAAGGGCTCAATATTCCACCCTCGGCCAGAGCTATGGAAACTGTGGGTCTGGCCCCTGAGGGGGTACAGTATCGAGAGGCTGGCCTGTCAGCAGGAGCAGTCGAGACCATACTCAGCTCTTGAGCTCCCTCCATGAGGAAATTGTACGGCCTGAATTGGAATGTTTTCACCATTTGGTGTAGAGAGCGCAGTGTGGACCCAGTTAACTGCCCAGTGGCTTCAGTGCTGGAGTTCCTCCAAGATCGCTTCTCTGCTGGTCTTACCCCATCCACACTCAAGGTGTACGTGGCTGCCATTCAGGCTTTCTACACTTCTCTGAGTGATGGGCCTTTGGGAAGACATCAGATGATCGTATGTATCCTTCGTGGGGCTTGGAGGATGAGACCTGCGACCGACCAGAGTTCCCACATTGGATCTGGCGGTGGTTCTCGAAGGGCTGGTCGAGGCTCCCTTCAAACCTTTATAGTCGGCTGAGGCCAATAACCTTTCCCCTTAAGGTAGCTTTTCTATTAGCCATCACTTCTCTAAAAAGAGTAGGAGATCTTCAGGCCCTCTCTATATCTTCCGAGTGCCTGGTGTTTGCTCCCGAAAATATTAAGGCTATCTTGCATCACAGGCCAGGCTATGTGCCTATAGTGCCTTCTAACATGGCACGGTCTACGGTTCTGCAGGCACTCCATCCTCCACCTCACAAGATGGCGGATGATGAGAGATTTCATCTGCTCTGCCTTGTCAGAGCTCTCAAGATTTATGTCCAGAGGTCTTGTTGATGGCAGAAGTCGGACCAGTTGCTGTTGTGTTTCGGTTCACCCAAGAAGGGTCTTCCGGCCTCCAAACAGACCATCAGCAACGGATAGTTCGGGCTTTTTCCTTGGCCTATCAGGTGAGCATCTTGCCTTCACTTTGGTCGCGAGGGCTCACTCAACCAGAGGCATGGCATCCTCTAGAGCCCTCCTCTCAGGGGCCCCTATATCCAGGAGGTATGTGATGCGGCTGGACAGGCCACTCCGCATACATTCATGAGATTTTAAAGTCTGAACCTTCCTTCAACGCCAGGTGCACGAGTGCTCTCACACTAGGACAGACGGGATTCGTTGTGGCATAGTGGGTATTCGTTCCCCAAAGTGTTGTTACGATGCAGTGCGAGTTCCCTCGAAAGGGAACGTATCGGGTTACGGCTGTAACCCTTGTTCCCTGAGAAGGGAACGAGAAACTGCATCCCTTTACCATGCCTCCCTCTGCCTGGGAGCGACTTGCTTCATCACAGAAGCTAACTCTGTTGTGTGCTAACCCTTTGTAGCTTCCATGTATGCCGTCACACATTACGTAATGATACAGCACAAATCAGGATTGGCTTAGTGTCATTCATGCTTCAGAGACACTACGCTGAGGGGCGTTCCCCAAAGTGTCGTTACGAAGCAGTGTCTCGTTCCCTTCTCAGGGAACAAGGGTTACAGTCGTAACCTGAGACGTTTTTGAGACTGTCTTTGGCTCACTGCAGTTTTAAGGAGAAAATACTCAGCAATGGTGTTGACTTATGAATTTACACATGGTTTGTCTTAAAGCATATTAAAAACAACACAGACGTATAAACAACATTAAAAACTGAGGCAGGTTAGGGTACTTTAAGTTAAACCAACAAATCATTTTTACATTGTGATTGTGTCTTTAATAATTTCTGCACGTTGTTTATCTAATGATTCATAAACAATACGCTTTAATTTAAAAATTACATTTTCAAATAATATACGTATTATGCGTATACGACCCACTTCGAGCACTGATTTAAAATGATTGTAATATATGGACACTCACAGTTTCTGTAATAGGCTTTCAGTTGCAGATCATTGTGTAATGTAACCACACGGTGTCACTGTTGAGTGGCGTCTGTCTGTCCTACAGGAGGAGTCCATGAGCACATTTGGGATGTTACTCCTTATGTAACACATCTGATTACACCTGACTAATGAACTGAACTCATTTGTGCTTCATGACCTGAATTATGTGTGTCAGGTTAGTGAGACGTCTAAAATGAGCAGTGCTGCAGTGCAGGGCCACAGTTTCATCGCAGCCTTGCCTTTATATTTCTGATTCATTTTCAGCACAGAAGCTGCTGTGAAACAAACCATCCAGCTCCGAGATGAATCACAACATTACAATCTGAGATCTGAGCAACAACAACAAAAATACTCTTCCACTGAAACATGCTAATTATTTAATTGAGAACTGCTTTTTTTTTTTTTTATGAAGTGGGACTGGAGAAACTGGAGGAGAGGGCTACTCTCTGAGAAAACAAAGGAAATTAACATTTGAACTCTCTTGCTGTATTACCAAACCCATTCGAGACACGATCACACTTGAGTTGATCACCTCCCAATTAAAGTTGCAGTAGGGAGTTTTGAGAAAATGTTGACTTAGCCTGAAAATTTGAACAAGCACAACTTCCAGGTCCAACCCCCTTGCTCTCTGCTGCGCTACAGCCCTCCCTCCACAGCTCCTCCCCCACAGCGGAGCCTGCCGTGAACGCGCAGGCTAGTAAACAGGACCACCGATGACGGCAGATTATATACAGTTATGGAACATTCACTAATAGGGACGAAACATCAACGATATGCTTTACATTGACTATGGCCTGCCCATACTTTGACTACAAACTTGGTCCTCAAATCATTATGTATTTTGCAATACATGTAACTTTATAACGTTGCACTCTTTCTATAAGTTATAAATAGCTAGTAAGATAACGTTAAAGGATTAGTTCACTTTTAAAAAAAACTTTTGCTGATAATTTACTCACCCCCATGTCATCCAAGATGTACATGTCTTTCTTTCTTCAGTCGAAAAGAAATTAAGGTTTTTGATGAAAACATTCCAGGCTTTTTCTCCATATAATGGACTTCAATAGGACACAAACGTTTCAAGGACCAAATGACAGTTTCAGTGCAGCTTCAAAGGGCTTTAAACGATACCAGACGATGAATAAGGGTCTTATCTAGCGAAACGATCGGTCATTTCAAAAATAAATAAAAAACTTTAAGTTTTATAAGCACAAATGCTCGCCTTGCTCTGTTCTGTGATGCACGTTCGTGACTCTCCTGTTTGAACTCGTTCATCAAAATGAACAAATCTTTTTCGAATCATTTCGTTCGTTGAATGAACGAAATGACTCCGAAAAAGACTCGTTCGAAATTAACGAATCTTACATTTTACATTTACATTTATCTGACGCTTTTATCCAAAGCGACTTACAATTGCTATACATGTCAGAGGTCGCACGCCTCTGGAGCAACTAGGGGTTAAGTGTCTTGCTCAGGGACACATTGGTGTTTCACAGTGGATTCGAACCCGGGTCTCCCACGCCAAAGGCATGTGTCTTATCCACTGCGCCATCACCACCCCACACGCTCGAATCTTTTTGCGAGTCATTTCGTTCGTTGAATGAACGAAATGACTCCGAAAAAAGATTCGTTCATTTGGATGAACGCGTTCGAACAGGAGAGTCACGAACGACGGTACGCGCTCGCGCTGTGCAAGAGAGGGGTGATCAGCGCGTACACGAGCGTGATTGACACTGCTAAGACATTCCTCCTGGCTCTGATTGGTTGTTTCTGACCGGGAGCGGTGTATTTCTGCAAATGGCAATAGGACCACAGGGAGGAGCCAGAGGAGCTCGATTTTTTCCACAGATTATCTGTCTCATATTCTACTGTGAGGACATGACAGTTTTAACAAATATTTGTTTACAAAAGCTACCTACTGGAGCTTTAACACATCATTCCCTTCACCCATCCCTACAAAGGTCTCATTCCCACAGAAGTAAACCAGAAAGGTAATAAGGTGCGGAGAGTTTAGAGATATCTTGTTAACTGCTGTGGGTGTGCCCCCATGTAAATCAACTTCTGTCCCCAGTAAGTCTGGGACGGTGATTAATGCAAATTCCCACTGTGAACTCATGTTTATATTTGAAAAGAGGTCTCTGCCTTGGTCTGAGTATTTAGGGAGATGCTGAAGAAGGCTTGTGGCGATGCTGTAACTCAGATCAGCCCGTGATGCTGAGTATATGCAGGCACTCCGCATCATGTATTTTATAATGTCAGGTTCGTATCTTCTCTCTTTATTCCAGAGCATTTGATGTTTTGTATTTATTATATTTGAACTGATTATGAAATTGTCATGATACATGTACCTGACATAATAAATTGTTACATTTGATTTTATTCCGACTGACTCTGAAATTGTTTTCCCCAGTAGATTAAACAGATTTGTATGTTACCGCAAAGTTTTGCGTCAGATTAGTGACGACTAATATTTGGCACCAATTCAAGTGTACTTGGTTTTGCAAAGACAAGGAGTGAATTTCCGTTTAGAGCAGCAAAAATGCTGCTTGACCAATCTAAATCTGGGTGTCTTACCTCTGTTTAAATTTAACCCTCTGGGGACCAGAAACACTCCCGCGCGTTTTGCTTGTTTTTTTTTCACATAGCAGAAAAATAGACTTAAAGTACTACCATCATTTCTGTTCATATAGAGTTAAGAAATATGAGAAAATAATCTGTTAAATGTCTTTTTTATGTGCCCACATACAATCGAAATAAAATATTGTGCTTTTGTAAAATAAAGAAAATAAACAGGGTGTGCGTTCTGCCTCTCAGTCACCGTGAACTTTTTTTCTGGAGCACGTCTCTAATCTTCAACAAAACTCAGCAAATACTATTCACCCAGCCATAAGCAATATATATTTTAAATCATTTGATTTTGTACTTTTAAATGATCCGATTCAAAACTAAAATAAATATTCTCCGTTTATGTCATCTATATAAAAAGAGAGACGTGTCAGCCGGTCTAATTATCTTCCTCTCAGCTCATTATTCTGGTAATGTGACACGCCCACGGAGAGCACGCGCTATTCAGACGCAAATATGTGAAGCAACACATTGAGACGCGTTAATGCCCATACACTCTGAAAACACACTATATTTTTTAGTCAGATTAATCTACTGTCGTCTTGCGCGGCTATATGAGGAACAATCCTGGGACATTTACCTACCTCAGAACAAGTGCTGGTTTATTTTCACCACGAGGAGGAGCAACAGATTCAGCTGAGAAGTAAGTGTTTTATGCTTGTGCTTTGTTCTAATCGCGATATAGAATAACGTTAGTGTCTGTAAACGGAAAAATAGCATACCGTTTAAATGTGAATCATGTTTCTGTGTGTGTGTGAATGAATGAATGAACACACAGATAAGCACTGTTACAGACGAAATAAAAGACAACATTTCGTTGACTAGTCTAAAATAGACATCAAATAAGCTTTTGTTAGGAGTTTCTGCTCATATGTTAAATATATAGTATGTTTTGTCAATAAACTAATCAACTAAGATGTTATAGTGTTTGTTCCAATGCAAGCTATATCAAAATAATGAATGCTCAACTTTGAAATATGTATGATCAAACTAAGACATTTATGGAAAAAGACAATTTTCTTTTCAAGATGTTTCCAACTCTAACTTTGAACTGAAATAAAACCATGTCTATATGGTGAAGGGTAGAAGTGATGGATAGAAGATGGATAGAAGTGTTCAGATTTATGCACCCTGTATTTTAAGATTTTTTATTCCTCTTTTTAGTCAACTTTAGCATGAGTGTGTTCACTTATTCTAAGCAGTGTGTGTGTGTGTGTGTTGTAAATAAATCCAAACAATCTAAAAGACATTCTTTTTTAAATCTCCTCATTCTTTGTGCAAGGCTCCTCATAATGATATGGCCTGATAGCACACCTAATAGGGCCATTATGGGAGGGTCTTTGTCTTTCTCAGATGTGAAATGCCACACATATTAATGAGAGATCACGCCCCTTCGTGATCTCTCAAAACCCGTCATACACATTCTAAAAGACTTTATTGACTTATCTGAATGAGTAGTCAGGATGATTCTCACATAGTTTTGGAGCAAATATTCTAGACTATGTGATACAATTTTCAAAAGTCTTGTGAAGAAATAATCAATATGTGTTTTGTGGCCTTATTTCAGAAACTTTTAGTTTTAGTTTTTTCAATAACCATGCATAAATAATATTCTCTCAAAAATACAAACATGTACATACATGTTGCTCATATATCATGGTAGCCCCGTTTGTGCTATATAGAGTGAATTTACACCTTTGCCATTAACATGTTTATAAATAACTGAAAAAAGCACAAATGTCAGTGCATGTCAAAACATCCCAAGGGCCCCAAAAACCCCTTGGTCCCCAGAGGGTTAATGTTACTTTAGATAAGTCGGCATGGCCAATCCAAAGCTATTATAAGAGAAGTAAAGTTGGTTGACTTATATGGCCATAACTCTACTGAAGTAAACGTTACTTTAAATTCAAGTGTATGCAATTCCATGGGGGCTATACCAAAGTGTCTTTGCTTGTGTAAGCGTGAATGCGACCGATTTCAGGTATATAGCAATTACCTCTGTTTAGTGACTGAAGCTGGCGAGCTTGTGATCGTGAGACCCACGTTAAACAAGGCTTGAGGACCTCTAAGTGACATAGTTTCCTAATATGAACGTTTTTTTTTCCTTGAAAAAAATATCCTCATAGCTTAAAATAGCTTTGAATGTAACTCTACACACTTGCCTCATTTAGTATACATGGTTCTATGAATATGCAAATGAGCCCCGCCTCCACTCACTCAGATCCACTGGTTGATGATCACACGTTGATCTGATTGGTTACAAGGTAGTTTGTGACGTCAGAAACACCAGCGATTTCAAACCGTGTTTTTGAGACTGTCTTTGTTTCACTGCAGTTTTAAAGAGAAAATACTCAGCAATGCTGTCGACTTATGAATTTACACATGGTTTGTCTTAAATAGGGTGACCAGATGAGATTGGCTGAAATTCGGGACGGGGTGGGGGTAGGCCTACTATGATATTAGACTACATAGCCTATAATAAAAGCTTATAATAAAAGCAAACCTGAACCAAACATATTTTTGTTCAAAGATCAACAGTCTGTCATTAGTCTTTAGTCTGCCACAAAAAAACAACAACATTAAAATCATGAACTCAAATGTCATTGTGAAAAAAAAAATTGTACTGTTGGTAACAGTGCGTAAATCAGACCTTTCAGGCCATAGCCATTCATATTTTGAATGAAAATTAGCTTATCAATGCATATATAAAATTCGCCTACGGTTTATTTGTAGAACTTAATAAAAGATGCTGCAGCCAATGAGCAGCCGGCGGGGGCTCAACCTCCACGGACAGATGCTTTATCTAAATAACTACTCAAGATTTTGCTTTAGTATAATTTTCAGGACAATTAGGGCCGGATTCAGGACAACAGCTTAGATTTCGGGACTCTCACAACTTTTTCGGGACGTCTGGTCACCCTAGTCTTAAAGCATATTAAAAACACCACATAGACATATTCACAACTTTAAAAACTTGATTTTCACCACAGGTGGACTTTAAAAATTACAAATCTTCATAGACCTTAAAGGGACAATGTGTAATTTTTTAGGTTTTTTATTATCTAAAATCAATATTTTTATTCATAAATATGTCCTCAATGGTGTACAAATACCTCTGCCAATGATCTAAATTATCCTCGTAAAGGAAGAATTTATTATCTTTATATACATGTGACGGGTAGGTCCACGGAGGCGTCCATGTCGTTCCGCCATCTTGAAAAACTATAATAGCAGAGAGGGTCAAAAAGTACTAGGCCAACGCGTTTCCACAACGCATTTTCGTTCAGAGCCAGCGTCACGTGACTGAAAGCAGCAGAAACGGAGGAGCAGAGCAGTGAGAGGCGCTTCACGGCCCCGGCAAGTTTAAAAGACTGCATTGCACTGTTATTGTTCATACTGTAACATTCGTTTGTTTGTTGTGTCAAGTTGCAGTTTGTTTGAAATAACAAACCTGTTAACCCGAAGGAAAACTCGACGAAGTGCTATTAGAAGACATCCTGTCATAGCTTTTTGGTACATAACAGCTACCGTAGATGCAACACACATTTGAAAAAGCAAGGAGCTGGAGAGCACAATTCGTTTGAATGCAAAATACAATTTCACCGCTAGATGGGAGAAATTCCTACACAATGACCCTTTAAGTGCCAGAGAAACAAGCACACAGAATCTTTGGAATAAGTTCTTTAGAATGGATCTTTAAAATTTTCCATTTTTGCGGTAGCTCTGTATATTTACATGGCATCGCTGTTGAACAGTAATAGCTGGTGAAGTGGATTTACTTATTGTAGAGTTAATGAAAGTTATCTTGATCATTATAATGTTAGAAGTGGATGTCATAATAAATGTCAGTAGACCGAGAAGATTTTAAAACGAGTGGTTCATTCATAAATCTGTAAGATCTTACCTTCACGCTGTGGAAACACAAACCAGAAGCACTGAAAAGGGGCGGAGCTACATAAAGTCTATAGGCAAAGTAAATGTGATTTAACTAGTGTCGGACCAACTGCGTGAAGTTTACACCTGAATTTTCCAGACTACTCGCAGAAATCTCCAACTCATTATTTCTAGCAGCACGTTTATTTAAATCGGACAGTTTACACTTCCAGAAATCATGCTTCAGGATTCTCCAGAAAAAGGATAGTTGGACCAAGAGAATAAGACAATTCAAGACAGCCTCATCACTTACATAACGCTTCAGAGAAGAGTCCAACAGTGGTAACAGCAATAACCAATCCTCCAAGAAATCATTCGGAATAATGTAAAACATTCTGAATAATGCAGTTACACAATATGAAAGTATTCCTCCCCACTGATGCAACAGCTGCTTTCATGCAGGTACAATAAATCAAGTACTGAATAATGAAGTACAGGTGAATCTTATTACAGCTTGACACTTCTTCATGCAACTCAATTGTACTCTCCATCAATTGGCATTTTATCTTCAGTTTCCCGAGAGCATGTGGACTTTTAGCAGCACGAGGAGGCTTTCAAAACCACAACACATTATCAAAGTGCAGTCGCATATTATATAAATCAGGACATGAAGGAGCATGAGACAGGGAAGAAAAACAAGGTAAATATTTGTGGTTATATGTGGACTATAGCTGCCGTTCTGTGGTGGAGGGAGACTTCACTCTTAGAAAAAAAGGTTCAGTGGGGTTTAAATTATGCCAAAAAGGTTAGATAAAATGTCTTAAATGATTACATAATAATTTCGTTAAGCAGGTTATTGCAATTATTTCTAGTGTATGAAGTATGTTTGCAAGCTGTTTAATCCGTTTAATTTAAAGGGGTCATGACATGAGAAATCAAATTTGCCTTGATATTTTGACTTTTACCATTAAAACATCCTGCAAGTTTCATTGCTTAAAACATCCGCCTCATTATAATCAAAGCATTTATTTAATCAAGCTGTGATGTGGGCAAAAACATTTGCATATGCCCGCCTCCTGAGCAATACATCGACGAATATTTTTACATCATCGCATCATAGGCTCCGCCCACTTAACAGCTGACATTTGCCTACAGTGGATGTGAGTGTCGCGTCAAAAGCAAACAGAAGTCATTATAATCGCTGACGCTGTCTACACTGATACAGATGACAGTATACAGATGTGTGTTCAGTTTCGGACATACTTCACATGCTTGAGTCTGCAGACTACAGGATAAATGGTGTGAAGGAACATTTGCTTTCGTCTACTTTAAACGTCTCTCTTTTTTTATATGTTATTTATAGGGTTATATGTTTGTTCGGAGCATTTTGTTTTGTGAACGAGGCAGTTTAATGGAGAGTTCAAAGAAACTTTGATTGACAGATGAAGCAGCGCCTGTATTGGATCTGACAGTATCTTCATCACAAACCAAAAGGATTTCATAATGTTTTGTCTGTAAATGACGGCTTTAAATGGATAATGTTTTCAAAACACTTACTCGCGTGCAATAGCGAGGTGCCGTTGATACCGTTTCCAATGCAATGACGTTAGCCAATCATAACAGTGGCCGTTTACTGACAAGCCTTAAAGGAGCCGCGCCTTAAAAACTGATCGTTTCAGACAGGGTCAGAATGAGGGTTGAAAATAATTGTTTTTCTGCATCTTGTTTGTGCAGAAAAACCTTATTAACTTTATAAATTAACCTATTATAAAGGATGAAAATTATAAAGGAACATTTAAATAAAAAATAATAATTTCATGACCCCTTTAACCAAAATAAAAATATCAGTTAAAACCAAATTATTAAATTAAAAGTAAATCCATAAAATGAATCTGCTAAAAGGTTCTATATGAAGTGCCCGACGGAACCCTATACGGTTACATATAGAACCTTTTCTTCTAAGAGTGCTGGAAGTGTGGTTTTATCGTAGTACATGTTTGGTCACAGTAAATTAATGAACAGCAATTAAAAACTTGTATAATTACGTCTTACAGTATATAAATTTAGCTTAGAAAGCCAGCTCACAAGTTTCATCCATGACAGTCCATCCATGACAACCCAAATAAGGGTTTCTTTTCCCAAAATACTACAGTATAGTTATAGAATTCGCTTTTCACTCGGGAAAACAGAAAATAAAAAGATTGGAAAATAAGCATCCATTTGTGTTGAGAATCTACATTTATATTTAAAGATATTTGGAAGTTTTTCTCCAACTGTGAACTTTTGTATGTCATACATAAACCTGAAATGTGGTGTTAGACATCCCGAGTTGTGATGACCAGTGAAACACTAAAGGAAAAAGCATTCTGAACATGAATTTAACAGTTGTACTGTGTTATTGAAATTGTTATTGAATATGAAATATCCAACTGGATGGGAGCCATTTATGATGTAATGCTGGTAAATTTCCATGGTACTGTGCTATTGTATGATGAATCTTGCAAAGAAATGAAAAAGTGAATCAATGATCATGAAGAAATAAAAAAAAATCATTACTGTTACTACTATATTATTACTATTGTTGTGTGTTATTATTAATAGATTAAAAATATAAATACTTATGAATAACAGGATGGAATAGAAATAGAATCATCAAAAATAATGAGAATTACAAACAAAAGCAAAAGTACAACATTTGGACACATTGTGCTTGTCAGGATAAATGTTGTAAATATCTTTCTGTCCTTTATGCAAATCTAGGCTTTCTTATTTCTTCCTTTTTGGGGTGAAATATATGACTGGAGATGTTCTCAGCTGGTAGAGAGGATGAGAACAGAATGAGATGAATGCGTGTGTGTATCGAAGAAGATTTTTTTACTCAGTAAAGGCACATACATGTCTCAGATTAGACTGACAATTTCACAAGATCACTGATGAAAAAAGGTGACTGACAAAAGCAGTCTGAAGTTAGTAGTAGGTCCGGATGCAATCTGCAAAAGCAGTGGAAAAGCAAAGTGGAAAAGCAGTGGAATTCTGTGGAAAAAAGTAACGCACTTCTATAGTAGCTGGAAAATTGACAAAATATTTAATAAGCAAACATGCAAGGGGGTGTAAGATGTGTAGGAGTCCTGTGTGAATCTGCCACTCGTCCTGCAGGTTGTGTGTGGGCCTGTGACGAGTAAAGTTGGGTTTGAGGTAATCCAGGACACAGAGATGAGAGGATGAAGATGAAGAGCGAAACATCACACCACGGCTGCGTCTGAAATCACACACTCTCTGAGTAGGTACTTATTCTGAACAAGTAATTATCTCGTGACCGTTAAAAAAATAGGTTAAATATAGTATGAATTTGTGTAGTATAAAATCCAGATGTACTACGTCCACCATGTTGTCACGGTCACGTGACCAACGCTTCCCTGCCATTCATAACTCCTCTCCCGTGGCATCATGGGATAGGAAAGTGTCCATCGTATGCACACTTCAGAATCTCACTGGAAGTAGTAGCTCATCCGGGGCCTGCTGTTTTTCCAATACTGTGAATTTGGACACACTTCTTTTTTCACATACTGTTTTTTGCATACTATATAGTAGGGAAGTGTGTGATTTCAGACGCAGCCCGAGTCTGATTTGCTTCATGAGGTTAAAACAACCCGGGAATCGAAGGCCTGTTTCACTCCAGCATAACAACAGCACTCACAGCGTTTCTTCTGCGCTACAGAACTGTGGCTCTGAATTTCAGGGTTACTACGTTAAGTGTTTCCTTTAATAACTGCCGTCATTTATGAAATGGTTATCGGCAGGCAATTATTACTAACTTTATCATCATGAAATATAATTTACATGAGGAGAGCCATCACATTTACATCCAAAAAGTAATTGGTAGCACTTTGTTTTACAGTCCTGTTTTGCATGAACATACTATGTACTTATTGTAGTAATGACACTAACTAGGTACTAACCCTGAACCTACCCCTAAACCTTAACTTAACCCATGTAGTTACCTTACACTAATCATTACTTTTGTGGTAAGAACACTTTAAGTACATTGAAAGTGCACATACTGTAAAATAAAGTGTTACCAAGTAATTAAGTAATAATAAGTAATTAAATCAGTTGGATATGGTCATTCAGTCACAAAGCTGTTGTAAGGCTTCAGGAATGTAGCACACAAGTTATATAAATTACTTTATAGTACTTTTAAGGCCGGTTTATACCAGTGATGATAAGTATAAAGATAAAGATATAGTTGTAAAAAATGTTCTAAAAGAATAGCAGAGTCCACACCACAACTTACAACGATAACGGCACAGAGGAATGATATCATTAGAATCACAAAATCAATTTTAGAATGATTTTTTTCCAGCTGATGAACAATAAAAAAAATTGACAATCAGAATCCATCCTGCCTTAAAGACACTGCAGTGTCGCTGCATGTCGCCAGTGGCTGGCGATGAGGTCGCTAGTGGGCGTTCCCACTACTGGTTGCCTTTATGAATGACATCCAATGACAGCGGATCAGTTTTCTTGCAGCTCTACTCCTATTGGTTGTCACTCCCGAAAGTCGCTCTTCATTTGCATAAAGTTAAACAGATCTCAACTTTGTCGCATCGCCAGACACGCCCCATCCGGTCGCCAACGGTTGCTGTCGCGCGTGTCGCCGGAAATCGCACGCTCCCCATTTGAAATGAATGGTATCGTGTCGCTTTGTCACTTATAGTGTGAATGCGGCTTAAGGCCATTGCACACTGAGTCCGAAATTTACGTATGCGTTTTTTCGTGTTTGTCAGCCTAAAAATTCGTCACGCACAGAAACCTTGCACACTGAGTCCGATGCGTATTTATTAAACCTTTGTGGAAAAAAACGCAAAAAATACAAAATGGATTCGTCAAGCGGTGAGGATGATTTTGTTGCCCTCTTTCTTAAAAAGTGAAAAAGAAAGAGGAAATATTGGGTCCATCCAATCCTGAGATTGTGCCGAGAGGAAGGAGAGTTTCAGCTCCTTAGCAAGGAGTTGCGAAATTATCCCAAGCGATTCAAAATTTACCTCAGAATGTCAGTGGAACAGTTTGATGCTTTGCTAGCGATACTGGAGCCACATATTAAAAAGTAGACCACGATAGTTTATATTCTAGATACTTAGTTTAGATACTTTATAGATACTTCAGTGTCTTTCTAATTTTTTTATTACGGATGAAAGTTTCGTAGACAGTGTGCA
>JAPDVR010000007.1:11049715-11284715 GCA_026230005.1 Gila orcuttii | reverse complement strand
GTGCAGGTCCCCTACCCTCTTAATGGAGGCCAGTGCAACCAGGAGCGCTGTCTTCAAAGACAGGAACTTAAGCTCCACTGATTGCAGAGGCTCGAAGGGAGCCCTCTGCAGGGCATTTAACACCACTGAGAGGTCCCAAGAGGGAACGAGAGGAGGACGAGGAGGATTCAGTCTCCTCGCCCCTGTCAGGAACCTGATGATAAGGTCGTGCTTTCCCAGAGACTTACCATTAACTGCTTCGTGAAATGCGGCTAAAGCGGCCACATACACCTTCAGGGTGGAGGGAGACAGCCTTCGCTCCAGCCCATCTTGCAGGAAGGAAAGCACGACACTGATCGAGCATCTCCAGGGGTCTTCTCGGCGAGAAGAGCACCAGTTAACGAAGAGGTTCCACTTCAACGCATAGAGATGTCTCGTGGACGAAGCTCTAGCGGAAGTGATGGTAGCTGCCACCGCAGGTGACAGGGTACTCAAACCTGCCTTGTCCCGTCCAGGAGCCACACGTGGAGCCTCCAAAGATCGGGACGAGGGTGCCAAAGGGTGCCCCGTCTCTGAGAGAGGAGGTCCTTCCTCAGAGGAATTGGCCAAGGAGGTGCTGTCGCGAGGAGTACTAGTTCGGAGAACCAGGTCCTGGTGGGCCAGTACGGCGCAACCAAAGTGACCTGCTCCTCGTCCTCCTTGATCTTGCACAGAGTTCGTGCGAGAAGGCTCACTGGGGGAAACGCATATTTGCGTAGGCCCCGCGGCCAGCTGTGCGCCAGTGCATCCGTGCCGAGAGTGCCCTCGGTCAGGGAGTAGTACAGGGCACAATGGGATGAGTCGTGGGAGGCAAACAGGTCTACCTGTGCGTCCCCGAACTGATCCCAAATCAGCTGGACCGACTGGGGATGGAGTCGCCATTCGCCGGGGATAGGACGGAGCCGAGACAGCTCGTCGGCTGCAAGGTTCCGATCGCCCGGAATGTAGATAGCACGAAGGGACCTCAGGTGCTTCTGACTCCATAAGAGGAGGTGGCGAGCGAGTTGCGACATACGGCGGGAGCGTAGACCACCTTGACGGTTGATGTACGCTACTGTTGCGGTATTGTCTGAACGGACTAGCACGTGTTGACCCTTGAGC
The DNA here is from genome assembly GCA_026230005.1 of Gila orcuttii. Taxonomy (NCBI): domain Eukaryota; kingdom Metazoa; phylum Chordata; class Actinopteri; order Cypriniformes; family Leuciscidae; genus Gila; species Gila orcuttii. Next base: position 11,283,596 of record JAPDVR010000007.1, on the reverse strand, counting down.
AGCGTGTGGAAACGGTGCAGGGCAAGGCGTACTGCCAGCAACTCGAGGCAATTGACATGCAGAAGGCGCTGAGGTCCTGTCCAGGAGCCCGCGGCAGCATGTCCGTTGCACATGGCGCCCCAGCCCGTGGAAGAGGCATCTGTGGAGACAACAATATGCCTGGAAACTCGTTCTAGGGGGACTCCGGCCCGTAGAAAACTGAGGTTCCTCCACGGGGTGAAGAACTGACGGCAGGTCGGAGTCACTGGGACTCGGAGCGTGCCGTGATGCCCTGCCCACCTCGGGACTCGATCGCGGAGCCACAGCTGAAGCGGTCTCATATGAAGCAATCCGAGCGGCGTTGCTGCGGCTGCGGATGCCATATGCCCCAGGAGCCTCTGAAATAATTTCAGTGGGACCGCACTCTTGCCTTCGAACTGACGAAGACAAGTCAGCAGTGAGTGTGCGCGCTCGCTCGTAAGCTGCGCGGACATGGCGACCGAGTCGATCTCCATACCGAGAAAAGAGATCCTCTGCACGGGGCTGAGTTTGCTCTTCTCCCAGTTGACCCGAAGGCCCAGACGGTAGGTGCCGGAGCACAAGGTCTTTGTGTTCGCAAACCTGAGCTCAAGAGTGGGCTAGAATCAGCCAGTCGTCGAGATAATTCAGGATGCGAACCCCGTGTTCGCGTAGGGGAACAAGGGCTGCCTCGACGACCTTAGTAAAGACGCGAGGAGACAGAGCCAACCCGAATGGGAGAACCGCGTACTGATATGCCTGCCCCTCGAAAGCAAACCGGAGAAACGGCCTGTGTCGAGGTAAAAAGGAGACATGAAAGTAGGCGTCCTTCAGGTCTAACGCTGCAAACCAATCCTGCGGCCGCACACACTCGAAAATGCGTTTGGCCGTGAGCATCCTGAACGGCAGCCTGAGAAGGGAGCGGTTCAGGACACGCAGGTCCAGGATCGGCGTAACCCACCGGTTTTCTTGGGGACGATGAAGTACGGGCTGTAAAACCCCGACCTCATCTCGGCTGGAGGGACAGTCTCGATTGCACTCGTCGCCAGCAGGGTGGCAACCTCCGCTCACATGATGGGGGCATTGCCACCGACCATAGTGAAGTGGACTCCCCTGAAGCGGGGAGGAGACCGAGAACTGAATCGCATAGCCGCGCCTGATCGTTCGGGCGACCCAGCGGGACAGGTTGGGGAGCAGCTAATCAAGCTGCCAGAAACTGAACCAGCGGGGTCATGCGAACGTCAGACGTCCCCCCGGAGGGGCAGCGAGGCGGAGTGACCAGCCCAGGCGAGGGTGGCATACCGGCCCGGTGCGGGGGCATGGTCAGACTCCGCGCCCTGACAGAGGAGACCAGGGAAGGACCAGCGTTCCACGGGGGTCTGCTCTGCCAGGGGGCTGGCGACAGAGGGGGACGAGAGCGGTGTGGTCCGAAGACGGCACGCACTGTCGTCTGCGCCCTCTGGAACAGAGGGGGACGGGAGTGGCGAGGCCCGGGGGCGGCGCACACTGCGGTCCGAGAACTCTGTGACAGAGGGGGATGAGAGCAGCGAGGCACGGAGGCGTCGCGTACTGTCACCCGACTCTGTGTGCTCAGTGATGGGAGTATCGGTTCCTTCTAGAGAACAAAAGATTCTCCCCCGGCCCTCCACCGGGGAAAGGAGTGGTCCTGCTACCCACTCCTGGAAAGAACCGAGTCCCATCTCTGAGGAGCCCGTCTCAAGAGCGCCGCTTAACCTGGCATGTAGCGGGGGGCGGGGCTGGAGAGGGCTGTGGCGTCCGCCCGCGGCTTCCAGAGCCGGCCCATTAACGGGCGGGGAGACATTAAAAATCTTACCGACCCCAAACTTTCGAACGGTAGTGTATTTGTATCAATTTCTAAGGTGTGTAAATGCTCGACACTCAATCTCCTCCAGTCCTTCTGTCTCTGACTGATAGTTCACACTGTTTTATCCAGTAAAAGCCTCCTTCAGCTCGAGCTTCACGTGTCTTTCTGTGTCAAATCTGCTGTGATTTTATCAAGGAAATGCAAGAGTAACTTTGAAAATTGTTAGTAATATTTTAAGATGAACAATTACTGGACTGAAGCAGCTTTACTTGATTATCAATCATCATTTATTAGAAAAATCATGAGTGTCAAATATGGTTTATTTGTTAATCTCTCAATCATCATTGTATTGCACTGGAGTAAAGCACCGACTGAAGAAAAGACGACATAAACCATTTGTACCTGTGATTATTATGGGATTAGCGGTGTATATCCCTCCTTTGGCCAATGTGACTAATGCTTGTGAATATATTAATACTGTTACAGCCAGGATGCAGTTAAAATATCCTCAGTCACTGATTACTATCTCTGGTGATTTTAACCAAGCATCTCTTCATAATACTCTCCCCACGTTTACTCAGTATGTGGACTGTGATACGAGAGACAATAAAAGACTTGTTTTTTGCAAATGTGAAAGAAGCCTAAAGGCCCTTGCAAACTGAGTCCGAAATTTTCGTATGCGTTTTTTCATATTCGTGATTCGGTGGCTCTGAATTGTCAAAACACCATTCAAACTGCTTGCTACGGATGCGAAAAACGCAGAAAATCGAACCCGATCAGATTTTTTTTTATGACGGAGGAAAGTTTCGGAGGCCGTGTGCAGGCGTGATTGACATAACGTGAGGTCGTATTTATTTTATAACGCGAAATTCGGACTCAGTCTGCAAGGGCCTGAAAGATCTTCACCGTTTCCTCCATTGGGTTGATCGGATCATAATCTTGTTTACATTAGGTCAGTTTATGTGCCGTTTTGTAATGAAGTAATAGGAAAACTGCCAGTAATAACAGTTGAGATATGGTCTGATTCAGTCTATGAAGCATTAATGGATTGTTTTGAAACAACTGATTGGGAGTTTCTGTGCAAATCACATGATGAGGACATTGATGATAGCGTAACTGAGTGTTTTACAGATTATATTAACTTTTGTGTTGATAACACAGTACCTACCAAAAAGATCAAATGTTATTCAAACAACAAGCCTTAGGTTACCTCCGAGTTAAAAGTATTATTAAAAGAGATAGAGAGGGCCTTTCTAGTGGGTGATAAAGACGAGCAAAAGTTAGAGAGGGGAAAGAGAGTTATAAATTAAAACTGGAATGACACTTACAACAAAAGAACGTGAGAGAGGTTTGGAAAGGTCTAAATATGAATTCCAGACATGAAAATAAAGTAAGGAGATATACTGCCCCTGGTGGTCAGACGTGGGTAGATGAATTAAATGTATTTTTTAATAGATTTGATGGTGGGTTTAATGATTTTGAACATTCCTCACTAGGTAGAATAGCACAGAGCTCCTCATCACATCCACTCCAGCTCGAAGCTCATCCTTTCCTCCCATTTGTGAGTATGTTCCTGGTTTTTCTATGTCAGTTGAACAAGCAAGAAGTGGGTTAAGGAGAATTAAGATGAAGAAATCTCCAGGTCCTGATGGTATTAATCCTAGAGTCCTTAAGGCCTGTGCGGATCAGATCTGTGCGGTGGTTCATTATATTTTTAACTTGAGTTTGCGTTTGGAAAAAGTTTGCGTTTTATGGAAGACATCATGTGTGGTACGCACTATAGACCAATTGCTTTAACAGCACAGGTAATGAAGGTTTTTGAGAGACTGGTATTAAAACATTTAAAGTCAGTATTGTGTGGTGCTGAGGATAAACTTCAGTTAGCTTATAAAACTGGTGTTGGGGTAGATGATGCACTTATTTATCTCTTGCATAAATCTTGAAATCATTTAGAGACCCTGGACAGCACAGTCAGAATTACCTTCTTTGACTTCTCTAGTGCATTTAATACTATTCAGCCTTCACTACTACGAAGTAAGATGGAAAATGTTGGAGTACATCAGAGTATGGCTATTTAGTCATTTTATTGTTGTGCTGCTGTGACATGTAAACTTTCCCCAGGGGATTAATAAAGTTAATCAAATCAAATCAAATCAATCATCCTTGTATTGCACTGCAGTATATGTTTTAAAACTACAGAGCTTTGATCATAAAACTAAGCATTTAAATATTATCTTACTAAGACATATTATTGCCAGATATAAAGTGATGACTGATATTTATATCATTTGATAGAAGTAGTCACTATACTGTTTAAATATCTCATTGATTTTCATTACAAGCATCATAATTTCATCCATATAAATATCAGCATCTGTACCAGATTGTATAGTCTGAGCCTCTGAATAAAATTGAGCTGTTTTTCTCCTCCATATTCTCACAACATCATACTATATGAGCCATGCAAACTTTATAAATATTTTGTCTAAATGTGTCTAATTACAATAAAATTATATTTTTCAATAATTATATATTATTTCATATGTCAGGTATTACAGGGTTAAAGTTGAAGTTCAAATAGCACTCCAATCCCTCTATGAATATGCACTAATATTAATATCAAAACATTGCTGTGTGGTTTGAGCATCCAGACTAGCCTGACCATTGGAGAGCATCGGGCCGGATCTGTGTTTGACTAAACAACAGAAGATCGGACGATTATTTGGGATTTTATTTTTGCAGTTTCATTTGATGACTCTAGTGCTGCAGAAATGACACACTTCTGCTTTAAGCTACTTGTATAAATATGTTATATATATATATATATATAATTTGGGGAAAAAAGGTGAAAATGTTTCCTGCTGGTGATGCTTTGTGGGTCGGCATTACCTCATACAGCGGCGCACAAATTCCATTAATCCACTCCAGCTGAAGCCCTGGCAGCTCATCCTTACGGTTTCGGTCGAAAATCGCCTATTACACACATACACACACACACACACAAAATTAATAAATATTTGTTGAACGAACCTGCGATGACATTACATTGAGAACAAATCGAGACTTTTGCTTAAGCACCCTTGTGGAAAAGAAGAACATTTCAGCAGCACTTATAGAGCATTTAAGGAAAATAATATCATTTAAAATAATATCATTTAAAATAATATACTTAAGTGTTTTTAAGTGCATGCAATTAAATGGAAATGTATTATAGTTTAAAATTATATTACATGCAATTAATTGAACTAGAGTGCTTTTTTGACCGACTTCAGTAGGACTTAAATACATATTTATATGTAATTTTATAATGACTTTTATTGTCTTTGAAATAGGGTTGAAGTAACTGCTGAATGTACTGACAAGCATTTATAGTGAACTAAAATGTAACAACAACCCTTTCCAATATTTTGAATTTGGACTGCAGTACCCATTTTAACCACTAGCTGTCAATATTACACAATGCACCTTTAAGTGGCCTTTTATTTCATTATTATTATACGGCTCTGTGGAGTACTTGATTCTGATTGGTCAATAGCGCCATCCAGCGGTAAAGTATTCCCACATAACAACCACTCAAAACAGATAACGCAGGCTCATCCTGGTTACTGAAGTCAGCAGTGCTATACGCCTACTAGGAACATTACCTTCAAGTACGTTCACTTTGTATTGCGTAGCTATACGCAGTGGGAAAACTCCTTTTCTCGAGAATATTGATGCCATCATTTTAAAACGCAGTGCAGCTGCACAGAGAGCACAGAGCAGATCGTCTAGCTCGCTCATTGGCTGTGCTGCAGCAACTGCACGAACCTATGGCGAGGCGGCTGAGACACGCAAACCAATCAGGTCAAGCTTATGCCTATATAAACAGACCATTTCGCCATAGAATCAGATTTAATCTCCTTAAGCGAACACCTACTTCGCTGATCTCCGTGCCTTTGCAGTCGAAGAGCCTCTGCAGCGGAACGAGTGACCTGATCAGCAGCACCTTCAACTGCCCGCACTGCGAGAACTTGCCCATCTCCATCCTGCGCTCGCGGCTAGGTCTCCTTTTGGATGTCGACTGAGCAAGAAGGCGATGACAGCCTATCCCTGGCTGCATCTGAGGGAGAAGACTGTCCGGGCTCGACAGCTGACCCTGCCCCTCAATCCCAAGCCAGCAGAGACAGTGCTAGAGCGAGCGGGATCGCTGAACTTATTCGCATCCTCACTAAAGCAATCAAAGGCTTCGACATCGAGTGGTCCCCGCCTCAGGAGCCCACCAGAAGCCGTCTCGACTGGTGGTTTCTGCCGGGGCGTCAGCAGACCCCTCGTCAAAGACCAGCACCCTGCTTCCCCTAGGTACACGACGAGCTGACTCAGTCATGGCATGCCCCTTACTCGGCTCGCCTAAAGACATCAACCTCCACAACGCATGCATCCAAGGCGGTCCACCCATCCAAGCCCTGCCAAACGACGTCAGCCCTCGCCGGTCACACTTACACTGCCGCCGGCCAGGCTGCATCGGCTTTGCACACAATGGCAATCCTCAAGTGTTTAAGGCCAAGCTCCTCCGCTCTATGGAAGAGGCTGGCCCGGACCCTGAGGCCTTTGGGGATTTGCGCAGCGCCATTGACTAAGCCCTGCGCGCCACCAAGAACACCGGCCAGCCGATTGGCAGAGGAATGGCCAGTTTGGTTGTGCTGGAGCGCCATCTCTGGCTGAACTTGAAGGCGATCAAGGACTTTGAATTGTGACTTTCAAACTCTACTGTTGACCTCGGGCCACTTAGCCCTAGGCAATGGTTCAGGGCGAAGTCTCCAGCCAATAGCACAGCATTTTAAAATGGGTTCCCACTGCGTATAGCTACGCAATACAAAGTGAACGTTCTCGAAAGGGAATGTACTCGGTTACTGACGTAACCTCGATTCCCTGAGAGTAGGGAACGAGTATTGCGTAGCCTGCAGTGCTATTGCGCTTGGCTCAGGTGCTGTCGCTTCAGTCGATTTAACCTGATTCTGTGGCGAAATGGTCTGCTTATATAGGCATAAGCCACACCCATTCTGGTGGGTTCGTTTTCCCACTGCGTATAGCTTCGCAATACTCGTTCCCTACTCTCAGGGAACCGAGGTTACGTTAGAAACCGAGTATGTTTTTTCTTCGTGGAAGTTTTGCGTCTGGTGAGCTAATAAAATATTAAAACTCAGTTGAATCAATAATTTGTGTACAGTTATTTAATTATGTCATCCAGTATCGTGGACTCTCTTGTTTCATAAACACAGCTGCTGCCATTTTGGGACTACTGTTTTGTACACTGTTTTAAAATCGTACCGGTTTGTATCTCATAATCCAACAGTTTAATCTGAAATCAATATATCTTATCCCCATAATTATTTATGTGGCGAAATGTTGTGTAATAAGTGATATGAATAACTTAACCATATCTCTTAAATGTCCGTTTAGTTTGAACTCGCCGCTGCAACTGCTCTCACCGCGGAAGCTTTGCTTTTAAAGACCTAATAAAATATTTAAACTCAGATCAATATTTCGTGTCTAATTATTTTCTTATGTGGTAAGTAGCCGTGTAATAAGCGGGATAATGTACTTCCAGCCGGTGGTTCTCTCAAAATAACCCCTTCAGGCTGATCAAGATCCTTCCGCTTCGTGTCGGGGTCCTCGTCATCCTGTCTGCGGTTATTTTTAGAGAACCACCAGCTGGATGTACATTATCCCTTACTTATATCTGCAATATAGTTTTTAAAAAGATATACTTTTAAGATTTGATGTACACTACAAATGTAAAATGAATACAATTAGCCTAAGTGCACTTCTTTTTCACAAGCACCATCTGCTTCTCAGATTCTTCTCTGAGCTCAAACACTGAACTAGGACCTACGCTCTTGTATGTCAACTAGGGTTGGGTACCGAAACGCGGTGCCAATAGGGAATCGGTACTGACGTAAACGGTAGTAACCAGACCGAATAAGAACGAAAATTTCTGTGCCTGAATTCTGTGCCTGACTCTCTGTGTCATGAGGCGCACACACGCAAGGTCTCGCGCGCGCTCTCTCTCTCTCCACCGTGCGCGCACAATACTGTTTGAAGCACAGTCTGTTCTGTCTCGCATGCGAGCTCTTGCTTGCTCGCTCTAGATTCCAGGAGATTTTAACTAATTTGCGGGCATCAGGGAGCCGTTATCAATATGCGGGAGACTACCGGAACGTCTGCTGATTGCGAGGGGATTAATGAAGATGCCGAAGACAAAACGCTCCAAGGTTTGGCTGCATTTCACGTGTAAAATTACGCGTCAGAATGCCCTCTGGGTGTGCCGATTGTCTGAAGCACATATAGAATCACGCCAATCCATTGGCTGATGGCGCGGGCGCCGCCTCGACGCTCACGTCGTCTTATTATATTGGCACGCGCATCATCTGCTCCTCAGATTTCTCTGCCGAAAAAGGAAGCCTGTCGGCAGCGCGAGGAGTTTGGCAGCGAACGCAGCGTATTCAGAGAACATAGGTTACATCAGTAACCAGAGACGTTCTCTTTCATAGGTTCACTCAACGCTGCGTAGCTAAGACGCAGTGAGAATGAAATACCAAACTCGCCAAGCGCTGCCGTTCTAGTGCAACGACCAGATAATTTACATGACTGGTTAAAGCAGACAAAACATGGGAACCTGGAGCCATGTCGAGATTAGATTACCCTGGTAGTAATCTCTATTAATCTCCAGTATTATTACATTGTTTGATACAATATTGTTTTATTTGATATTATGTAAATATGAATTTTCATTTTTGGGTGAACTATCCCTTTAAGTACCGTTTCAAGAACCGTTTAAGCACCGGAACCGTTTAAAAAATACAGAGTAGGTACTGGTATCGGATAAAACCCAACCGATACCCAACCCTAATGTCAACAAATGTTTTATTTGTGTCTGTTTTTAGTAAATGCATGAAAAACAACTGAATAAAAAAAACGAATCGCCATTAAGTATCCTGAGATTTAAAAGAGCAACCTCTGAGCATAAACAGACACTTGAAAGAACTGTAACAGCAGAACGTTCCATACTTTTAATTTAATGCAAATCTGTGTTGTTGCTGAAAATGCCTGTGCTCCTTTCTCACCCTTCCTACGTATGACTGTGTGTGTGTGTGTGTGTGTCTGTGTGCGTGCGTGTGTGTGTGAGTGTCTGTGTGCGTGCATATGTGAGTGTGTGTGCGCGTGTGCAATGTGTGCGTGTATGTGTGTGTGTGTGTGTGCCTGCGTGTGAGTGTGTGTGTGTGTATGTGAGTGTGTTTGTGTGTGAGTGCGCGTGAGTGTGTGTGTGTGTGTGTGTGTGTGTGTGTGTGTGTGTGTGTGTGTGTGTGTGCGTGAGTGTGAGTATGTGCGTGTGTGTGTGTGTGTGAGAGTGTGTGCATGAGAGTGTGTGTGTGTGTGTGTGTGTGTGTGTGTCTCAGCGCGGGCTGCAGCAGAGCGATAGAGGCTTCGTGTGTGAATATATCATGCAAACACCCACACACTCTGAGCAAAAGACTGAGACTTTTAACCTGAGGCGAGTGTTTCTACAGAAGCTTCAAAGCTGCGCATCTCAAGACCTTCAATGTTTCCTGCAGACTCAGAATCCAGAGCAACAGGAAAAATACTGGGAAAAACACTAGCATTTCAATTTCCCTTTATATATATATATATATATATATATATATATATATATACATACATATATGTATATACACACACACACACACACAATTAAGAATTCATTCCTACGACTTATTCATTCATTCCTTCGCTTTGGTTTAACTATAAAGGGAACGGATTATTAAATCAAGAGGGAACAAATTGAACAAATGAACTCAAACAAATTCAGGGCCAGATAATTCTCCTCATGTCATGTGTGGATCTCAGTACACAAACACAGGCAGCGTTTCTTTAATGCATCAGCAGGTGCTGCTCATGCAGACAGAGATGTTTAAAGCGTTGATCTCACCGAGGGAGTCAGTTTCAGCTCGGACCGCTCTCGGTCTCCCTGCTCGAAAAACTCACTGGTCACCAGTTCAGCAACCTGTGAGAAAGCAGAAGACATGCGTTAATACACCAGACTCAGTCAGCTAGGCTATCTAAGTATTATTCACATGCTATTGAATTAATTATTTTTTATTTATTAATATTTTTATCAGCTTTTATTTTAATATTTTCATTTTATTTTGGTATTCATTTGGTATTTTTGTTATGTGTGTTTGTAATTTGATCAGTTTTTTATTATTTATATTTAGCTTGAATTTATTTTTATTTCAGTTTTAGTAATTTTAGTACTTCAATTTAAACTTGTATTTCTGTCAGTGGTTACACTTTATATAAAGGGCCCTATTTTAATGATCTGAAACGCAAGTATCAAACGCGAAATGCAAGTAATTTAAAATGGGTTTGGTCTGAAGTAGCTTCATTACTCATAGCTGTGGTTTGGGCATAACGTGAAATAAACCAATCAGAGTGTCATCTCACATTCCCTTTAAAAGCAGGCGCGCTTGTTCCATGGCGGATTGCTGTTATAATGGCGGATTTGCCAGACGCACGCCAGGAGCGGTTCACAGCCGAGGAGACCGACGCTCTCGTCAGGGCCGTAAAAGACAGAGAAGTGACATTGTGTGGGGACGGGAGAAAATCCACCCAAATTAGCTTCGGTTAAACAGGTGTATAATAATTTGGGTAAATGTGTAAGCTAGATTTATGCCTATTTTTCACATCTTCATGGACACCACAATGATTTCCCTCATGTGGTAATATTTTTCCTTATAAATATGTATGGTTTGCAAAAATGGGAACTGCTTTGTCTGTGTAGATGAGAGAAGTAAAGTGTATGCGCGTTGTGCACACGCTACATTATGGCCAAGCATGCGCCCTTAAAATAGCATCTGAATAACGCGCCACTGACTTTAGACAAGGTTTTTCCTGGTCTGTGGCGGGATTGTTTTCTGAAACTGTAAAATAGCACCAGGGAACATTAGCGCCGAAACACACCTCCTCTTTTCCTGAACCCACCGGGAGCTCAAGCTCATTCCCTAATTTACCGACGTGCGTCTCTGGAGGGAAAAGTCCGCTGTGCGTCGGGTGCAAAATAGGAATGATACATGCGTCGGTGTGCAAAGTCAATTGCGCTGGGTGCAAGATAGGGCCCTAAGTGTCTTTAACTACTACTAACACCAATAAATATATCATTTTTTACAATGTACCTATTCATTGTGTTGATGTTGTATTATAAAACACTGATATTGACGTGAGGTGTCGCTTTAAGGGTTTACAGATAAGAGAAGGTCAACAGTGTCATTATAGATGTAATCACAGAAATTAATTAGAGCTGTAATTACATGTATGTATTGTTTAAATGTAAGTACAATGTAAAAATATGCATGTACTTATAAAGTAAGTGTATTGTGTCAAATGATAGTGCATAGTAGTTAAAGGCACTTAATATAAAGTGAGACTCAGTTACTTGCCAAGGCAACATTTTTTCATCTGATATTTAAATTTCATCTGATATTTAAATTTTATTTCAGTTTACCGAAAACAATTTTTAATAGTTTTAGTTTTAGCTAAGAATAACAGTAATATTAATTTCCATGCTCAGCTGTGGTGTATTGTGGGTAAAGAGCGCCTACCTTGCATGAAATCTCCCAGGGTTTAGTGACGGCACCCAGATCACATGCTGTCATCAACATCGACCTGCCACAAGGTCAGAAATCAATTACAACCAGAAATTTACAGGTATTGCATATGTGTGAATAAGTGTGTGTGTGTGTGTGTGTGTGTGTGTGTGTTTGTGCACCATGCTCATATATGTAACTGACCTGCACATATCTCTGTGTTCCTTCACATTCCAGTTGTATTCCCCTTTATTCACTAGCTCAAAGAAGGCATTTCTGTTCCTGTGAATGGAAACTCGATGAGCTCTGTGCAGTTCACACTCCTGCCACATGGCGGCAGTACAGGGTCAAGAGAGTTTATCACATTTCCTACCAACACCAAACCCCTGTTGCAATGTGAAGCAGGAAAGTTAAACACACATGCACACTAAAGAATTTTAAGCTAATTTAAAATATATGTTTTAAAAAAATGAAGGTTGCATTTCTAGTCACGAGAGGGCATGAATTATTGTGATTTCCCCCTACATTAAAGGTCTGTTCTTAGACGTTGCAATGCAGTGAGAGCAAAGCTCAATATATAGTATTTTATTATAATTATTATTAAGAACATCATGCTTAAGAACACAATACTTCTGCCAAGTAATATTGTGTATCTGTGTAATTGTTGAAACTGTACTACCATAAAAAAGTTTGAGGTCAGTAAGATTTTTTAAAAGTTTTTTTAATGTTTTCCCTTCTGCATTTATTTGATCAGAAGTACAGTAAAAACAGAAATATTGTGTAATATTATTGCAATCTAAAATAGCTGTTTTCTATGTGAATATATGTTCAAATGTAATTTATTCCTGTGATCAAAGCTGAATTTTCAGCATCATTACTCCAGTCTTCAGTGTCACATGATCCTTCAGAAATCAGTATAATATGATGATTTGCAGCTCAAGAAACATGTATGATTATTATCAGTGTTGAAAACAGTTGTGCTGCTTCATATTTCTGTGGAAACCTTGAAAGTTCAAAAGAACAGCATTTATTTGAAACAGAATCTTTTGAAAACATTATAAAAGTCTTCACTGTCACTTTTCATTAATTGAATCCATACATATTTCTTTAAAAAAAATCTTACTGATCCCAAAACCTTTGACCGATAGTGTAGATTTGGCACATGAATATTGAATTGATTTGCGGTATTGTTTGCATAAGCGCAGCAGAACTCACTGGAAGTACAGCGTTAAGTCTGTGGCCAGTATGGATTGTTTCAGGAGCTGCATGAGTTCTCCGTACTCATGTGAAGACAGATTCGAGAAGATATTGTGACCCTAGAGAGACAAGGACAAAATTAAATTATTATTTTTATTCCTTTTTGTGTCATTGAATATTGTTTGGAGGATTTTGAAGACGTTTGATAACCTGCACTGATGATGGTCATGTGTGGTAGTGTGACCATGTGTATTTATCAAACAGATACAGGTGCTTTTCAAAAACGCTGTCGTCCTACAGTACGTCAGGATAAAAAGTGGGTTTGTGTATGAATATATAACCACACTTAACATGTAACTGAGAGTTCAAGCCACCCACACATGCTTACATCCGAATGCCTGATTAAAACTGATAAACTGATATCTAAAGTTTACACAGTAGCTGAGCTCTCGTGCTGGATTCGGAGAAACACAAGCGTTAAAAAACACACACACAACAGTTTACGGTCGAATACTAAGCCAAATATTTTTGTTTAATTGAATATTATTTTTTAGTTTGTATATTATTTTCTAAAAGTTGTCATTAATGGAGTTCACGTCAACAAAAGCAACAAATAAGCTGCATTTTCAAAGAGTGACATCAGCACTGGATTAGATAATGTAGTCTCAGTAGCGCTGTCATATCTGGCTATCGGTGGCCTATAACAAGCTCTCACGTTTATTATATTGTTTTACCATTTTGGGAGTAAAATATACATATGTGCTTCAACAACCAGATGCATTTACACTTGTCCAGTTTCATCTGGAATGCGTCTCAAACCGGACTTATATCCGTCTCGAATGCATTTTTCGAGGGCTTTTACACTTGGTCTTTTCCCGATTAGAGAAAACGCATGAAGTGACCGGGTGTAACAGGCCCTAAAGTTCTGCTTTTCAGTAACTGCAAGGCATGATGGGAATCAAGATAGGTTATATCTCTCCCTACTGTACTAGATTAAAGAGCAGGGCGACTGCTGCCATTTCATTAAGGAACGGTTTAATTACCACTATTCTGTTGGCTGGTCAGTGAACGCGCTCTTCCTCGGAGGAAATGATGAGCGAGGCTCATTTGTATGCAAATGACAGTGACACAGATAAACACACTGTATCTGTAGAAAGCAATTATTCACAGTCAACAATCAACATCTGTCACTTACAGTAGCACAGGCTGTCCTTTATTCACCTTTCTCTCTCTCTCTCGCTCTCTCACTCTCTCTTTTATCTGCCTTATCTCGTTTTCTGTGGTTACACTGGTTTAGTGTAGCTAATTATATGAAGCGTTTACAAGTCTTCACAACCCAAGCATAATTACTACCTATTTAAGTCTTATATTTTGGATTTCTATGATGTATTTCTATGATGTATTCACTTTATTATGTTTTTTTTTTTTATATGGTTTAAATTCTAAATGAGAATGGATTACAAACAGTTTACAAAATTTCAAAAATATGGCAAAATTTCCTGAATGGAATTTATTATACATTGTATTATAGCTTAAGGTCGAGAATGGACTGATTAAGTTCTAAATTAGAATTAGTAATTGTATTATGGCTTAAGTTATAGAATGGAATTGTATGTAAAGTAAGTCTGTTTGTATAATAATAAAAGGTTTTTTATAATATTTTATATAATTTTTCTGTAAGGTGAGAATGGATTGTTTGCCAACAGTATTGTGGTAAACTGGTTTATATTATGTTATGTGTATACAAGAATGTTATGTTAGAATGTGCAGAATTGTAGTTAAAGTTCTACAATAGAATTGATTATAAACTGCTGTATGGCTCAGATTCTACGACTGTTTGTATATCTAAAGTTATAAATTAGAATGCATTGTTAACTGTATAATGCTTAAGTTCTAGAATTATATTTGTTTTTGTATTATGGAATTGTTTGCAAACTCTTTTATTAAACTGATTTGTAAAATAGATTATGTTCTAAAATGTCAATTAATTTTAACTGTACTGTAGTTTAATTAATTAACTGTTTGTGTTAAAGGTCCCATATTTTACACCTTTCTGAAGTTTTGTTTTAGGTTTTGATGTCCTTAAGAATATATATTTGCGGTATAAGTACCAAAAACCTGTCTACTTAATTTTGGCCTGTCTACTTAATATTCATGAGCCTCTCTTCTGATTGGCCTGCTGTTTTCTGAGTGACGCACGGCCAGGCCAACCACAGGTGATTAAGGTCATGTATGCTGATGCCTGCTGTGGCTTGGTGATGCTCACAAGTAAGGTAAATAAAACACCTGCAATGATGGTGATAAATTATTTGTTATTAAAGCATAAACATTCACAAACCACTGTTAATTTAACATAAAAGCAAGCATAGGCAACTACGTGCATGGTTTGGCATCACAGAAATAGCGCAAAGTGCGCTCCCTTAATAATTCCTAAAAAGCTGATATCTCAGTTCATCGCAATCTCACAAAGCTCCGTTATTATCAGTGAAGCTGACTGCACAATAAATCTTTCATAACTTCAACACTTAGTTTGTTATAATCAGAGGATTTACCAGCATGCAGAATTCAGCACTGAACAAAGACTCAGTTTTGAGCGGTGAGTGGATTCAATTGTGACGTTTATCGAGTGAAACAGCTTCTCCAATGAGAAGAAAATGTAGGTTTTTTTTTTTGTAAAGATCTTCCAAAATATTCCATGACTCATTGAATTAAATCACTAGAAAATAGGAAAGAGAATAAAAACATCTCATATTTTGAAAAAAATAGTTTGTAGAATTTAATGTTTTACTCTATACAATGTAAGATCTGTTATATGTTTTCCCCAAAATCTGTTTGTCTTATGTTTGATGTTAAATGTCATTGTAAGCTTTTGTAAAGTTGAATAATAAAAAATTAAATTAAAAATTACCCTTAAAAAAAAAAAGAAGAGAAGAAAATGTAGACTGGATTGTGTCCATTGGGAATTAGAGCTTCATGATTCTGTATAAATTTAGATTTTTTTTTTTTAAATGGAGCATATGTGTTTCATGATTCTGAACAGACAACTAAACAATATAACGTAATTTACTAGAGATTCTGTCAAAATGCTGCAGTCTATTTAAAAAATCATTCTTTTTAAAAAAAACTTTTTGAATGAACAATTAAATGACAATCACATTTTTAATGGTCACTTGTCGCCACCTACTGGTGTAACGATGTAATTGATACAATTGTTATTTGTAGCATCAAGTTACTTTCAAAAGGTGATTTACTCTATTTTGAGCACTACCGTAGACATCAGCATTTATATCCGGACTATAAACTTTTATCCCAATACTTCTGTGGTCATTTGAATTGTTATAACACAGAAATAATGATACTGTGGGGTTGAAAACACTTTTTGTGAAGCTGTTTCATATCTATACATGACAACTGTTCTCTCTGGATCAGCAGCCGCACAAACACAGATCTGAATCACTGTGAGCAGACCAGTGATGGAGTCCTCGAGTCCTGGGACTTTTATCCCGGGATAAAAGTTTATTCTCTGGACTCGAGTCCGACTCGAGACTCCATTCTCTGGACTCGTGACTCGACTTGGACTCGCGGACTGATGACTAGTACTTGGACTCGGACTCGAGAATATATAAAATCGGACTTGAGCATTCATCAAATGAATGACGTTGTTTCTGACTAAATAGGTTATAAAATTTGATATAAGATATTACACTTTTCCTGTTTCGGGGTCCAAGACCAGCCATGATCTATTTTTTCCCTCACAGACACTGCTACCGCTCGCTCTCTTGCTTGACAACACACTCACTGACGTCACTCACTTTACGCTGCATTCTTGTGAGAGAGATAACGTAACACTCATTTAACAATAGATAAGTGCCTCTACATCTAATCAGCAATTTCGATTTTGGCACGCTTTGCAGCAGCTGAGCTGACCACTAAGGAGCGAACGTACAGTGACGTGACATAACTGCAGATTTAAACTGTGCTTTCGTGCTATGGCTGGCGCTGAGCCAAAGTCGGACGCGCTCAGCGCTTAATCCCGTTTATCATACAATAACAATTATGTTTATTTTAGCTAACAAACTAGACGGCAACCTTGACTATGTCACACATCGCAACCACTCTTTTCCTGCGGAGTTACAACTGCTTATAGCACTGCATTTTCTGTTTTTTGCCGCAGTTGCATTGGGATTTAGTTTGCTTTTCAAAATTTCAAAATTGTTTTTCTTTTACCATATTTGTCAAGAAGAATGCATTTCTCCTCCTCTGTCCAATTAGGCTTTCTTTTTTGTTTTCTTTATCCATTCCAGTTGACTGATCATCCAAAAATGTATTTAAACAATTAAATAAATATAATCGTGCATGCCACAGCTACAATGATTTGAACTAAGGTCAAAGGCAATTCTAGTGATATCATACACATTTCTAGCTGCAAGAAAGAGTGCCTGAAAAATGACTTGACTTGGCTTAAGTGTAGCCTATATAATTTCGACTCGGGCTCGAACACGGGTCTCGAGACTAGACTCGGACTTGAACTCCGGTAATGGTGAATCGACTTGGACTCGACTCGGACTCTTCTTTGGTGACTTGGACTTGGACTCGGACTCGAACACTGGGACTCGAGACTCGACTCGGACTCGACAGTTGGTGACTCGACTACAACACTGGAGCAGACTTATTAAAGCTTTAATAAACACAGATCTGAATCACTGTGATCAGACTTATTAAAGCTTTAATAAACACAGATCTGAATCACTGTGATCAGACTTATTAAAGCTTTAATAAACACAGATCTGAATCACTGTGATCAGACTTATTAAAGCTTTAATAAACACAGATCTGAATCACTGTGATCAGACTTATTAAAGCTTTAATAAACACAGATCTGAATCACTGTGATCAGACTTATCAAAGCTGTAATAAACACAGATCTGAATCACTGTGATCAGACTTATTAATGCTGTAATAAACACAGATCTGAATCACTGTGATCAGACTTATTAAAGCTTTAATAAACACAGATCTGAATCACTGTGATCAGACTTATTAAAGCTTTAATAAACACAGATCTGAATCACTGTGATCAGACTTATTAAAGCTTTAATAAACACAGATCTGAATCACTGTGATCAGACTTATTAAAGCTTTAATAAACACAGATCTGAATCACTGTGATCAGACTTATTAAAGCTTTAATAAACACAGATCTGAATCACTGTGATCAGACTTATTAAAGCTTTAATAAACACAGATCTGAATCACTGTGATCAGACTTATTAAAGCTGTAATAAACACAGATCTGAATCACTGTGATCAGACTTATTAAAGCTTTAATAAACACAGATCTGAATCACTGTGATCAGACTTATTAAAGCTTTAATAAACACAGATCTGAATCACTGTGATCAGACTTATTAAAGCTTTAATAAACACAGATCTGAATCACTGTGATCAGACTTATTAAAGCTTTAATAAACACAGATCTGAATCACTGTGATCAGACTTATTAAAGCTGTAATAAACACAGATCTGAATCACTGTGATCAGACTTATTAAAGCTTTAATAAACACAGATCTGAATCACTGAGATAAGACTTATTAAAGCTTTAATAAACACAGATCTGAATCACTGAGATCAGACTTATTAAAGCTTTAATAAACACAGATCTGAATCACTATGATCAGACTTATCAAAGCTTTAATAAACGGCTCTGAAACACTATGATCAGACTTATCAAAGCTGTAATAAACACAGATCTGAATCACTGTGATCAGACTTATTAAAGCTGTAATATACACAGATCTGAATCACTGTGATCAGACTTATTAAAGCTTTAATAAACACAGATCTGAATCACTGTGATCAGACTTATTAAAGCTGTAATAAACACAGATCTGAATCACTGTGATCAGACTTATTAAAGCTGTAATAAACACAGATCTGAATCACTGTGATCAGACTTATTAAAGCTTTAATAAACACAGATCTGAATCACTGTGATCAGACTTATCAAAGCTGTAATAAACACAGATCTGAATCACTGTGATCAGACTTATTAAAGCTGTAATAAACACAGATCTGAATCACTGTGATCAGACTTATTAAAGCTTTAATAAACACAGATCTGAATCACTGTGATCAGACTTATTAAAGCTGTAATAAACACAGATCTGAATCACTGTGATCAGACTTATTAAAGCTTTAATAAACACAGATCTGAATCACTGTGATCAGACTTATTAAAGCTGTAATAAACAAAGATCTGAATCACTGTGATCAGACTTATTAAAGCTTTAATAAACACAGATCTGAATCACTGTGATCAGACTTATTAAAGCTTTAATAAACACAGATCTGAATCACTGTGATCAGACTTATTAAAGCTGTAATAAACAAAGATCTGAATCACTGTGATCAGACTTATTAAAGCTGTAATAAACACAGATCTGAATCACTGTGATCAGACTTATCAAAGCTTTAATAAACACAGATCTGAATCACTGTGATCAGACTTATTAAAGCTGTAATAAACACAGATCTGAATCACTGTGATCAGACTTATTAAAGCTTTAATAAACACAGATCTTAATCACTGTGATCAGACTTATCAAAGCTTTAATAAACACAGATCTGAATCACTGTGATCAGACTTATTAAAGCTGTAATAAACACAGATCTGAATCACTGTGATCAGACTTATTAAAGCTGTAATAAACAAAGATCTGAATCACTGTGATCAGACTTATTAAAGCTTTAATAAACACAGATCTGAATCACTGTGATCAGACTTATTAAAGCTGTAATAAACAAAGATCTGAATCACTGTGATCAGACTTATTAAAGCTTTAATAAACACAGATCTGAATCACTGTGATCAGACTTATTAAAGCTTTAATAAACACAGATCTAAATCACTGAGATCAGACTTATTAAAGCTTTAATAAACACAGATCTGAATCACTGAGATCAGACTTATTAAAGCTTTAATAAACACAGATCTGAATCACTATGATCAGACGTATCAAAGCTTTACTAAACACAGATCTGAATCACTGTGATCAGACTTATTAAAGCTTTAATAAACACAGATCTGAATCACTATGATCAGACGTATCAAAGCTTTAATAAACACAGATCTGAATCACTATGATCAGACGTATCAAAGCTTTAATAAACACAGATCTGAATCACTGTGATCAGACTTATTAAAGCTGTAATAAACAAAGATCTGAATCACTGTGATCAGACTTATTAAAGCTTTAATAAACACAGATCTGAATCACTGTGATCAGACTTATCAAAGCTGTAATAAACACAGATCTGAATCACTGTGATCAGACTTATTAAAGCTTTAATAAACACAGATCTGAATCACTGTGATCAGACTTATTAAAGCTTTAATAAACACAGATCTAAATCACTGAGATCAGACTTATTAAAGCTTTAATAAACACAGATCTGAATCACTGAGATCAGACTTATTAAAGCTTTAATAAACACAGATCTGAATCACTATGATCAGACGTATCAAAGCTTTACTAAACACAGATCTGAATCACTGTGATCAGACTTATTAAAGCTTTAATAAACACAGATCTGAATCACTATGATCAGACGTATCAAAGCTTTACTAAACACAGATCTGAATCACTGTGATCAGACTTATTAAAGCTTTAATAAACACAGATCTGAATCACTATGATCAGACGTATCAAAGCTTTAATAAACACAGATCTGAATCACTGTGATCAGACTTATTAAAGCTGTAATAAACACGGATCTGAAACACTGTGATCAGACTTATTAAAGCTTTAATAAACACAGATCTGAATCACTGTGATCAGACTTATTAAAGCTGTAATAAACACAGATCTGAATCACTGTGATCAGACTTATCAAAGCTTTAATAAACACAGATCTGAATCACTGTGATCAGACTTATCAAAGCTTTAATAAACACAGATCTGACTCACTGTGATCAGACTTATTAAAGCTTTAATAAACACAGATCTGAATCACTGTGATCAGACTTATTAAAGCTGTAATAAACACAGATCTGAATCACTGTGATCAGACTTATTAAAGCTTTAATAAACACAGATCTTAATCACTGTGATCAGACTTATCAAAGCTTTAATAAACACAGATCTGAATCACTGTGATCAGACTTATTAAAGCTGTAATAAACAAAGATCTGAATCACTGTGATCAGACTTATTAAAGCTTTAATAAACACAGATCTGAATCACTGTGATCAGACTTATCAAAGCTTTAATGAACACAGATCTGAATCACTGTGATCAGACTTATCAAAGCTTTAATAAACACAGATCTGAATCACTGTGATCAGACTTATTAAAGCTGTAATAAACACAGATCTGAATCACTGTGATCAGACTTAATAAAGCTTTAATAAACACAGATCTGAATCACTGTGATCAGACTTATCAAAGCTGTAATAAACACAGATCTGAATCACTGTGATCAGACTTATTAAAGCTGTAATAAACACAGATCTGAAACACTGTGATCAGACTTATCAAAGCTTTAATAAACACAGATCTGAATCACTGTGATCAGACTTATCAAAGCTGTAATAAACACAGATCTGAATCACTGTGATCAGACTTATTAAAGCTGTAATAAACACAGATCTGAAACACTGTGATCAGACTTATTAAAGCTTTAATAAACACAGATCTGAATCACTGTGATCAGACTTATTAAAGCTTTAATAAACACAGATCTGAATCACTGAGATCAGACTTATTAAAGCTTTAATAAACACAGATCTGAATCACTGTGATCAGACTTATTAAAGCTTTAATAAACAGATCTGAATCACTATGATCAGACTTATCAAAGCTTTAATAAACACAGATCTGAATCACTGAGATCAGACTTATTAAAGCTTTAATAAACACAGATCTGAATCACTATGATCAGACTTATCAAAGCTTTAATAAACACAGATCTGAATCACTAAGATCAGACTTATCAAAGCTGTAATAAACACAGATCATAATCACTGAGATCAGACTTATTAAAGCTTTAATAAACACAGATCTGAATCACTGTGATCAGACTTATCAAAGCTTTAATAAACACAGATCTGAATCACTGTGATCAGACTTATTAAAGCTGTAATAAACACAGATCTGAATCACTGTGATCAGACTTATCAAAGCTGTAATAAACACAGATCTGAATCACTGTGATCAGACTTATTAAAGCTTTAATAAACACAGATCTGAATCACTGTGATCAGACTTATTAAACCTTTAATAAACACAGATCTGAATCACTGTGATCAGACTTATTAAAGCTTTAATAAACACAGATCTGAATCACTGTGATCAGACTTATTAAAGCTTTAATAAACACAGATCTGAATCACTGTGATCAGACTTATTAAAGCTTTAATAAACACAGATCTGAATCACTGTCATTTATGATTAAGATCATGTGGATGTTTGAATTGAGATTGAGATCTTTTAATGATTAATCATGCAACTCTTGTTGGATCGTTGTTGTTTTCTAGTTGTTGTTGTTTTGTTTTTTAAACTATGTGCACATTTAAAATAAACACTGCAACATTCCATAAAATACAAACCGTCAAATTTGATTTCATGGTGACTATAGGTTTACCTCGCTCTGCAGGATCATGACAGCATGGTTGAAGTGATGGTGCTCTAGGGTGGCCGATGACCCGTAAAGAAGAGACAGCGCTGATCCCGTCCTGAGAAAGACACAGATGATGATGTGTTTCTGAGGTGAAACCGAATCCACTCAAAGCTCAAGTGTGCAGCCAGTGAAGACATGTTACACTCCAACACAGATCCTGCATGCTTCCTGAAAACATTCGGCTTTAAAAAGATGCCAAACTTGAGTCTTGTTATGGGGAAGTGCTTGAGTTGCAGTGCTTGATTCTCACTTGGCCTGGAAAGCGTTGTTGGTTCCTCTGTGGTCCAGATCATGGCAGACGCAGCCCACGATCAGAGCCAGAATCTCCATCTCCGTCAGAGTCTCCTGGAAGCCGGCTGTCTGCACACACACACACACCAACAACAACAAAAAGTCACTTGTCTGTGGTAAATGTAGTGAGACAGAGGCCGAGGAACACACACAAACTCACACACACTATATATTTGTGAGGACCTCCATAGGTGTAATGTTTTTTATACTGTACAAACTGTATATTCTCTCTCCTTACACTAACCAGATCCCTAAACCAACCCATCACACAAAACCTTCTGCATTTTTACATTTTATACACAAAAATATAATTTAGTGTTTATTAACCCATTTCCCTCGTGGGGATCCGCTGGCGGCTGCTCACTGTAGGTGATCTCAGGTTTTAGTATCCTTACATTAGGTCCCCACAATGTAATATAAACCTGTACACTGCACACACACACACTCAATCACTCACACTCAGACAAGCACGCACACACTCACTCACACACACATTTACACAAATACTCACACAAACACGTACATACACACACACTCTCACACACAATCACACACACTCACACACACACACACACTCAATTACACGAACGTGCACACACACAAACACACACACACACACACACACTCACACACACTCACTCTCTCACACACACTCAAATATATGCTATTGCACACACACAATCACACACACAGAGTAGAGTTCCTCACCGTCAGCATGGAAAACATGCACTGGCAAACGTTGAAGGCGTGTCTCCAGTTATGATACAGAACCATGCGATAGTTCTTCCTGACGGTCAGCAGCCACCGACACAGTGTCTGAAAGAAACAGAAGAAATTTTATGTTAAAATGCAAAATAAAGAGGCGTTTTGTACAACAGAATCCTGTCCTCTAATCTGATTGGCCGAGAGTGCTGATATACAGCATATCAACATGTTAACTGTAACTATTAGCACTTTTGAAAAAACTGGCCAAATTGTGTTGCTTAATAATGAACTTAATTCTATTTTACTTTAACAGATCACTGTACTGTAGGCTCACGGTCTTGCGGATATTCAGTACAACAGCAGTGTGTGTGTGTGTGTGTGTGATACTGCTGAGTAAAGAAATGCAAACTTGTGTGTACCTCATAGTCTATTTTGAATTTCTGCACCATTCCCAGTTCCATAAACATCCTGAGAGCTGCAGTGACCATAGCGTCCACATCCAGAGAGAAGTCATCAAACCATAGTTTATCAATGCCCAGCTCACACACCAGAGGGATGTTTGCTGCCTGAGGGAAGAACAATAGAGAGAGAGTGTGTGTGTGTGTGTGTGTGTGTGTGAGCCTGAGTTTGCTCTCGCATGCTTTAAAGCAGATGCTTTGTGAACGTAACGAAACTAGCGTCAGGGTTTTCTGTAATTCGTGTGTGAAGCTCACAGTGATAATGAGACACTACGATAGATTCACACACACATTCACAGATCTAATAAGAGACTACTGGCAGGAGGTGACGTCATTAACACATTATAACTGTGGTATTTGCTAATATAATTCTTCATACTCTACGCTCATATAGAAGATTAAGAAGAACAAATTGAACATCTGACATGATATTTTAAACTGCACTGGACATTTTTTCCCAAAATAAATGTACTATCCAAATCAAACTGTTTTAATTTAAATTATGCTGCCATTTACTCAACCACATATATATTTCAACCCCATATTGTTTATTATTTCCATCAAGCACAAAAGGAAATGTTTAGCAGAATGTCTGAGCTACTCTACTACTAAAGCTACTGAGCTACTACTCTAAAATTTGCATCATGAAAATACTTTTCATATAGTATAAAGAGTATTTAGTATAGTTTTAATATAGTTGTTACTATTACAGATCTCAATATGTGTGTGTGTGTGTGTGTGTGTGTGTGTGTGTGTGTGTGTGTGTGTGTGTGTGTGTGTGTGTGTGTGTGTGTGTGTGTGTGTGTGTGTGTGTGTGTGTTTGTGTGTGTGTGTGTGCGTGTGCGTGTGTGTGTGTGTGTGTGTGTATAAAAATTGTGCTAAAATAAAAATTAATAGTAAATTACTATTTACTGTTTTAGGAGAAGAAAATCAAAAGGGACTTATAGCTTTTATTTTGTTATATTGTGATTTTTATTTTTGTATATTATATTTTATTTGTTATTTTAAATTATTATTTAATATTATTATTATTATTTAGATTTATATTGTAAGAATTTCACATTAAATCTCCAGATTCAAGAAACAATATAAAAACGGTCTAATTTTACTAAGTACTATGAATTTTTACTACTATGATTTTTCTCGATTTCTGGGAATGAAATGTGTAATTATAACTACTTCTGTCAGGACCACTATCTTCAGTACGATTGACCATTAGCATACAGTTTGGATTGGCGGTCTGGTTCTGTTCTGGGCAGCCTAGCATGGATAAGAGCAGGGAGAGCAGCAATAACACCCTTAGGGAAAAAGAACAGAACCAACATGAATGTATTGCAGATATCATTTATTCAAGATTTTAAAAGTACAACATAATTCGAGAATTTATTCTGATTCAAAGGGCACTCAGAAGACCAAATCCTGACTGACGAGAGGTGGAGCTGGGGAGGGAGGAGGGTAATCAGCTCCTGATAAGCGCGACAGCTGCTGATAATACTGGAGGAGCTTATATATGTATACAGTGATAGGCATCGTATTCCTATAGGTAGACGTGTATCAGCTGAGAGTCAGCTTGAGATGCGAGCTTGAGTAACGTGACCTGCCAGAACTAACGCAATGCTTGATATTATAATTGAAAGCTATCATTTTTAACATTTAATAGGCTTTCAAATATATATAACAATGTTTTAAATTTAAGTGAACTCAAAACAATCTTCACATTACACCATAATAATTAGTGTCACAAGCTATTCTGTAAAGAGCAGCGAGTGATATTTATTTTTATTTTGTTCTGTGATTAACATTAATAAGACACTGCAGCAGGTTTATTAGGCTGCTGTCACTTTAAGACGTGATGCACATGACAGGAAATTTTAGTTCCCTTTCTTTGTCACTCCGAGTTACGTCGGATGACGACAAATGGGGTTTCGCTTAGAAAGCCTATCAACTTCGAGTATTACAAAACGAGCCAATGGCAAAGAAATGCCATGGGTCTGCGGAATTTGCATGTCGTAACTCCGCCCCACCTCGTGGGTATAAAAGGAGGAAGTCCGCAACAGCAGTTTATGTTTTCGCTTCGGAGCCAAGTGTATTCTTCTCTCCACAAGCCATCTCTGAATTGTAAGCTTTACAAACGAGTACCTCGAGTGTTGGTGTGACGGCGATCTACGGCGAGCGCGTGCTTCCTGCTGATCTGTTGCAGTGGTCTGCCAGTCGGTGCGTGTCTCCCCGGGTGCTTCAACACTTGAGTTTTCTCTCACTAAAAGAGCTTGCACGCGGCACGTCTTTTTAAAGACGGCTCGCCCGTGCATTTCAAAAAAAAAAAAAAAAAAAAATTAATGGTGCGGCAGCTTGGTATCGGACTCTGATGGGCACGAGCGTTGTCTAGTATGTTTGGGCTTGATCATGCTAGAGCAGCGCTCGTGGATGATTCATGTTTTCTCCATAGAAACATGATCATCGCGTCATTAAGGTCGAGACTCGGTGAACTCACATGAGTGAGAGTCCCCTCATCCACCCCCCGATCTTCGGCTGGTGGCCAGGGTGACCTGAGGGTTTCGGTCTGGAACAAGGCGCCGACTATGTGTCCGCGACCCCAGCCCCCCTCTTCAATGACAGTGCCCGCTAGTGAACAGGTGATTCCCACGGGTCTACCCTCTGGTGGCCCGTGTGTTTCATTTGAAGCTACAGAGGATGATATTATGTTTGTAGCAGCTTCACTAGGTGGGTTTGATTTTCCTGGAAGTGACGACTCATCGAGTCTGATCCGGAGATGACGGCCATGCTTTCCCGGGACGATTGGTTTTTGGGTGAGGCCGCCGACCCTCGTCCACGGCAAACCCCAATACCGTTCTTCCCGGACGTGCATGATGAGATCAGGGACCATTCGCTGATCTCATCCGCCTTTCCTCCCCTCGATGGGGCCGCTGCCCGTGGGTACACTGGGGTTCCCCCGGCTGAACGCTCTGTTGCGATGCTATGTGTCCTCGGAGTGCTTCTTCTCGGCGCAATCCTAAGCACCCGTCCGTGGCCTGTAGTTTTTCGTCTACGCTTGTGGCGAGATCCTATAGCGCCACGGGACTGGCGGCCGCCTCACTGCATGCCATGGTCATTCTGCTGGTCTACCTGACCCAGATGCTCATGGACCTGCACGAGGGCGGGACTGACCCAGGGCTCTTCACTGAGCTGCGCACCGCCACTAACCTTGCTCTCCGAGCGAAGAAAGTGGCCGTACGCTCCCTGGGTCAGGTGATGCTCACCATTCGGTGGCCGTACCTGTTTGATGTGCTGGATGTCGCGCGGACCCGTCTGTCCGACATTCCCATATCCCAGGTCGGCCTCTTCGGCGGTGCGGTTGAGGGCTGGCCCAACAGCTCTCAGCCGTCCATGAGCAGACTGACGTTGATTCTGTCCCGACGGCCCCGCCGTCCGCTCAGATCCCTCGGTCTGCCCACCGCCAAGGCGCCCTCCCGCGGCTCCCACCCTGCCCGTTCACCCGGGCCGGCTCTGGGGGCCGCGGGCGGACGCCACAGCCCTCTCTAGCCCCGCCCCCCGCTACACGCCGGGTTAAGCGGCGCTCATGAGACAGGCTCCTCGGGGATGGAGCAGGTTGAGGTCGACTCTGTCCCGACGGCCCCGCCGTCCGCTCAGGTCCCTCGGTCTGCCCACCGCCGGACGCCACAGCCCTCTCCAGCCCCGCCCCCCGCTACACGCCGGGTTAGGTGGCGCTCTTGAGAGGGGCTCCCCAGAGATGGGACTCAGTTCTTTCCAGGAGTTGGGAGCAGGACCACTCCTCTTCCCCGGCCCGGGAAGAATCCTTATTCGCAAAGAACTGACTCTCCCGTCTCTGAGCACACAGAGTTCTGGGACGACACAGAGCGCCGCCCTCTAGCCGGGCTCTCCTCGTCCCCCTCTGTCCCAGAGGTGGTTGACAGGGCGTGCCGTCCACGGACCGCTTCGCCCCTGTCCCCCTCTGTCGCCAGACCCCTGGCAGAGCAGGCCCCCGCGGGACGACCAGCCTGGTCCTCCCCTGGCCCCCTCTGCCAGGGCGCGGTTGCTAACTGTGCCCCCACACCGGGCCGCTATGCCGTCCACGTCTGGGCCAGTTACTCCGCTTCGCTGCCCCTCCGGGGAACGCCTGTCGTCGCGTGATCCCGCCGGTTCAGTTCCTGGGAGCCTGGCTAGAGCTTCCCCGTCTGTCCCGCTGGATCGCGCGTTCTGTCAGGCTCGGCTTGCGATTCAGTTCGCACGGTCTCCTCCCCGCTTCAGGGGAGTCCGCTCCTCTTTGGTCGGTGGCAATGCCCCCATCATGAGAGCAGAGATTGCCACCCTGCTGGCGAAGGGTGCAATCGAGACTGTCCCTCCAGCCGAGATGAGGTCCGGCTTCTACAGCCCTTACTTCATTGTCCCCAAGAAAACCGGTGGGTTACGGCAAATCCTGGACTTGCGCGTGCTGAACCACTCCCTTCACAGGCTGCCGTTCAAGATGCTCACCGCCAAACGCGTTTTCGAATGCGTGCGTTCCCAGGATTGGTTTGCAGCGATCGACCTGAAGGACGCCTACTTCCATGTCTCCATTCTTACTCGCCACAGACCGTTCCTACGGTTTGCTTTCGAGGGGCAGGCATACCAGTTCGCGGTCCTCCCTTTCGGGCTGGCCCTGTCTCCTCGCATCTTCACGAAGGTCGTCGAGGCTGCCCTTGTTCCCCTTCGGGAGCACGGGGTTCGCATCCTGAATTATATCGACGACTGGCTGATCCTAGCTCACTCTCGAGATCAGGTTTGCGAACACAGGGACCTAGTGCTCCGGCACCTAGCTCGTCTGGGCCTTCGGGTCAACTGGGAGAAGAGCAAACTTTGCCCCGTGCAGAGGATCTCTTTTCTCGGTATGGACATCGACTCGGTCGCCATGTCGGCGCAGCTTACGAGCGAGCGCGCGCAGTCACTGCTGACTTGCCTGAGACAACTCAAGAGCAAGAGTGCGGTCCCACTGAAACATTTTCAGAGGCTCCTGGGGCATATGGCATCTGCAGCCGCGGTCACGCCGCTCGGATTGCTTCATATGAGACCGCTTCAGCTTTGGCTTCGCGACCGAGTCCCGAGGTGGGCGTGGCAACAAGGCACGCTCCGAGTACCAGTTACTCCGACCTGCCGTCAGTTCCTCACCCCGTGGTCGAACCTCAGTTTTCTCAGGGCGGGTGTCCCCCTGGAACGAGCTTCCCGGCATGTTGTTGTCTCAACAGATGCCTCCACCACGGGCTGGGGCGCCATGTGCAATGGACATGCTGCTGCGGGCTCCTAGACAGGACCCCAGCGGCTGTGGCATGTCAATTGCCTCGAGTTGTTGGCAGTACGTCTTGCCCTGCACCGCTTCCGGGCGTTGCTCCGGGGTCAACACGTGCTAGTCCGTTCAGACAATACCGCCACTGTAGCGTACATCAACCATCAAGGTGGTCTACGCTCCCGCCGTATGTCACAACTCGCCCGCCACCTCCTCCTATGGAGTCAGAAGCATCTGAGGTCGCTTCGAGCCATTTTTATTCCCGGAGCGCTGAACTGTGCAGCCGACGAGCTCTCACGGCTTCAGCCCCTCCCTGGAGAATGGCGACTCCATCCCCAGTCGGTTCAGCTGATTTGGGACCAGTTCGGGGACGCACAGATAGATCTGTTTGCCTCTCACGACTCGACCCATTGCGCCCTGTATTTTTCCCTGACCGAGGGCACGCTCGGCACGGATGCACTGGCGCACAGCTGGCCGCCGGGCCGCAAATATGCGTTTCCCCCAGTGAGCCTTCTCGCGCAGACCTTGCGCAAGGTCAGGGAGGACGAGGAGCAGGTCATTCTGGTCGCGCCGTATTGGCCCAACCGGACCTGGTTCCCCGAACTTGTACTCCTCGCGACAGCACCTCCCTGGCCCATTCCTCTGAGGAAGGACCTTCTTTCTCAGGGACGGGGCACCCTGTGGCACCCTCACCCCGATCTCTGGAGCCTCCACGTGTGGCTCCTGGACGGCTCGAGGTAGGTTTGAGTACCCTTCCACCAGCGGTGGCGGCACTTCCGCTAGAGCGTCGTCCACGAGACACGTCTATGCGTTGAAGTGGAACCTCTTCGTCGACTGGTGCTCTTCTCACCGAGAAGACCCCCGGAGATGCTCGATCAGCGTTGTGCTTTCCTTCCTTCAGCAAGGGTTGGAGCGAAGGCTGTCTCCCTCCACCCTTAAGGTCTATGTTGCCGCCATTGCCGCACATCATGACCCCGTCGAAGGTAAGTCGGTAGGGAAGCACGACCTGGTCATCAGGTTCCTGAGAGGAGCGAGGAGACTATATCCTCCTCGCCCTCCTCTCGTTCCCTCTTGGGACCTCTCAGTGGTTCTAACTGCCCTGAAGAGTGCTCCCTTTGAGCCTCTGCAATCAGTTGAGCTTAAGTTCCTGTCTATGAAGACAGCGCTCCTGGTTGCACTGGCCTCCATCAAGAGGGTAGGGGACCTGCACGCATTCTCCGTCGACGAAGCGTGCCTGGAATTCGGACCGGCTTTCTCTCACGTGATCCTGAGACCCCGGCCCGGATATGTGCCCAAGGTTCCTACCACTCCCTTTCGGGACCAGGTGGTGAACCTGCAAGTGCTGCCCCCGGAGGAAGCAGACCCAGCCTTGGCACTGCTCTGTCCAGTACGCGCTCTTCGCGCCTATGTAGACAGGACGCAGTGTTTCAGGACCTCAGACCAGCTCTTTGTCTGTTATGGTGGGAAGCTGAAGGGAAAGGCTCTCTCCAAGCAAAGGTTGTCTCACTGGATAGTGGACGCCATTGCTTTGGCATACCAGCAGCAAGGCCGACCGTGCCCCCTTGGTGTGACGGCCCACTCCACCCGGAGTGTGGCATCCTCTTGGGCTCTAGCGCATGGCGCCTCGCTAACAGACATCTGCAGAGCTGCAGGCTGGGCGACACCTAACACATTCGCCAGATTCTATAATCTCCAAGTGGAGCCAGTGTCCTCTCATGTACTCGCTTCAACTAGCTAGTACCGGACCCGCTCAGGTGTCTTCGCTTGCTCGCCATTCCACTCCACGGACTGGATACGTGCGATATTCTCCTCAGGTGAGTTTTTCCGAAAGCCCTGAGCTCCTCCAGCACTCCTGACGTCGGCGCCAGTGTCTCTTGCCTGTGCGATGGCTAGGTGCCTCCCGTGTGCATGGTCCCTCCCCTGAGCGACCCCCACATGTGTATTTCCACTGTAAGCCTCTCTGAGCATATGTCTTTCCCTTGGCAAGCTACCTTGCCACCCCTGGGGTTGAAATATTCCACCTGCGGCTGGACACCCCAGTGTTCCCCATATGCATCCTTCGGGTCATATGTGTATTCTCTAAGTCCCCCCCCTCTGGGTTGGCATTAATTGCATACTTCCCCTAGCTTGGGATATGCTTCCCAGTGTACCTTGGTATTCCTGTGTTAAATGGAGTCCTTCGTCCATTCTATGACAGGGATCTTGATTTACGCAGGGCACTGGACAGCTGAGAAGGTGGCGTGATTAGACTGGTACCCCATTCGTCGTCATCCGACGTAACTCGGAGTGACAACGAAAGGGAACGTCTACAGTTACGTATGTAACCCTCGTTCCCTGAGTAGGGAACGGAGACGTTACGTCTGCCTGCCACTTTCCGCTGTACCGCGGGGATCGCCTGAGCTCAGTCTTGGCTCCTCAGCGAAGAAACATAAACTGCTGTTGCGGACTTCCTCCTTTTATACCCACGAGGTGGGGCGGAGTTACGTCATACAAATTCCGCAAACCCATGGCATTTCTTTGCCATTGGCTCGTTTTGTAATACTCGAAGTTGATAGGCTTTCTAAGCGAAACCCCATTCGTCGTCATCCGACGTAACGTCTCCGTTCCCTACTCAGGGAACGAGGGTTACATACGTAACCGTAGACGTTTTCTTTTGTGTCTTATCGCGCTTGAAAGGTTTAAAAGCATTTGAATGAAGGACACCTTGATAATATAATATAACATCAAAGGATGTCAGAAAAAAACCTGATGCTGCGTTAATTGCGTTAAATAGTATTTAATATTCCTGGATTTGGCTTTAAGCAATAAATTCTTCATTCACTCTTGGAAACAAGCTGGTACTTGTTAATGAAGGGCTATAAGAGCTCCTGGCAAAATCCAGTTAACACATGACAAAAAATGTATATTTCACCAGAAAATTAGCACATTATAAATGAGGCATTTCATAAACTCCACAGAGGCTATATCAATAATTCAAAAACACTGATGAGGTATTGAATAGCGTTGTTCTGAATTATACATACTTTATAAACAATAAAGACTGATATACTGATATACTGAGGCTAATATATCATGAATCAAGTTTTTCATTATTGATAAGCTCCTGAAATGTCTATAAAATACAATCTGTTTGATGCATTAATGTTTACCT
Source organism: Gila orcuttii (assembly GCA_026230005.1). NCBI lineage: Eukaryota > Metazoa > Chordata > Actinopteri > Cypriniformes > Leuciscidae > Gila > Gila orcuttii. Next base: position 11,251,395 of record JAPDVR010000007.1, on the reverse strand, counting down.
TAAATTTATCCACCTCAGTCTTAGAGCATGTGGCATGATATGACAGCACCTATGGAAAACACACACACACACACACAATCAATCATCAAAGGTTCATATTTTATGCATTTCTATATTTTATGTTTATAATATATACATGACAAGATAAAAACATCACAGAGATTATATAGAGAGTTAAATTGCATTAACCCTCACACTACAACAATTCACTTCTGCATCGCTCGCTCTGATTGGCTGCTGAGAGTCATGTGAGCGCAATGATTTTAACATCCATTCATAAAATACTGACAGTCTGATTCTCAAAATGTTACAGGTCATGCAATATTAATTTCTGCTCCGCTATAGTCTGTTGATGATCTATTACAAATGAATATACTGACAATCTCGAATCCTTATGAATACGGTCATATTTATCAAAGAAGCCACTCCTGCATTCCTCTGGAGAATAAGAAAAGCTTGGAGAAGTTAATTAATGCTCACACACACTCCCTGCTCAGGCTGTAATGTAGTTACACAGTGTCCTCACTTCCACGGCTTCATTTTCACATTCATTGCTCTGTGGTTGTGGTGTCGTGAGGAAAGATGTCACTATTTCTTCCCTTTTGCCTTTAAAGGGGGTGTGTGTGTTAATGCGTGATGCGTGAAATTAAATCATCACTTTTTGATCAGCAATGCTTGTGTTTATGGGAGGGATTCAACACTCGGAGACCACCATGAAAATGCTTCTGCTTTGCATTGTTCAAATTTCATACAAAACGTTTATTACAGATTATATCGTCATCAGTGTGATGATTAGTGAAAAGTTGAACTGAAAAATGAACATTAATGTCAGAATTTCTATAGTGACATACTGTGTCTGAGTGACATGGCTTCTCAAACAGGGAAAAATGACTTGATTTTGTTGATTTGAGTTTTACTCTTATTAAATAACATTAACAAATATAAATAAATACTTTAACAAATATATTGTTCATTGTTAGATAATGTTAGTTAAATGCATTAACCAACTAATAGGACCTTATTAAAACACACACACACACACACACACACACACACACACACACACACACACACACACACACACACACACACACACACACACACACACACTCACACACACACACACACACACACACACACACACACACACTGACTGTCACGACTTTCTGAGAATAATAATAATAAAACCCTATAGACCAGATGAGTGTTTGACTGTTAACACACCATCATCTGTTTTTTACAGACGATGGTTTTGTTCGATTGAAGTCTGTCGATTGAAGCTTTGAAGGTGTGGATTTATTCCTCTGTGTTTCATTTTTTGAATAAAGGGGTCATATTCTGCTCTTTTATAGCATTTAATTCAGCTTATATGTCAGTGAAGGTTTCTTGAAGCAACACAGTGATAATTTGGTTTGAATTGATCATTTTTTACCCTCTCACTGAACACACTTTTTGAGTGTGACATCACAATATAAAAACAGATAAGATTCAATAAACTGAATAAGCTGGAAACTAACATAGTTTGTTAGACTCTTATTTCAAAACAGCAAGGAAAATCCAGTTGTCCATGGTATGATCACTTAGAGATGACTGCAGTGAGTCATGAGTGAATATAGCTCCTCCGGCTCCTCTTAAGCTCCGCCTCTAACAGGAACTAATATTCCACCAATCACACGCTCACATCATTGCTTTTGTTGAATCATCCTCACCAGTCATGTGTTTTTATCTAACAACCCACCAATTACAAATGTTCCAACTAATCTGCCACCACTTTAGAAAAAACCCACCAATCACAGTTAAGTGTGTATCGGTGTGTGTGTTTTGGAGAGACATACATCCAAAGCGACAGACTGTTTGGCCCAGGACTTCTTCACTTGGTCATACATAATGGTGTTATTGATTCCCAGTCCACAGAATATCACAAATGCCTAAAGAGAGCAAAAGAGAATGTGAAGTCACACGTAAGTCCTCAACAACCAATTTAAACATCTGAATGTGGTTTTTAAAACTTTGTTTCAAGAGTGTTTGTGTGAATCAGAGTTATTATAGTTACCATTTAAGTTATAATAACAAAACAATATGTTATACAACCTTCATGTTCTATGTTATCCATACCATCTATGTTATTATTGATGCTGGGGATCAATTTATGAAGTTATATTACACATACACCTGTATATTGTATGGATAATATATATATTATTGTAATACATAATATGCATTTTACTATTACATATAATATATACATATTATTCTAGCATTATTAAAGGTTTATTCTTATTTTTATTCCCAATATGTTTATGTGTATATGTGTTAGGCCTAACTGTACTCATATATTATAAATCATACAATAATCATTGTCAATATTACATTGGTAATTTTCTATATATTGTAAGATAAAACAATAAGTTAGCTGGGCTCCACACACAAATATCTGAGCCTAATTCAAAAAGCCAGGTTGGTGTATGGAGAACCGGATCTGTTTTTTTCCAATTCAATTTCTAATCCATAATATTATTTTTATTCTTAGAAGGGTGTGAATTTATTTTGAGCATAAACATAAACCATGATTCTCTCAAAACTCTCTGAGAGCCTTACAATGAAGTGAAATATATATGTATTTCAATCAAGACAACTCTCGGAATAGCTTTAGCATGTTAATGCTAAATATGACCGTGTTAATGTATTTGGTCTTGGCGGGTTAGATCTGTTACTCACACTTCGGCAGAACAAGTATGGACTTGCTATTACCAACAGATACACAGACATGCTGCTATTGAGCATGTTATATATGTTGCAGCTGCATGAATAAGCGTACATAAATCCTGTAGCAGATCTAGACAGGTGGAGCTGGGGAGGTGGAGGGGTACATGTGCTGCAGGACCACCTTACAGCGAACACCGAACATATTTCACTTCACTGCAAGGGTCTCAGAGCGATTTGAGAGAATTATGACTTTTGTGTATGCTCCAAATGAACTCATGTTTGAAGGACAGCTAGCTACGCATTAATAAGGATATCTCACAGATGATTCATATCATACCTCAAACAGCCTCTGATCTAAATCATCAAACGGTTTCCCATCCAACCTGTTCAAGACCTGAGCCACACCTGCAACATACACACAAGAAGACAGTCAGATTGCATGCTGTTTTTTACGACCCATATAAGGTTCTTTAAAGCACAGTAATGCATTGCAGATGAAGGTTTCAATCTTTATTTTAGTCCAGGAGTCAGGAATCTCTTCTTTTCCGCACTTCTAATCGCTCTCTCAGTCTTTACATGGATAATTAAACCGTGTGCTGTGTTTTAGTATGTAATTAGAATGATTGTTCCTTTAAGTGCAAACCCTCCCCCTGTTCACACACTCAACGCCTCCCCCATCCTCGCCGTCTCATTATAGTCAATCATAAATGTAGAGCTTGGCTCATTGCAGGCTCTACCATAACACTGCTCATAATTACAACATTTATATCACATGGAGAAGCCTGTTCGCCTGAAAGCCCACTGAAATGTGCCTGGCAATAAAAAACATTTCAAGTAATCTAAAACCACAAGTGGTGTCCAGTCATCATCAGAAGTTATACTGTGTATTTAATTAATCTCTAAGCTGATTTTGGATGTTTTGGTATAGCGCTCGCTCAGTGCATCTGCATAGTATATACTGAGTAATATTTTACAAACAGTGAAACTGTAAGCATTAGGCAATGACAAATGTACCAAACAGTAAATGTGTTGTAACATGATCTCTTTACATGCATGTGATACAGTGAGAGGTGCCTAGTTATCATCTCTTATCATAAAAATGCTTATTTTGCATGAAAGAAATGAAGAAATGTTGTTTGCAAAAATGTTGCAATGTAAAACCATCTACGTATTCTAAATAGAAGTTTGAGCCAAATGTTGTTTACTTGTTTGTGTAGTAGAATCTTGTTCAGTGGGCATGGAATTGTGTTATATTAAATATTATATGTATTTTAAACACACACAACATACCTGTCAACATTTATTAAATAAATTAAATAAAAACATTCAATAAATTAATTATTTTAAAATATTTTTATTATTATTAAAATTTTTATTACATAAACAGAAGCACTGCACAGCAGTTGGGGGGGGGGGGGGTGCAGCTCTCTCTCTCGTGTTTCCCCTCTCTATCCTCGCTCCTAGGTTCTGTGAGGGGCAACTTCCAGTTCCCACCCTGCAAATGTGGCAGGACGCGCCAGGGCTGATGACATCACTGCGGGGTAACCTAACGTCACCGCCGACCTGACCCATCATGCCTTTGCTAACGGGAGTCCCCGCGACCTCTACTGTAACCTTTCCCACCTCTCTCTCGTCTGCGAGAGGACATTCCCAGCACTGCTGGAGCATAGGGGAACCTGGACATTATCAGGATCAGTGTACCTCCAAGGAGGTGGATATGCTGATCTGGGTCCCGAATGCCCGCAAACTGCCCCTGATCGAGCTGGAAGGTATCAGATACCAGTAAGTATCAGGGTAAATACCTATCAGGCTTTGGTGGAATCGGGTTGTAACCAAAACTCTATCCATGAACGTCTGATGCAACCAGGGGCATGCAATATGAGCCACGTGGTGTGGGTGCGGTGTGTGCAACAGGGATGTTCGGAAAAATCCTGTTGCCATCGTCACAATACAGTTAGGGGTACAAAAGCATAGAATAGAGGTGGCGGTTAATCCCCACCTCAGCCAACCTATATTTTTGGGGAAAAAATTGGCCTTTATTTTCGGATTATCTGAGGGGTATTTGCAAGGGTGGCCCCTGCAAATCGAGAGCTGGGACGAGCGAATGGCTGGGGCCGGCAAGGTGAACACGAGTGCAGCTGGGATGGGCTCTGAGGAGAAGACTGCAATGGAGAAAAAGATAGTGCTCTTCCCTCGAGGACTTCCCTCTGGAGCAGCCCTGGGATAACACTCTATGAAATGCCTTTGAGAATGTGTGGTCTATTGATGGGAACCTCGTCAAACCTGGTAGCATTCTCTAGTACCCCTATTTTGTTGTAATTAGTGACCGGTTATATCGTGTGATGCAGGACACACAGACAAAGGAAGATATAACCCAGTTGTTAATACTGAAGGGCCGTTGGGAAATGATCTTCCAGGCGGCCTATTACAATCCAATTGCAGGGCATTTAGGATATGACAAAACACTTAACCGACTCATGGCCCGTTTCTATTGGCTGGGCATTCGTGGAGATGTTCGCCGGTGGTGTGCGGCATGTCCCAAATGTCAGTTAGTGAACGCTCCGGCCATCCCAAAAGTGCCATTGCACCCTCTGTCCCTAATCAAGGTCCCCTTCGAAAGAATTGGAATTTACCTCATCATGCCATTAGATCGGTCAGCACGAAGGCATCGCTTTGCATTAGTCATCGTGGACTATGCAACTCAATACCCGGAGGCGGTGGCACTCCGTAACATCTCTGCAAAGAGTGTAGCGGATGCCCTCTTCCGAGTTATCTCCCAGGAGGGAATACCGAAAGAGATCCTCACCAACCAAGGCACAACATTCATGTCACGAACACTCCATGAGCTTTACAAACTATAGGGACCCTTTATAGTAACATGGCGAGACGGAGACGTTGACTATGAGGTTGTGCGACTGAACAGAAGAGAGGCAAAACAGATCTACCATCTCAACCTCCTAAAACCATGGAGGGAAGAGAACTCTGCTCAGTTGGCCACGATCACGAAAGAATGCGAGGAGCTTGGGTCGGAGGTGAATTTAAAACCGAACGCATTCAATCCGGTCCCTTGTGGAAAGCACCTCCCGCCGTGCCAACTGGCCGAGATTAAGTACAGCGTGAGTTCGCAGATGTGTTGTCACCTCTTCCCGGCTGCAAATCTCATATAACACCACACTGAAACATATTCAGGAGTCGTGGTGCATTCCCGACCCTAAAGATTTCCAGAATACAAAAATAAAATTGTGAGGGATGAATTAGAGGTTATGCTCGAAATGGGTGTAATAGCAGAGTCACACAGCAGTGCCAGCCCGATAGTTTTAGTGCCTAAGACGGACAACTCGACCAGATTCTGTGTTGACTACCGCAAAGTAAATGCGGTCTTCAAGTTTGATGCTTATCCCATGCCTCTAGTTGATGAATTGCTCGACCGGTTAGGCACTGCTCGATTTGACTCAACACTGAATTTGAAGAAAGGGTATTGGCAAATTGGCAAGTATCTTGAGAGAAAATGGCTTTTTCCACCCCTTTCGGTTAACACCAATTTGTTACGCTTCTGTTCGGGTTGTTCAGGGCTCCCACCTCATGGACTGGGTCTTACGGCAGCACCAAGCGTATGCCGCCACATACCTTGATTATATCATAATATACAGTAATGATTGGCAGCGGCATGTGCAATGCCTAAGAGGGGTCCTGAGATCGCTGCACGCTGCAGGGCTCACTACAAACCTGAAGAAGTGTGCAATTGGACAGGTGGAAGTATGGTATCTGGGGTTCCACTTGGGTCACGGGCAGGTGTGGCCCCAAATTGACAAAACCACACCAATTTGGGAGTGAGAAAGTTTTTGGGGCTATTTCAGGCAGTTTATACCTAACTATTCATCAGCCCCCTGACTGATTGGTCAACAGGCTTTTACCCAAGTGAAGGCTGCACTATGTGGCGGACCAGTATTGCATTCCCCTAATTTCCCTCTCCCTTTTGTCTTGCAGGCGGATGCATCGGACGGGGGGCTGGGAGCCATGTTGTCCCAAGTGGTGGAGGGGGAGGAGCGCCCCCTGCTTTATATTAGTCGTAAGCTCTCGATAAAAAAGAGACTAAATACAGCACGATCGAGAAGGAATGGCTGACCATCAAGTAGGCGGTCCTCACTCTCCATTACTATCTGCTGGGATGGGCTTTCACTTTCTGTTCGGACAATCCCCTACTCCAATGGCTCCACCGCATGAAGGATGCCAACGCACGGATCACCCGTTGGTATCTGGCTTTGCAACCATTTGAATTCCAGGTGGTCCACAGGCCAGGGCTGCAGATAACTGTAGCAGACTTCCCAGCATGGGTTGGTCAGTGGGGGTATGTGGAATATACATAGCATATACTGCTGTGGAAGAGGGGGCATGGTTTGACAGCTGCTGCAGGTGGAGAGCAAGTGCAGGGGAATTGAATGGTAAGGGAAACGCCTTTGGTTAATGAGAACTAAGTGTTTGCACATTGCAGTGAGTCGAGAGATGGGTGAAAAGAAGCAGCGTGATTGCAGAGAAGCGGCTGCCTTGGGAAGGAGCTGTGCTCGTGGAAACCGTGTTAAAGAAGAGCTTTGTGTGCAGAAATCTGAGTTGCTGCTGAAAAGCCTTAATGCTATATTTTTGTTTGCTTAAGTGAAGTGTATGAATACATTACGTGAGCTGCACAGCCATTATCTGACCCCTGTCTCTTTCATACCCACCACAACAAGTTTAAGCTTTGCCACAACTGCATACTATAAAAATAGTAGTATCCTGAATGCCATTCTGAACATATCCAAGGATTTCAAAAAGACTACAGTATATACAGTATATAGATATAAAATATTTCCTTTGTGGACAGTGAAGTTTCACAGACCAGAGATTTAGATAATTTCTCTCTTCATAGTGCTGAAATTTCTCACACTTGCTTCAAACACAATTTGAGAAAAAGGAAAGCTGGTTCTAAAACTACGGCAGAGATGAAGAAAGCAAGAGAAGAATCTTTTGAATGAAGACATCCTTGACTCCTGCTTCTACTGGCTGTTTGTGCTCATAATGACTTTTGGTCCCTGGCAGAAACTTCCCACTCACACACACATCCACCCACGCACACACACACACACTGCACTCTGCAGCAGCAGCACACACACACACACACACACACACGCTGATCTGAGACACAGATACATTTAAGGCGAGACACGGCAGGCAAAAAATTCGTTTTTTTTTCACTGGTCAATTTTGAGATCTTGGGATATTTGTCTTCAATAACATGTCTTCTTTCAGACTTGTGGTGAAAAAAAGTCCGAAACACACATTTAGGTCTTTATTTTACTACACTTTGTCTGTTTGCATCTGTAGATTTCTCATAAATTCATCAAAAGTTGTCGTTATAAATCATCCCTCTGCTCCGCGATCGCGATCTGCACCCTGTCATCACAGAAAACGTTAGAAAGCTCTCTCTCTCCTGAACAATACTGCCGGATCCAAATATGGTAATTTCCTTTTTATCAGCAAACAATCGCGAAAGTAAAAGGGGGGATTTTACTCTAAATGCGCAATCTCATTGGCTGATGCTAAATCTTTAAAGCCCGTTTTCTCAAAATGACTTTTCTCTCATACTCCAAGTCCGAAATCTCCACTTCAGTAGCACCTATATACACCAAAATTTCCAGTCTTGTACCTAGTTATATTATGAAGACATTTACAGAGGAATTTGTAAATATATTATTCCTAGCCTGATTTGTATAACATTTTATTCCAAAAAACATGTCGAAAATAATTTTTTTAAGGCTATTGGCAGTATATTCTGATTTACAGGATAACAAAAGTAGATATCCATAAATCCCTCTGTAATTTTTTTCCCATCTAATATGTGAACACAATGAAAAAAATATTTTGAACCTGGCTTTATCCAATACTCAGATTTCGTTTTTTAAAATATATGCAAATTAGCGCATATTTAATTAGATAATGTCTAATTTGCATATTTAAACATTAAATTACAGAAAACTTGTAATACACTTTTTTCTCATCTTAATGTAGGTAATCAACTGGCAAAGTTTCATGGTGATATCTGCTAGTTAAAAAAATTACCCTATTCACCTGTAGTGTCTCGCCTTAAACAGACATTATCATACCTACACATGTTTGTCCTCCATTTGCTCACGCATAATGTAGTACAACACCGCAGAGCAGGGGACATCAATACATATACTATATGTAGTGAAACAACAGTGGTTCATTAGATAACTTACCTATGATTTGGTGGTTACTGTTCCAGATAGGGACACACAGGACAGATCTAATATGGAAGCCAGAGAACTGATCTGCCTGAAAACAAACACTTGTCATCAAATCAAAAAACGTCTACGGTTACGTATGTAACCCTCGTTCCCTGAGTAGGGAACGGAGACGTTACGTCGGATGACGACGAATGGGGTTTCGCTTAGAAAGCCTATCAACTTTGAGTATTACAAAACGAGCCAATGGCAAAGAAATGCCATGGGTCTGCGGAATTTGCATGACGTAACTCCGCCCCACCTCGTGGGTATAAAAGGAGGAAGTCCGCAACAGCAGTTTATGTTTCTTCGCTGAGGAGACTGGGCTCAGGCGATCCCCGCGGTACAGCGGAAAGTGGCAGGAAGACGTAACGTCTCCGTTCCCTACTCAGGTAACGAGGGTTACATACGTAACCGTAGACGTTCCCTTTCGTTGTCACTCCGAGTTACGTCGGATGACGACGAATGGGGTTACCAGTCTAATCACGCCACCTTCTCAGCTGTCTTCCAGTGCCCTGCGTAAATCTTAGATCCCTGTCGTGAGACTAGCACGGACGAAGGACTCCTATTTAGCACAGGAATACCAAGGTACACTGGGGAGCATATCCCACGATTTTAGAGGAAATATGCAATTATTGCCAACCCAGAGGGGGGAGACTTAGAGAGTACACATATGGCCCGAAGGAAACATATGGAGAACACTGGGGTGTCCAGCCGCAGGTGGAATGTTTCAACCCCAGGGGTGGCAAGGTGGCTTGCCGAGGGAAAGACACATGCTCAGAGAGGCTTACAGTGGAAATACACATGTGGGGGTCGCTCAAGGGAGTTACCAAGCACACGGGAGGCACCTAGCCGACGCGCAGGCAAAAGACACTGGCGCCGACGTCAGGAGTGCTGGAGGAGCTCAGGGCTTTCGGGGAAGCTCACCTGAGGAGAATATCGCACGTATCCAGTCCGTGGAGTGGAATGGCGAGCAAGCGAAGACACCTGAGCGGGTCCGGTACTAGCTAGTTGAAGCGAGTACATGAGAGGACACTGGCTCCACTCGGAGATTATAGAATCTGGCGAATGTGTTAGGTGTCGCCCAGCCTGCAGCTCTTCAGATGTCTGTTAGCGAGGCGCCATGCGCTAGAGCCCAAGAGGATGCCACACTCCGGGTGGAGTGGGCCGTCACACCAAGGGGGCACGGTCGACCTTGCTGCTGGTATGCCAAGGCAATGGCGTCCACTATCCAGTGAGACAACCTTTGCTTGGAGAGAGCCTTTCCCTTCAGCTTCCCACCATAACAGACAAAGAGCTGGTCTGAGGTCCTGAAACACTGCGTCCTGTCTACATAGGCGCGGAGAGCGCGTACTGGACAGAGCAGTGCCAAGGCTGGGTCTGCTTCCTCTGGGGGCAGCACTTGCAGGTTCACCACCTGGTCCCGAAAGGGAGTGGTAGGAACCTTGGGCACATATCCGGGCCGGGGTCTCAGGATCACGTGAGAGAAAGCCGGTCCGAATTCCAGGCACGCTTCGTCGACGGAGAATGCGTGCAGGTCCCCTACCCTCTTGATGGAGGCCAGTGCAACCAGGAGCGCTGTCTTCATTGACAGGAACTTAAGCTCGACTGATTGCAGGGGCTCAAAGGGAGCACTCTTCAGGGCAGTTACAACCACTGAGAGGTCCCAAGAGGGAACGAGAGGAGGGCGAGGGGGATTTAGTCTCCTCGCTCCTCTCAGGAACCTGATGACCAGGTCGTGCTTCCCTACCGACTTACCTTCGACCAGGTCATGGTGTGCGGCAATGGCGGCAACATAGACCTTAAGGGTGGAGGGAGACAGCCTTCGCTCCAACCCTTGCTGAAGGAAGGAAAGCACAACGCTGATCGAGCATTTCCGGGGGTCTTCTCGGTGAGAAGAGCACCAGTCGACGAAGAGGTTCCACTTCAACGCATAGGCGTGTCTCGTGGACGACGCTCTAGCGGAAGTGATGGTAGCCGCCACCGCTGGTGGAAGGGTACTCAAACCTACCTCGAGCCGTCCAGGAGCCACACGTGGAGGCTCCAGAGATCGGGGCGAGGGTGCCACAGGGTGCCCCGTCCCTGAGAAAGAAGGTCCTTCCTCAGAGGAATGGGCCAGGGAGGTGCTGTCGCGAGGAGTACAAGTTCGGGGAACCAGGTCCGGTTGGGCCAATACGGCGCGACCAGAATGACCTGCTCCTCGTCCTCCCGGACCTTGCGCAAGGTCTGCGCAAGAAGGCTCACTGGGGGAAACGCATATTTGCGGCCCGGCGGCCAGCTGTGCGCCTGTGCATCCGTGCCGAGCGTGCCCTCGGTCAGGGAAAAATACAGGGCGCAATGGGTCGAGTCGTGAGAGGCAAACAGATCTATCTGTGCGTCCCCGAACTGGTCCCAAATCAGCTGAACCGACTGGGGATGGAGTCGCCATTCTCCAGGGAGGGGCTGAAGCCGTGAGAGCTCGTCGGCTGCACAGTTCAGCGCTCCGGGAATAAAAATGGCTCGAAGCGACCTCAGATGCTTCTGACTCCATAGGAGGAGGTGGCGGGCGAGTTGTGACATACGGCGGGAGCGTAGACCACCTTGATGGTTGATGTACGCAACAGTCGCGGTATTGTCTGAACGGACTAGCACGTGTTGACCCCGGAGCAACGCCCGGAAGCGGTGCAGGGCAAGACGTACTGCCAACAACTCGAGGCAATTGACATGCCAAAGCCGCTGGGGTCCTGTCCAGGAGCCCGCAGCAGCATGTCCATTGCACATGGCGCCCCAGCCCGTGGTGGAGGCATCTGTTGAGACAACAACATGCCGGGAAGCTCGTTCCAGGGGGACACCCGCCCTGAGAAAACTGAGGTTCGACCACGGGGTGAGGAACTGACGGCAGGTCGGAGTAACTGGTACCCGGAGCGTGCCTTGATGCCATGCCCACCTCGGGACTCGCGAAGCCAAAGCTGAAGCGGTCTCATATGAAGCAATCCGAGCGGCGTGACCGCGGCTGCAGATGCCATATGCCCCAGGAGCCTCTGAAAATGTTTCAATGGAACCGCATTCTTGCTCCTGAGATGTCTCAGGCAAGTCAGCAGTGACTGCGCGCGCTCGCTCGTAAGCTGCGCGGACATGGCGACCGAGTCGATGTCCATACCGAGAAAAGAGATCCTCTGCACGGGGCAAAGTTTGCTCTTCTCCCAGTTGACCCGAAGGCCCAGACGAGCTAGGTGCCGGAGCACTAAGTCCCTGTGTTCGTAAACCTGATCTCGAGAGTGAGCTAGGATCAGCCAGTCGTCGATATAACTCAGGATGCGAACCCCGTGCTCCCGAAGGGGAACAAGGGCAGCCTCGATGACCTTCGTGAAGATGCGAGGAGACAGGGCCAGCCCGAAAGGGAGGACCGCGTACTGGTATGCCTGCCCCTCGAAAGCAAACCGTAGGAACGGTCTGTGGCGAGGAAGAATGGAGACATGGAAGTAGGCGTCCTTCAGGTCGATCGCTGCAAACCAATCCAGGGGCCGCACGCATTCGAAAACGCGTTTGGCGGTGAGCATCTTGAACGGCAGCCTGTGAAGGGAGCGGTTCAGCACGCGCAAGTCCAGGATTGGCCGTAACCCACCGGTTTTCTTGGGGACAATGAAGCCGGACCTCATCTCGGCTGGCAATCTCTGCTCTCATGATGGGGGCATTGCCACCGACCAAAGTGGAGCGGACTCCCCTGAAGCGGGGAGGAGACCGTGCGAACTGAATCGCATAGCCGAGCCTGATGGTGCGCGCGATCCAGCGGGACAGACGGGGAAGCTCTAACCAGGCTCCCAGGAACTGAACCAGCGGGATCATGCGGACGACAGGCGTCCCCCCGGAGGGGCAGCGAAGCGGAGTAACTGGCCCAGACGTGGACGGCATAGCGGCCCGGTGTGGGGGCACAGTTAGCAACCGCGCCCTGGCAGAGGGGGCCAGGGGAGGACCAGGCTGATCGTCCCACGAGGGCCTGCTCTGCCAGGGGTCTGGCGACAGAGGGGGACAGGGGCGAAGCGGTCCGTGGACGGCACGCCGTGTTAACCGCCTCTGGGACAGAGGGGGGCGAGGAGAGCACGGCTTGTGGGCGGCGCTCTGTGTCGCCCGAGAACTCTGTGGGCTCAGGGAAGAGAGGGTCGTTTCTGTCTTTAACCACTTTAGGGTGCTGCCCACCCGTGGGTGAGAGCGGAGAATAAAAGATTCTCCCCCGGCCCTCCACCGGAGGAAGGATTGGTCCTGCTACCACCTCCTGAAAAACGACCATCTTCCCTGAGCAGCCCGTCTCAGGAGCGCCGCTTGGCCCGGCGTTTAGCGGGGGCGGGGCGGGAGAAGGCTGTGGCGCCTTCTTGCGGCTTCCTCCGCGACCGGCCCGGGTTTGTGGAGGCTGCTGTGTGGGCCGGGCGGGAGGGGCGGGAACCGCAGGAGGGCGCCCTCGGCGGGAAACAGGACGAGGCTTCTGCCCGGCCGGCTGGGTGGAGGCAGCAGTTGGCCGGCGGGGCAGAATGTGCTTGATGGCCTCGGTCTGTTTCTGGGCAGTTGAAAACTGTTGGGCAAAGTCTTCAACCGCACCGGCGAAGAGGCCGGCCTGGGACAAGGGGGCGTTAAGCAGACGGGACCGCTCCGCGTCCCGCATGTCAGCCAGGTTCAGCCACAGGTGTCTCTCCTGGACCACGGCTGTGATCACCAGACCCAGGGAGCGCGCGGTAACCTTCGTCGCCCGTAGAGCGAGGTCGGTAGCGGCGCGCAGCTCATCAAAGAGCCCTGGGTCTGTCCTACCCTCGTGCATGTCTCTGAGCATCTGGGCCTGGTAGACCTGCAGAGTGGCCATAGCATGCAGTGACGCAGCCGCCTGTCCCGCCGCTCTGTAAGACTTCGCCACCAGAGTAGACGAAAATCTACAGGCCTTGGATGGGTGCTTAGAATCGCCACGAGAAGAAGCACTCTGAGGACATAGTTGCATGGCAACAGAGCGTTCAACCGGGGGGAGCCCAGTGTACCCACGGGCGGCTGCATCATCGAGGGGAGGAAAGGCGAATGAGATCAACGAGCGGTCCCCAGAAGACAACGGGGTCTTCCAGGACTTCGAGATCTCATCATGCACGTCCGGGAAGAAAGGTATTGGGGTTTGCCGAGGACGAGGGTCGGCGGCCTTACCCAAAAACCAATCGTCAAGTCGCGAGCGCTCAGGACAGGGTGGAGGCCTCCACTCAAGCCCGATGCTCGCGGCTGCCCGGGAAAGCATGGCCGTCATCTCCGGATCAGACTCGAGCACAGCCGTATGCACACTGGAAGGTGGCAGCTGTGACGAGCCCTCACTTCCAGAAGAATCAAACCCACCTTGTGATGCTGCAACAGACATGGCATCATCCTCCGTAGCTTCAACCGAAACACGCGGGCCACCAGAGGGTAGACCCGCGGGAATCGGCCGCTCGCTAGCGGGCACCGTCATTGAAGAGGGGGGCTGGGGTCGATACCAATCTGCCGCAACCAGAAGTACACGGGCGAGGCATCTTTAAAAAGACGTGCCGCGTGTAAGCTCTTTTAGTGAGAAAACTTAAGTGTTGAAGCACCCGGGGAGAAACGCGCCGACTGGCAGATCACTGCAGCAGATCAGCAGGAAGCACGCTCTCGCCGTAGATCGCCGTCACACCAACACTCGAGGCACTCGTTTGTGAAGCTGACAATTCAGAGATGGCTTGTGGAGAGAAGAATAAACTTGGCTCCGAAGCGAAAACATAAACTGCTGTTGCGGACTTCCTCCTTTTATACCCACGAGGTGGGGCGGAGTTACGTCATGCAAATTCCGCAGACCCATGGCATTTCTTTGCCATTGGCTCGTTTTGTAATACTCGAAGTTGATAGGCTTTCTAAGCGAAACCCCATTCGTCGTCATCCGACGTAACTCGGAGTGACAACGAAAGGGAACAAATGATCTGACTAGAAGCTTGTGAGGAGAAGCAAGCAAAAATATGAGATCGTCTGAAGACACAGTGTTATATAATTTTGTGCTGCTGGCATTCAGAAGACACACAAGAGCCGACAGAGGTCCAAGGTCTTATGCAGAGCAGAAGTCTCTCTCAACTTTAATCAGGCTCTTTAAAAGGAATATTCTGGGTTAAATACAACTGTAGCTCTTCCTGTAGCATCTGTAATCTATGGAAGCTTGTTTCCGCCATTTTTGAAGATAATTGCGACTTTTCATCTCACAATTGGGAGTTTACATCTCACAAATCTGACTTTATAACACGCAATTGCGACTTTATATCATGCAATTCTGACTTTATATGTCCCAATTGCGAGATATAAACATGCAATTCTGAAAAAAAACTTGAATTGCGAGTTTTTTTCTCACAATTCTGACTAACACACAATTACGACTTTATATCACCCAATTCTGACTTTATAACTCACAATTGCGACTTTATATCACGCAATTCTCAATTCTGAGATAAAAATCAAAAATTACAATTACCTTTTTTATTTTTTATTCTGTGGCGCAAACAAGCTTCCATAGTGGCTCTGTAGGAAAGGCCTGAAAAAATGAATGAATCAATTATCATCATCAATTATGAATTAAAAAATGTAAATATGTAAAATTCAAATGTTCAAATAAATAGATATTAAATTCTCGTTTAAATTTAAATTGAATGTGTCAATAAGACATTGTCCATCTAAAAATGGTTTTGAATTGATAATTGATTTTAAGTGGCAATCATAGACATCAAAAGTTAAATACTCTTTACATGGAGCAACTGCATCATTAGCACATAAACACAAAAAAGTGTTTCAGGGGCAATTCATTCGCCCAGAATTTACAGATCACTTAATACCATTTTTACTGAATAATTCATGTAAGTGCTTTAAAAAACAAACTGCAGGTCTGCTTTTAAATCCTCCGGTACACTTGACCCATTAACTTCCACGGGAAAAACTGAGGGACATGTAAAAATAATATAAAAATATTACCAAAATTATAATGGTAATAAAGTTTAAGACTTTTTTTAAACCCAGAATACTCCTTTAATGAGAGTCCAAGCATCAGCCGTGCTTATGCCATGTAACAGGCTTTATTAATTTATATATTGCTTACTTCAGCGTCGAAGCGTGGGTCTTGGTAGGCATCACTGATATTCACAGGAAGCCCAGTGGAGGCGACCAGCTCTGCAATGCTGTTATTAATCAGCCAATCAGAATAGGACGATTTGTCCATGCTGTCCTTGAAGCTGTGGACAAGACAAAGAGGAAATGATGCGTGCTGCTATGTGTAACCAGACAATCACTTTTACTATTGCTCATACTTGGGCTTGCATTTAAACCCTATACCCTCATTATTAAATTTGTGTACAACTCATTCTGCACCGTTTGAGCTTTTGTCAAGGAAAAAATTCTCTAATTAACTAAAGCTTAAGAAAACAAATATTAAAACGTTATTTGGAAAAGGGATTTGAAATGTACGTAGATTCAGGATAATTGGGACATCAATGGCATCTCAATGGTAATTTACCTGAATTCATCCCCAAGTAAAACTTTTCAGTTGGTGTTGTTATTACAAAGTGGACATTTTGAAAGTGTACTTAGTGTGTTAAGGAATATAGTCATGAAATGTACTCTTTGAAAATGCCCGTGTAGAAATTTCATACATAGCCTATGTCACTCGAACGTGCGTGTTTATTTCGGAGATGGCGAGAACTGAGGGATTTCAAATGTTGTAAAAGCGACGCGGAGATGATGGTGTTTTTATAACTCAACAGGTGATTAAGGTATTTTACTGAACAGATAAATTGCCATATGTAGCTAACAGAGTTCTCTAACAGAGTTCATTGTAAGGCATTATCTATTGTAAAGGGTCATTTCATTATGGTTGTTGTGTAACACTATGTTGAAATGTATTTTCAAGGAAGTACCATGTCTACAAATGGGTAAAGCTACAGTAAAGTCTTCTTCTTCATTTAGTCAGCTTCAGATCCTTTCCATCTAAACCAGTTATATCTCTTAAGTCTAGTAGTGAATTTTTTATGGTCAATAAACATATTCATCCGCACAGTCACGCAGAGCCGAAGCACAACCAAGGCAAGGAAAGGCAAGTTTATTTATATAGCACATTTAATACACTATGGAAATTCATAGTGCTTTACATAGAAAGGAATAAAAATAATCACAAAATAAAAGCAAGGAAAAAACTGTTATTCAAAATGCTTTACATAGAAAGGAATTACAATTAATCACACTATGGCAATTCAAAGAGCTTTGCATAGAAAATAAACAAAATAAAAGCAAGGGTACATAGAATAAACTTCTCATCTGGCAAAACACCGGTGTATCTTATTTTGTATGTAGTGTTACTCTGACACTGTGTCTGTGGTGTTTGTTCGGCGCGCCTAAGAATTTCATTTGACCTCTCAGATGGACCCGATTTTTCCCTAAAATCGGACAGGAGGAGCTCTAGGACTGACTCACGGGGTAAAACAACGTTAAACAACCAAAACAACGTTCTTCCGCAAAATGCATGCAGTTTTGTTACAAGTACAGCTGTTCAAAAAATATACTTTAACTCAAAATGCAAACATCTACAGATCTCATCTAGGCCTCATTGTTGCCGTGTAAACAGCTGTCACTACACAGTATAAAATTGTTGGGTTATTTTTTAAACCCAACCATTGGGTTACACCTATTGGGTCACTATGTTGGGTTATTTTTCCAAAAATGTTGGGTCATTTTTAAAATCGTTGGGTATTTTCTAGTAATAACCCGGCTGTTGGGTTAAATACGTATGTTGTATGTTAACTAGTGTACTTTCAATTTATGTAGGCTACACAATTATGTATATTTACATTAAATTCTGGACTCCCCAATATTTTGTTTGTAATTAAAAAATATATATTTGTTCAGACATATTTACTGTTTTATACAAATAAACAATCTGTATTTAAAAAGTGTATTTTATTCATTAAAATAATGTCATAAATAAAAATAAATAGTTAACTGTTGGGTTACTTTTAGCCCAACTGGCTTTTAACCCAATGCATTGGTTCGGACCAAGAAAATCAAACAAAGTGTGAAGAGAGCCTTAGACGCTTGCATGAAGAGCTGGAGGAGCTGACTCGCTGCTCGCAATGCCATTCCCTCTACAGTCATTTACAGCTAACGAACTTTCCTCTGCATTTCAATGAGGCTCTATGGAGCCTGCAACAGCAATGAGAAGTTAACGCTCCGACTCTCATGAACGCCCACGTGCAGCGGAGACACAGTCCTGAATGATGAAGCCTCCCTCTCTCTTTTAATCTCTCTCACGTGGTACATTTCGGGCTCTCGTGCTCTAGGCTGAGAGAGTCTGCTCAAACACAGTCTCAATCACACCTCAAAGATCACACATGATTAACGGCATTAACGAGCTGCTGTCTGAGGAAATGCCCGAATCAAAGGGATGAATGAGAGTGTGTGAATGTGTGTAACTGAGATCTGCACGTGTGTTGTGTGCATGTTGCGTTCGTGTGCGTCTGGGTGAGCATCATAGATGCGTCTGTCTCTCTCTCTCTCTCTCTCTCTCTCTCTCTCTCTCTCTCTCTCTCTCTCTCTCTCTCTCTCTCTCTCTCTCTCTGTCTCTCTCTATCTCTCCTGTTTGGCCTCGAGCTGTTTCAAATCATTCTTACATAATGGCTCCGGCTGTACCTTTAGAGAAGCCAACACAGAGGATGAAATCACTAAATAACACACATAAAACCCCCTGTGGATGACAGAAATATATAACACTGAAGCTGCATAATTTCACAGCTGTGTGATATTATTTTTGCATTTTTTTTTCAGTCTGGATATGATCCTCTTCTGTTTTTAAACAATATTTTACAAGTTTATGTGCTCATATAATCCTTTAGTAAAACTGAGTGTGAAACTAGATTTACACTAGCTACATTTTTAAAAGAGTGCTTATGGAAATATATTTTAATAGAATACTTCAGTGCGAACTGAATGTAATGTTTTTTGGACACTTAAATACATGTTAATTGCAATTAAATGAACATGTATTGTAGTTTAAATTTATTAAATGCAACTAGCTGAACATTAGAGTGTTTTTTGACCTAATTACTGTAAGTGGCAGTTAGGAGGTATCAGACTCAAGAGAGAGATGGATGAATAACAACACAACAGGTGAGTATAGACCAAAAACGATGAGCAGTGCAAGTATAATGCTTCAGTTCTTATGTTTGCAGGTGACGATAGAGCATGTAACTTCAAATGTTAAGTATATGCACACACCTATTGGTTGCTGTTAGAGTGACTGAATAACAAGCAATGTCTTTGTATTTCAGGGATAGCGGAAAACACTGGAGAGACAAGGGAACAAGGAACAGGACCTTGGAGAAATCACAGGAGGTAAATATCTCAGGGAAGTTCACAGGTAAGTAATCCCTAGTCCTTGTCGTAGACCAGACAATGAGTGTGACTGAAGTTTCTTATTCACACTGAAACTTTGGAAAATGCAGAATTGACATTACAGTGCATGCGTAAACCCTCACAAAAGCTCACTGAGATGATACAGACAGAACAAGAAAATCAAGTTATCACGCAATTCTCCTGGCAGGATAATTTTATTTAACAAAATATCGTCTCAGATACAAGTGGTAACCCTCGTTCCCTGAAGGATGGAATGGAGACGAATAGGAATCTCGCCAGAGAGCCAATCTACTTCGAGTGTAAGTAAACAAGCCAATAAACATTGGCATGCAATAATTTGCAGCAGCTGCTCTGCCTCGCACTGCTGGTATATAATGAGCAGCAGGTGCACTGCATCTTCAGTTTTTCGCTGAGGAGCCGAGTAGTTGGCCCGGAGTTACCGCTCTTTGGCTTTGTTTTGGAATGCTCATATTGAGTTACGGTACTCTGCCTTTGTTTAGCCGCACGTCAATATGAAGTCACTGTACCGGTGTTCTATCAAATAACGCTACCTATCAGATTGTACGGTGTTCTGCCTTTGTTTTACTCTCCATTAAAATTGAAATTACGGTAGCCTGTGTACTTTGTACAGCTGCCATCAGTCCCTGTAACTTCTGATGTCTTCAGAGATTTGTCCTGCACAAACGCGGCCAGAACATTTAGTATGGTCTGAACCCGCTCCATCAACAAACGTGCGATATCGATCGCGAAGGATATATGCAGAGTTGACAGAAAAATGTTACACATGCCGTAGCAGGTGAATACAACAAAGAACAAAAGCCCCGCCTCACCCAGTTCGGGTACCAGACCTGGTTGAAACACTCATGTATCTACCTGGCAGAGTGCCAAAACAGCACCGGCACATTTAGCACCACCCAGAACATGGTCGAGCCGACATATTTTCTATATTTTTGGCACCAATGTAACTCCATACTGCCAAGTTTTCCAATGCACATGCGGGAGAACTCTGAATCTGAGTCACCATAAGCACACACCATTATAGTGGGAACCCTCATTTCCAGAGCATAACAGCCCTCTCTCCGATGCAGTGATCGACACTGATCCTTAGCTGGAGCTCTAAATAAAGAGCTTTTTTTTTTTTTGAAGGACCAACAATCCCATCCAGAAGCTACACAGCTTGTGATTCGCTAGAGGGGGGAGGGGCCCTAGGGTGTAGATTCCCCGATGGAGAATCCCTCACCGCTCAGGTCACCTAAGCTATTCTACCGAAGTAGACCTCTGCGGGTGGCCACCAGGGAGGGCGCTACAACGGAGAATAGGCAAGGGGGCCTCGCACCTAGAGTGCCAAGCGAGCGCTGGGTTGCCATGACAACCTGCCAGCTCGACGGCACACGAGCGAGAGACCCGTCCGGCTTTTGCCCGGCGGAAGCTCTCCCAGAGTGTCGAGCAGACCTGCAGCTTTGCTTTTACACACAAGAGGTGGCTGGCCAACAACAGAGGGGACTCAAGCTTTCCGGAGAAAGAAGAGTCGAGACGGGCGTGTCGACGTGGTCATGTTCCCATATGAAAACATGAACCACCCACGAACACAGTCTCACATGTTTCCCAGGCATGTGAGACCGTGATTGTGGCCGTCAGTGAGGACAGGAAACGACCGCATCCAGCAGCACATAGGTGGAATGTCATCTTTAGAAAGAAGCAACTCACACCCATGTAAGCTCTGCTGAAGCACACAGGGGAAAAGATTGCGTCAGCACTGACAGGGAATTGCAGCCTGTAGACAGTGTGCACTCAAACTTGTGCGCTCTCAGACAGCGCACAAAACCAGCAGTAAAAACAAATTTTCAGCACTCTGAACAGCTGTGAGAACAGCCTTTTTTCTGCTCAATGAAATACAAACAATAAGAAATAAAAAGATGAAATTGACACGAACACCAATGAAATCGAGAGGTTCTCCTTGAAGAGCTTTCTCGTTCAGAAGACACTGCTTGCAGACAAGAGCATACATGAAACGCTCGGCTCCGAAGCAAATAGCTGAAGATGCAGTGCACCTGCTGCTCATTATATACCTGCAATGCGAGGCAGCGCAGCTGCTGCAAATGATTGAATGCCAATGTCCAATGGCTCGTTTAGTTACACTCAAAGTAGATTGGCTCTCTAGCGAGATTACTACATCCTGACTGACTGATAGGGAACTTCCTATTCACTGATGTGTCCAGGTCGCGCTCACTCATCATTATATGTTTGGTCTATTCTCATCTCACACATTACGGTTTTACATTCAATAGTTTTTGTTTTGTTTGGTAGTAACTGCAACTGTTTAATCAGTAATAAAAAACTGACTGAAGTTTAAACAATTTTTTTTTTTTTTTACCGTGACAGTTTTTGTTTTATTTTATTTTTTATAACAGTGTGAACAGCACAAACCACATGGAATCTGATGTTTTACATTTTTGTTTTGGGTCACTTCCATATGTGGTCCTAAACCAAACACATGACTGATAATCAGTCTGAACAGTCAAATCAGAATTCACATGACTTTTGCGTCACTCTAGATCAACATTCGTCACAATTCTGCGCTGACGGGAGTCTCTCCAAAGAATTTCATACCGGTAGTTCTTTGGTCACTCAGTGAATATGGAAAATGGAAATTAGTCAGTGGAGAGACGGTCAGCGATTACACATTACGGTGACAGCTCTATACAAGCAAGCTAAACTTGATGAAAAACTATACCAGAAAAACTTTGTTCTCCTTCTCCTCATCCTCGTCGCGGCACATTACCTTATAAATGAACGATGCTGATATTTTGCTCATGGGAGTCAGTTCAGAACTGTGACCAGTTCACACTCTAGTCTGATTCTGGCCACATTAAAAAAAGAATGTGAACAAACACACAAAGAAATTGGATCTAAATCAGGACTAACTAAGGCTTGCAGTGTGAATGTATAGTAAGCTGTTTTGAGCCAAGATTCCTTGAGGTGTTACACACAAAATCGTGCTCCTTTCACATTTTTATCAGTAAAGCTCTGTTTAAATAATTCAGATACATTTTGAAAATAAAGTTGTTCTTTTTAATATCTCAGAGCACTTTTAGCCAGATAGTAAAGTGATTGTGTGATGTTTTGTTCCACGGATGCTGAGGGTGGCTGAGAGATGCATGTGTTGAGATGGTGATGGTGATCTCCCCAGACAGAGCTCTGCTGGAACATTAGACAGCTGCAGAGAATGAGATGATATGTGTGACTGAACACACACACACACACACACACTGTAGTGTGAAAGCACCCATATGGCAACTGAGATGTCCAAACCTGTACACTTTGTTGTTGTTCGCTACACAAAAGAGTCACAAACAACAGACCGATCGGCTGAACCTTACACAAAGGAACATGTTTGCTCTTATTCCTGGGATCCAAATTGTGTGTGTGTGTGTGTGTGTGTGTGTGTGTGTGTGTGTGTGTGTGTGTGTGTGTGTGTGTGTGTGTGTGTGTGTGTGTGTGTGTGTGTGTGTGTGTGTGTGTGTGAGCTGAGCTCAGGGTTTTGAGACTGCAGATAACAGATATCACACAATAACCCAGACCTGCAGTAAAGCCATACAGCACCGGCACAACATTACAACTGATTTCGCTAATTCAAATAAAGGTGAAATAAAATAAAATATAAAAAAAAAAAATAATTAAACAAAAGTTAGACATTGAAACTGAAATATATGTTGAAATACTTAATCAACTAAATCTGAATTCAAATAAATTGGTAACACTTTACAATAAGGGTCTATTTGTTAACATTAGTTAACATGAAATGAAAAATACTTCTAAGCATGTATCTGTTAATATATAAGGCAGCAGCTATTTGCACTAAATGTAAATAGTTGTTAGCTGCTTAGTGCAAATAGTGGCAGATACTATTTGCACCTCAGTGTGTTTTAGTTTGTTATAAAACACTATGCAGTAATAACATAATTTTCTTTGTATATGATTACATTTATTACAATCATAAATGGATGTCACATTACTTGTCCCTGTTCCTAAATCCCTCCCCTACACCTTCCCATTAAACACTAATTACTGTTAGGCACTTTATTTCCACTTTCTGGTTTTCTTATTTATTTATTTGTTCTAAATAAACTCCTCTCTGAGCTGATATGTGATGGGAAAATAATGAGTTCAGAAAAAGTCGGATTCAAACTTAGCTTGGTCGCCACAAGATAACATCACCCGCCTTACTCTCCAAGGCTCTGATCCTGTTATTTCTTTTGTAGTTTTGTCTGGCTTAATCTGACAACAGTGGGCGGAGCTAGTGATAGCCTCTGCCAACAAGGCGGCTTGCATCTGGTGAAAATACACACTCCGTGTTATTTAAGAGACCTGATCTAACAATGAACAGTTGTTTTTTTTATCAACTAACATTAACAAAGATTTAAAAATGCTATAACAAATAATATTAGTAAAAGAAAAACAGTTAATCTGATTTTGCAGAGACGCGTTCCTGGGTCAACAAATTTTGTTGATCCAGGAACAACATTCCTGTCCAAAAACCCCCCCAAAATAACGGCTTTATTCAACTATTCATCTCAATGAATAGTTGAACAAAGTTGTTATATTTGGGGGGGTTTTGCGCACAAAAAGTATTCTCGTCACTTGCTAAACTTAAGGTTGAGCCACTGTACTTGCACTTGGACTACTTTAACAATGTTTTTACCAACTTTTCTGAACCGGCAAAATGAAATTGCCTAGAAGCCTATGAAGGAGTGAGCCAGCTCTAAGATTTCATCAAAAATATCTTAATTCGTGTTCCGAAGATGAACGAAAGTCTTACGGGGTTGGAACAACATGAGGGTGAGTAATTACTGACAGAATTTTCATTTTTGGGTGAACTAACCCTTTAACTATCAGGGCCCTATCTTGCACCCAGCGCAATTGACTTTGTACACCGACGCATGTATCACTCGTATTTTGCACCCGTGCAAAGCGGACTTTTTCCTCCACAGACGCACACCGGCAAACAAGGTAATGAACTTGCGCTCCCTGGACGGTTCAGCGCAAAAAAGGAGGGGTGTTCTGGCGCAAACAATCCCTGGTGCTATTTTGCAGTTCCAGAAAACAATTGCGCAACGCGCGTTGCGCGTACATTCAGATGCTATTTTAAGCGCGCATGCTTGGCCATAATACAGAGTGTGAACAACGCATACACTGTAGATAATTCTCTCATCTACACAGATGCATTTTCCTTTTTGCAAATGATACATTATTATAAGGAAAAATATTAAAACACGAGGGAAATCATTGTTGTGTCCATGACGATGGGAAAAATAGGCATAAAGCTTACACATTTACCCAAATTATTATATGCATGTTTAACCGAAGCTAATTTGGGTGGGTTTGTCCCATCCCCAATGTCACTTCTCTTTCTTTTACGGCCCTTACGAGAACATTGATCTCCTCGGCTGAGAACCGATTCTAAAGCGCGCCTGGTAAATGCGCCGTTATAATAGTATTGCGCCATGGAACAAGCGCACATCATTCATCATGCTCTTAAAGAGAATGTGATATAAAGCTCTTATTGGTTTGTTTCCCGTTATGCCCAAACCACACCTATGAATAATGAAGCTACTTCAGACCAACCCCTTTTAGATTTGCGTCGAGCGCAAGTGTCATTTATCCCGCCGGGGTTTTATCAACATTTATCAACAGCGCCGAGATACGCCCACAAAGTTACTTGCGCTTTGCACTTGACACTTGCGTTTTAGATTGTTAAAATAGGGCCCTCAGGGCTTTATTGTAAAGTGTTACCAATAAATTAAAGCGATGAAAATTAAAAAGTACAAAATATGAAGGAAATATGATGCCATAAAGAATCGCATGCGCAGGGTAACATTTGTGAAAGTGTACATAAGATTGCAAGCGTAAATTAAATTTGTGTGTGCAAGAGAAGATTTGTAAAGGTGTAAATCGCCTTTCAAGTGTAAGAAAAAAATATTTGCAGCATTTTACTGTTATTCGTAAGTGTAATGCATGTATTGTGAAACTCCAGCTTCATGCTTACGCAAAAGACATAGGATCTGTATTCTTCTGACTTCTATTTTTCTGCGCTTACACTTTTGGCATGTTTTCTTCACACAAATACGGCCAAAAGCACTGCAAGCCTGTGAACAGCAATTTGGAACCGAAAAAAAACAGAGTCAGGAACTGCTAAACAGATTGATCGCATAAAATCATCCTTTGTGTAAAAAATAAACTGTTGCAAATGTCTAAATGACTTGTGTACATGCAGCAAAAAAGTTCCCGAAAGTACCCGATTTGTACAGTTGCGTCAATTCTTTTAGTTGCGCTTACAACTTTGGCACGATTCTCTCACTCATTTAGTTTTGCAAGCGCAAAGAGGAGGGCGGGTCCACCTTCTTCATGTAGCCAATCAAATGTGTCACGTAACAGAGGGAAGCAGATAGGTAAGTACTATAAACAAGGTCTTTACTGAGCAGAGGCACGGAGTGGGACAGCAATGGAGACTGGTGAGTATGAGGCATAGAATCAGAGTTGAATGATGAACTTAGCTGAGTGTTCTTGGTTTCTTGATTGCAAGTGGTCAAAGAGGATAAGGCTGCCTGAAGGTGGAAGACAGATGACAGATGACGGATAATAGAAGACGAAGTTCAGTTAAGGAATCCTTGAGGTAAGTAATCATGGGTATACATCAGGGTAGATTCTGTAAGTGTATGTAAGGACGAGATCAGACAAGGAAGTGAAGGAGAAGTGCCTCTTTATAGAGTGTGCTGATGATGATGTGCAGGTGCAGTGAATCAGAATTCAAGGGAGAGTGAACGAGTGGGCGGGGCGTGCTAATCTGGTGACTCCGTGACA
The DNA here is from genome assembly GCA_026230005.1 of Gila orcuttii. NCBI lineage: Eukaryota > Metazoa > Chordata > Actinopteri > Cypriniformes > Leuciscidae > Gila > Gila orcuttii. Next base: position 11,225,155 of record JAPDVR010000007.1, on the reverse strand, counting down.
GTACCCCCTCCTCCATGGACGGCTCCTGACGGCTGAATGGGATGACGACGGGGCCAACCTCAACCCCTGGGAGCTGGTCGATCTGGGTGTTCAGTATGGTATTGTGTGAGGAATCTGTAATCCTCCCAGTCAGTGAGGTACTCCAGCCAAGGACCCCGTCATCGCAAGTCTAGGATAGCTCGGACCCAGTAGATAGCTTCCTCTTCTGCGATGTTGGGAGGAGGAGGTACTTCATCGCCACCAGATTCTGTGGGAGGAGAAAACATGGGTTCAGAGTGAGGTTTAAGGAGTGACACATGGAAAGATGGTGAGATTCTGAAGTGAGGTGGAAGGTTTAGCCTGTAGGAGCTGCCTCTGCACAGTGAATGGACCTATGTACTGAGGACTCAGCTTACGGCAAGGCAGGCGGAGACGGATGTCCCGTGTCGAAAGCCACACCTTCTAGCCTGGTTGGTAGCGAGGGGTAGATGTCCTACGGATATCCGCTTGTCTATTGTGTCTCCGCACTGCCTGTTGGAGATGTACATGAGCTGAGTTCCATACCCTCTCGCTCTGCTCGAACCAGTGGTATCCCAGGATACATTGGAAAAGGGTGAGCCTTGTGGTGGGTTGTTGAAAGGAGTTCTGGGAGTATTCCGCCCACGGGAGGAATTGGCTCCAGCTGTCCTGGTTCTGATGACAGTAGGACCTCAGGTATCTCCCGATTTCCTGGATCTTCCGCTCAGTCTGGCCGTTAGTTTGAGGATGGTAACCGGAGGAGAGAATTACGGATAGCCAGAGGAGCTTGAAGAAGTCATGCCAGACCTGAGAGATAAATTGGGGACCCGATACAATGTCTTTGGGAAGGCCGAAGTGACGGAAAACGTTCTGGAATAATGCTTCGGCCGCTTTGAAGGCAGTAGGCAATCCCTTGAGGGGAATCAACTTACATGCCTTTGAGAAATGATCCACAATGATGAATACACAGGTGTGGTTAGTTGATGGTGGAAGGTCAGTCATAAAGTCGATGCCCAAATGTGATCATGGACGATGTGGAATTGGCAGGGGAACCAGCTTTCCTTCAGGAAGTTTCCGGGGAGTGTTGGTAACGGCACAGACTGAGCATCCTTTAATGTACCGGGAGATATCCTGAGTCATGGTGGGCCACCAGTAGCGTTGAAGTGGAATCGAAATGGTACATCGGCTTCCTGGGTGTCCAGAGCCCGGAGATGTATGAGCTGAGTTCAGAAGGGGCAGGCGACAAGTGGGTGGAGCAGGGTTGGAACGAGTAGCCTGGGTAATTTGCTTATCGATGGCCCATTTGATAGGACTGAAGATCATGGCTGGAGAGAGAATAGGTATGGGAGAGGAATCTTCAGGATCAGGTTGATGAAGACGTGATAAGGCATCTGCTTTAGTGTTCTTATCCCCAGGTTGATATGAGACGGTGAAATCGAACCTGGTGAAGAATAAAGCCCACCGGGCTTGACGTGAACCCCGGTGCTGGAAGGACGACTGATGGTGCAGAGGGCAGAGGATACACAGCGGGGTTCAGGAGAGAGCAAGTGGTGAGACGTTGAGCAACTCGGATGGTCTTTTGGATGAAGTTCTCAATATCCATTGCGTCGTCATAAACAACCATCAGTTGACGGATATGGGCTTTGAGTCCTTGTCGAAAGGCGGTGAGCAATGCAGTCTCATTCCAGCCACTAGCGGCAGCTAGAGTGCGGAACTGGAGAGCGTAGGCACTGACAGAATTGTTGGCTTGGCGTAATTTGAATAATTGGTCGTGAACAGATAGTTCGGAGGCGGTTTGTCCAAACACTTCTTGACTGGTGAAATTATGCATGCACTGGTGCAGATATTACATTCAGAAACATTAAGATTACAAACTAATCTGGCCTGCTGAGGAGGATGATGATGAGCAGGATACATGCACTGAATATACAGAAATTTTCTTTCTTAACAAACCAGCTCGAAATTAAGTATTAACTCATATAGTCAGCCTAATGGTGCATAGTTTATTAAAGGGGTGGTAAAACACATTTTTTCAAAGGCTTGATTGTGTTTGTGGGGTGCACTGTAACGTGTTCATGCTTCATTTTTAAAAAAATGCATTATTTTTCATATATTTTACCTTTATTCTACACTGCTCTGCCCCTCCTTGTAAAAACGGTCTGATGGTTTCCGGGTTCTATGAAGCCAGTCCCTCAAAAATACGCAATGGGCTCAGATTGGTTAGCTGGCCCAGTGTGTTGTGATTCGCTAACCGACTAGTGCACGTTTTCCGGAAACGTCACGCCCCGTACCTTTACCGGTAGCCAGTTTGTGCTTTGGTGTATTATAAACGATGGCGTCAATAAAACCATACCAATTTGAGCCCGAATCAGACCCAGAGAATGTTAGTGAAGATGATCAAGCAGAACCTGTTCAAGAACGGCTGTTAAACGATGTTTCAGAAAGGTTTGTTTTTTGTTGTCTCATTACCTTTTAGATACGCTGTTATTTAATTGTACTAATTATTATAGTATTACAAAAAAATAAGCTTCATAAACAAGAATTTCATATAATCGTTCTAACAAATTATACTACAGTCCTCAAATGGATTTTTTTTGAGTAAAGACTGCGGATCTATAGTGATCGTTACTGACTGAATGGCACCGTTACTTTTGTATTTTTAGAACGATTGTAGCCAAATATCTGTCGCCAGAACTATTAACCCGAAACGAACACTAAACATTGGATTTACTACAGTAGCCAAATCAAACACAGAACCATGTTTAGCATGCCTGTAGATAAACAAGCATGTAGATAAACATAAAAGCTCTAATCAAAGAATAATTTACTTTAATTCCAAGTTCGCTGTTGAGATTTAAAAAAAGTTTGTAACGTTAGGTATTTGTCGGATAACGTTAAGTATGAATGAGCATTTAACAAGCTGGTTTACAGAGCCAAACAGCGTTGTCATTTGTTTACTTCCTTGTTACAACGTACAATTAACAATACGAACTATTACAGGAAAACACATCGACGAAAAATAAATCATAGTTACAGATTGTGGCCCGTAAACAACAGCTTCTGTTCTTAAAGTTGGAACTGCTCCATCTTTCAGGACAAGCCGTTGTGCAAATCCTGCATTGAACTCGCGAAGATTTTGGAAGCTTTCCTCCGTAAAATGTGCAGCACAGAGAGCGAGATTTGGGTAATAATTAACGTCTCAGGTTACTATTGTAACCATAGTTCCCTGAGAACAGGGAACGAGACGATGCGTCGATCGACGCCATGGGAACGCCCCCAGCGTGACTGCGTCTGAAGCATCTATGTCAACTAGTCCAATGGAAAGAATGAGCGTCACGGGCGGGTGACGTCATGACCAGGAAATGATAAAAGCACATCCGGTGCAAACCGGCATTAGCTTCGAAAATTGCCGAAGCAAGCCGATCACAGGGATGCAGGAAGTATGGCAGGGTGACGCATCGTCTCGTTCCCTGTTCTCAGGGAACTATGGTTACAATAGTAACCTGAGACGTTCCCTTACGAAGGGAACTCAACGATGCGTCGATCGACGCCATGGGAACGAGAATACCCAAAGCGCCAGAATTCCAAGTACCTGAGTGTTAGTCTGTTGTAACTAAGCACTAAGCACCTGAGAACCTGGGGCAGCATCCAGGTCCAGGCAGTAAAACCTAATGAATGTGAGCGGTGAGGACCAGCCTGCCGCATCACACACGTCTTGAAGAGAAACTCCAAGTAATAAGGCTTTAGAGGCCGCCATACCCCTCGTAGAGTGAGCTCTGACCGCCAAAGGACACGGCTGGTCAGAGTACTCGTATGCAAGTGAAATAGCCTCAACTATCCACTTACTAACCGTCTGTTTAGAAGCAGGAAGACCCTTCTCAGGTGATCCAAGCAAATAAATAACTGGTCGGACTTCCTCATTGAAGATGTCCGATAAACATAAGTATCCAGTGATCGCACTGGACACAAGAGGTTCAGCCTTTCCTGGTCCGCAGTGTGCCACGAAGGAAACGTGAAATCAGGGGGTCTCGACCCAACGATGTACCCCCCACAGGGCGTGGTAAGCCGCAATGGCCGCCACGTAGACCTAAAGCGTGGAAGGGCATAGACCTGACGTAAAGCGCTCCTGCAGGAACTCGAGTACTGTGTTCACAGAACAGTTAACCGGATCCCACTGATGTCGGTGACACCATACAGAAAAAACTTTCCATTTAAGCGCATATAGTTTCCTAGTAGCTGGAGCTCTGGAGCTTAGAATGGTCTCAACAACCTCAGTTGAGAGACCACTCTCTATGAGTTGGGCCCCCTCAGAGGCCAAACCCACAGGTTCCAAATCTCCGGTCGGGGGTTTTGAAATATTGTGCCCCCGGCCTGAGACAGAAGGTCTCTCCTGATCGGGATTTCTCCAAGGGAGGACCGTCTAAGAGATGGATCAGGTCCGCAAACCAGATCCGACTCGGCCAGCGTGGTGCTACTAGCAGTAGGCTTATTCCGTACTGGCGAACTCGCTCCAGAACTCCTGGGTGCAGAGCAACAGGGGGAAATGCGTACAGACGTAGCCTCGGCCACGTCTGCACCATAGCATCCAGCCCAGGGGGCTGGGTGAGTAAGGGAGAACCACAGTGGAAAGTGTGTCGTATGCTGAGACGCAAACAGATCCACCTCTGCTTGCCCGTAAAACTCCCAAATAATCCCCTGGCCTCAGCTCCTGCCTCGACAGGATGTCTGCTCCAATATTTTGGTCCCCAAGAATATACACTGCCCTCAGGGAGAGTACCTTCCCCAGAGACCACAGGAGGATCCTCAGACCCCCCTGACGGTTCAGATAAGAGACCACCGATGTGTTGTCTGTACGGACGAGCACATGATGACCCCTCAGGTCTGGGAGGAATTGCTTCAACGCATTGAAGACAGCCATCATCTCCAGGCAATTTATGTGCCACGAGAGATGATGACTCTTCCACAGACCCTGAACCGAGCGGCCTTCCATTACCGCTCCCCAGCCGGTGAGGGAAGCATCTGTCGAGATAGTAACTCGATGGCAAAGAGCTCCAAACACCGGACCCTGGGTTAAGAACCAGTGCTTCCTCCATATAACTAAGGCACGAAAGCAACGCCGCGTGACCTTGATCATACGAAGTGGGTTTCCCCTCGGGGAGAACCCTCTGGTCCTGAGCCACCACTGTAAAGGCCTCATGTACAGCAGGCCAAAAGGTATCCCGTTGGACGCTGCTGCCAAAAGACCCAACAGTCTCCCGAACTGTTTTACAGTGTGTGACTGGCCTAGCTTCAGCTCTTTTGTGGCTGACAGGATAGCAGCTACACGAACGGGCGATAGGGTGGCCCGCATCGTCACTGAATCCCATACCACACCAAGGAAAGTGGTTCTCTGTACTGGAGAAAGCACACTCTTCTTGGTATTGAGCCTCAACCCCAACATCTGCATATGAGCGAGAACGACACCTCGGTGCCGAACCGCCAACTGCTCTGATTCCGCTAGAATCAGCCAGTCGTCGATGTAGTTCAGAATACGTATGCCCTGCAGCCTGAGCGGGGCTAGAGCTGCATCTACGCATTTCGTGAACGTGCGGGGTGATAGAGCTAGACCGAAAGGAAGTACCCAATACTGGTATTCTTTGCCCCCGAAAGAAAACCTTAGGAACCTCCTGTACTGAGGGAAGATGGAGACATGGAAGTAAGCGTCCTTCAGATCTATCGTGACAAACCAGTCCTCGGATCTGATTTGAGTCACGATCTGTTTGAGTGTCAGCATCTAGAACTTGAGTTCCTGTACTGAACGATTTAACAGACGAAGATCTAAAATGGGACGCAACTCTCCATCCTTTTTTGGAACAATGAAATAACGGCTGTAAAAACCCGACCTCGGTCGGGTGAGTACACCTGTTCTATAGCTTCTTTCGCTAACAGGGCCTTTACCTCTTGCTCCATTACCAGAGCCTGCTCGGGATGCACCACTGTGGGCAACACCCCGCTGTAACGAGGAGGACGTGAACCAAACAGGATTCTGTATCCTTTCTCTACAATCTGCAGGACCCAACGAGAAATATTCGGCAGAAGCTTCCACGCTGCCAGAAAATTTACTAAGGGAACCAGCCTCTCGAGGCTGGTCTCTGGTGTTAACGAGACAGCCAGTCCCGGAGCCTGAAACATAATGGCAGGAACTACCTGAACTGGCTGCTCTAAAACCCCCCTCAGAGGGCGCGAAACCGATGCAGTGCCGCAGCATAGCATCAGCGACTCGCTGGAGACCGCTGCGCCCCGAAGCACCAAGGGTGACGGGGTTGGCAGAACGGTCCCGTGAGGACCCCGAAGTGGAACGGGCACCGTATTCTGAGGTGTACACCGCTCCACTTCGGTCGGGGCTGTCCTCACAGGTCTGACGCCAGTGACGTCAGGACCTCTTTTTTTTTTTTTTTTTTGAGCCGAAGTCTTCTTCGCCTGAAGAACGGTCCTCAGATCCGTCTTCGACTTAGAAGACTTCGACTGAGAGTGTTGCGCCTGTTTCCATTGTTTATGTGGAGGTGCACGAGACGAAACACTCTCTTTCTGTTGCACATGATATGATGAGCTCGACGGCTGGGTCTGCTCACGCCCAGCAGCCCCAGGGGGCTGGACACGGCGAGGGATAAACTTTTTAAAAGCGTCAGCTTGCTTCTTAGACTCCTGAAATCGCTCGACGACCGCGTGGACTGCGTCGCCAAAGAGACCAGAAGGTTCAAGCGGAGCATCTAATAAAAAAGCTCGATCTTTTTCTTTAATCTCTGACAGATTTAACCATAAGTGTCTCTCAGTAGCTACCAAGGCTGCCATAGACCGCCCAATTGCTCTGGCGGTCTCCTTAGTAGCCCTGAGAGAAAGATCGGTAGCACGACGAAGTTCTCGAATATCGTCATGAGTAATTCCCTCACTACTATCCAGATCCCCCAGCAGGTCAGCTTGATACGCCTGTAGCACTTTTTTTGCCATTGTATGCAGACATGCTCCAGCTTGACCTGCTGCCGTATAAGCTTTGCCCACTAAAACCGAGGTGGCTTTAAGCGGTCTAGTGGGCAAAGCCGAGGCTTTCAGGGACGATGCGGGACCAGGCGAAAGATAGCTGTTTTTTATGCTAAATTCTGTTCCGCCTGGGGCATCGCCTCATAACCATACTCTTTTAGCCCTCTTATTCTCGAATAAGTGTTAACTTGAGGGCTAAAAAGTCGTGAAGAGTAATGTTTATTCCACGATTTCGATATTTCATTGTGAAGATCAGGAAAAAAGGGAAGCTCTCGTGGTGGAGATAATGTAGTGGATGATAAAAAGCGCTCATCTAATTTACTTTTAGGACGAGCGCCTTTATTCTCAGATGGCCATACAATATTTATTTATTTTTTTACAGCCCGTGACATAACATCCACCAGCTCATCATATGCTGGGGAAATAAATTGTGAATCTTTTTCCCCCCTGTGTGTGCTTTCACTCTCCATACTCATAACATCGACCTCCTCGGAGGAAGAGCATTGAAGTAATGGAGGGCTCTCTCCCCGGGCGGAAGAAACCGCAGAGCGTGCTTCCGACACCGGGGGGAGAGCGCTGGATCTTCCGGGTAAGGAAGGAGAAAAGGCCAAGAGACCCGTCTCCAACCCCTCCGAAAGATCCTTCCGCGATCCCCAGGAATGCATTCTCCGCGCCGCATCGGCAGACGCGGGTCCTGATCCCTGAGGATCGCGAGCCTGCCCACTCTTTACATCAAAGAGTGACAGGCGAGAGCGGAGCATGCGGAGCGGTATTCGCATTTCACAGTGTTGACACTCAGCCTCCTCGAAGGCTGAGACCGCATGCTCCACTCCCAAACAAATGACACAAAGCTCGTGTGTGTCCCCACCCGTTAAATAACGCGGGCAGGGAGGAACACACTGCTTGTACACTTGTTTCGCCATAACGTTTCCGAATAAATTGCAACAGACAACAATAAATAGACAGAGACAGTATAACACAGATCGCTTGCTGAGGCAACAGAAGCTAATGCCGGTTTGCACCGGATGTGCTTTTATCATTTCCTGGTCATGACGTCACCCGCCCGTGACGCTCATTCTTTCCATTGGACTAGTTGACATAGATGCTTCAGACGCAGTCACGCTGGGGGCGTTCCCATGGCGTCGATCGACGCATCGTTGAGTTCCCTTCGTAAGGGAACCATTTATCCCTAACTCCCGCGACCCTAGGAAGGCTGAACAAAGTGGACCTGCAATCCGGGCACTGATGAAAATAACAGCGTTTTGACGACATTGCGGCGGCAACAACACTCCTATACCACAATAACTCTTCTCCAACGCAATATAAAATGGCCTCGCCCCCCTTATTTCAAATATTTTTGGAGGAGGGGTTTATTAGGGTTTGCTGACGTCAGCAACCCTGGAGGAATGTCGTGTAGTCCCTACCGGCTGTTTGCTCTAGTCCTTAGAAATTGATTTCTTTAAAAGCAAATATCTCCGTTTGCTTTGAACTTTGAGCGCTGTAAGTTTGCAGATGTTGTTTATGCTCAAACAGCAATATTACACACTAACTAAAGTTAGAAAAGTGAAATCGTGTTTTACCACCCCTTTAAGCAGTTATGATTTATTTATTTATTTAACATGTACGTGAGCATTAAAAGTACAATTTCGGCAACGAGAACGATGCTGAGCCAAATTAAGATAAAGATGTGTTCTGGCGACTGGCGTGTTTATTGAACCAATCAGATAAGAGTAAATCGAGTGTCAGCGAGAAGCTTGTTTGATTGGCTACATGATGAAGGTGGACTCGCCCTCCACTTGCAAAACTCAATGAGTGAGAGAATCGTGCCAAAACTGTAAGCGCAGCTAAAAGAAAGACGCAACTGTACAAATCGGGTTCTTTCGGGAACTTTTTTGCCACATGTACACAACAAGTCATTTAGACATTTGCAACAGTTTATTTTTTTACAAAAAGTTTCATTTGACGTGATCAATCTCTTTTGTAGTTCCTGACTGTTGTTTTCGGTTGCAAATTGCTGTTCACAGGCTTGCAGTGCTTTTAGGCCGCATTTGTGCCAAAAGTGTAAGCACGGAAAAATGGAAGTCAGAAGAATACAGATCCTATTTATTTTGCATAAGCATGAAGCTGCAGTTTCACAATTACAAATAACAGTTAAATGCAGCAAATATTTTTTTCTTATACTTGAAAGGCGATTTACACCTTTACAAATCTTCTCTTGCACACGCAAATTTTATTTACGCTTGCAATCTTATTTACACAAATCTTACCCTGTGCATGCGATTGTTTATGGCATCATATTACCTTCATAAAAAAAGATCAAAACAAAGTGAAAGCAAAATGAATAAAACTTAAACTAAAATTAAAATAAAACTGTAATTAGAATAATATAAAATATTATAATAGTATATAAATGGTACTAAAATAACTGATTAAATCACCTCTTTGAACACTAAAACACAAACATACATGCACAATATACTGTAGCACAAATACATTGTACACACAAAATAGTACAAAATTAGTATATTTTAAATTTTTAATTACACACTACAGTTAAAATTATATTCAAGTACTTTATATGTGCTTTAGTGTGTTAGTCAACACATACGTACTTCTTAAAAGCACGGTTACTGAATTACAACAGATTATTAAAATACGATTCAAAATATACTTTAAAGTAAATTCTTTCATTTGACATTATTTCAGAGCAGGGGCGGATCTACCGGGGTGGCATAGGGTGGCAAATGCCACCCTAAAAGAAAGCCTTGCCACCCCTGCTGCCACCCCAGTTGGCAGCAACAAATTAAAAGTTGTGGCCAATTTGACCATTTACGAGCGCGAATCTCCAATGTCCGACTGCAGTGAATGCAGCACGAGATGACGTCAGAGCGGCAAGAGACTGATTTGTTTTGAAAACTGTTTGCTTCCCTCTCACACATCTGCCACTCATCACCTGTGTCTTGCCTTAATGTCTTTCCTGTGATAATGCCCCTTATTTCTATCATACTTCTATCTCCTATTACGTGAGATTACATTGTATGGTCATTATTCCCAGTGGTTAAATTGGGCCGGGGCTTAATCTCGTTGTCGATCGCGCACCGCTCGCGCATGCGCATCTAGGTGACACGGATAAATGTACGCAGCAATATGTAATGAATGTTCCGCGGGATGTGGAATCGCGCAAAAGTTCCAGAAATGTACAAAAAGTGCCCTGGCCTTGAATGACAAGGTAAGGTAAATAAGATTAAATTAAATAACCAAGACTAGGTTGACCATGTGATTTATCTCAGGAGATGTTTTGAGCATTTTACCTTAGACACCGGATTATCAGCAAACTGCCAAGAGAACTGCTAACTTAGTTGGCTACTCAAAATAAACTAGCAATCTATTCAGTCAGTATATTTGTATTTGATCTGTGTGAATTACAGAAATATAAGACTTGATAGACCTACTTTTAGCTACCAAGCAACCTTTCCACAAGGATAGATTGATCTTAATTTTTGTGACTTGTGCATACCTTGATGTGAAATGACGCAGAGTAGGCTGTGTGTGTGTGTGTGTGTGTGTGTGTCTGTGTGTGTGTGTGTGTGTGTGTGTGTGTGTGTGTGTGTGTGTGTGTTGTACTTGTAAAGAGAGAGAATGGGAGAGGAAGTGTGTGTGAGGTGGACCTGGTCACCACAGACCCAAATCTTCTCAGCTGTTGCTACTGTCATAAGCTGCACTGTCTCTTCATGTGGCACATTATGTTTGGCACATTGTATGGGCCACTATATCATAACAGGGTAATACAATGTGTAATCAAGTGATGACTGATTAACAGTAATGTAAATGCTAAATGTCCTAATACCTGTTGATACTACAACAATGCAAGGTAAATGCTTTTAACCTTGCAGTTTTTCACATATCATGTAATACTCAATTTCTCCATTTCTTTGCATAAAACTCTCCAGAAAGTGCCATTTAATGGTTTATTTTTCAAAAAAAATCACAGGGGGGCATGCCTCCGGACCCCCCTAGGGAGAGCACCCCCACATAATAATTCCCAATTTAACCCCTGCTTATTCATAATATGAACTGTTTCACATGAAACCTCAAATGCAAGACATGATTCCATGAGATTAAGTTTGTCTGTACGAGTTTGTAAATGGCAGCCTGTGCCCTTTTGTAGTGTGTACATATCATTTCTCATCAAATAGTGATAACTATGATTAAATTTAGTATATACGTCTGTCATATGTTGCCACCCCTCAAAAATTACTGCCTCCCTCTCGCCACCCCATAAATGTTTTTCTAGATCCGCCCGTTTCAGAGAGAACTTTTTGTGTGTAAGTGTGTTAAGAAAGAGTCATGAATGTGTCTCTCTCTCTTTTATTTTATTAATATTATATTATCTGTGTATCCCTTGTGAAAAAGAAGTGCACTTGTGTGGATGTGCACTTTATAGTGTACTTCGGATCTTAGAAGTATATTTTAAAAACTGTACTTTTATACTAAAGTAGTTTTTAAAATATACTTCTAAGATCCGAAGTACACTATAAAGTGCACATTCACACAAGTGCACTTCTTTTTCACAAGGGATACACACTCAACCTACACTGGAAATACACTGTACAATCACAAATACATGAAATACATGAAAACTTCAACACAAAATTGCTGTATAAAATACAACACAGTTCACAAAACGCTGCTACACTGTATATGAAAATATGCTACAACCTATAATGAGCTAATTACTGCCTAATTACTGCCTAATCTATAGGTTGCATACTATGGAGATGCAGTTTTTTACTGTTTACATTAAAAATGGCCAAACACAAAGAATTACACACACACACACCTCTCCTCGTGTGTGTGTGTGTGTCTGTGTGTGTGTGTGTGTGAGTGTGAGTGTGTGTGCGTGCGTGCGTACGTGAGTGTGTGTGTGTGTGTGTGTGTGTGTGTGTGTAACCTGCCGTCAGTCGCACCTGTTCTCCATGTCAGCGCTACACTTGGGTGATAGTAGCTCAAAGGACTTGGTGAACTTCACCACCTGCAGGAGACATTAAAGTGAGCAGGATTAGAGAGTGCAGCAGCAGGAGATGAAGAGGAAGAGGAGGAAGATGAAGATGAAGATGAGGGATCAGAGTGTACCGGAGACTCGATGTCCTCCAGAAGCTGGACAGAGCAGCGTTCACACTTCAGCAGAGTCTGAGCTCGATGCATGATCTTCCTCACGATCTTCTCCAGATCCGTCTGCTCCTCGAACAAATCGTTCACAACCTCCAGAAGAGCCTACACACACATAGACAATACCGGAACATTGTTGACGTAGTTGAAGTATATGAAAGCAAAAATTTCTAAGTATCCAACAAGCTAGAAGTGCATTTCATGCATCATTGCATTCTGAGATGTGTTACATTCCCAAGTAAAGGTCATCCAGCAAGGGCCCTAAAGGGATGAGTGTAAACCGTCCATAAAATGGCTAGTTATGTGTTTGAGGGCAACTGCATGTTTAAAGGGATTTTACTCCCCCTCATTTCATCTCAAACTCATTTCATTTTTTTTTTCTTTAATGTAATGTAATTCGCTAGGACACATTTCTCAATACTTGGGTCAGTTTTTCAAAACTCTTCACACAGTGAGCACAACATCGGTCTATGTGAGCTAAGCTGGAGCATTTATCATTGCTTTGGCACAAAATGCATTCAGTGACTACATCTTTCAAATTACATGAATACATTTCTCACTTAGACTCAAACTCAATGTACCTACAGTCCAATTTGCACTTTTACGTTTATTTAAAAACTGATAAACTTATCATAATACAAAACTGAATCTAAAATAAATAAAAAACTGAAATACTTTCAAATCATTTCGATTTATCTGAACACCTACACGTGATAGTCTTTTAGTTTCATTACCATCTGTACAAAAGGTGAAATGTGTAATTATATATATATATGTATATATATATATATATATATATATATATATATATATATATATATAATAAAGTCCCATTAGTAGTTTTTCAGGTTTAGATTGAGCATCCTTATATCTCACTCTAAAATCACTCCCAGCAAGTGAATGATCACTTGAAGTCCCTCACTTTCTGCCTATGGACCCTCTTCACATTTCTGGGGTTCTCAAAAACAGAAGTCGTCATAGTTGAAAGAACTTCTAGAGTGGCGACGACATCGACTTTTTATTCACATTTTCAACAGTAGCAAAATAAAAAATCCATGATAGTGTTTCCACAACTTTCCAAAAGAAAGAACCAAATATTGAGAGACTGATTACAGTCAGAAGAAAGACAAATGTCAAATTTGCTGTCACTCCCTCAGCCGTTGTATAAATATATATAACACAAACAGGGTTTAAATTAACACCCGCCAATCTGCCAAATGCGGGTTAAAATGAACTGTGGCGGGTAACGCTGTCAAATCACGAGCCAATTTGGTGTGTTACTTATTATGTTTACTCACTTTGCTGGGGAAGTTCGTGTGAGCCAAATCTGCGTAGATTTAGTGCAAATACTCGACTCGTGAGTCATCATGATGTATTAAATACAGCATATTGTGCAGAATCTGCTCATATCTGGCTTACTTGAAGATGCCCGTCACTACGCAACAAATAACAGCGCACTTGTTCATTTGCATTGAAGCATTAACGAAGATTAAAAAGCATTTGGTTTACAGAAAATATTTTTTTTATGTTCTTTGCACTGTATTGATCTGTCTACATAAAACACATTTTTGGTGAAAAGGATGAGGATGAAAGAGTAAGGGAGGAGATGGCTTGATGACAGGATTTTGTTAAATAAGAAATTAATGTATGAAATCCAAATTTCATAATATACAGGTCCTTTCTAAAAAATTCGCATATTGTGATAAAGTTCATTATTTTCCATAATGTAATGATAAAAATTAAACTTTCATATATTTTAGATTCATTGCACACCAACTGAAATATTTCAGGTCTTTTATTGTTTTAATACTGATGATTTTGGCATACAGCTCATGAAAACCCAAAATTCCTGTCTCAAAAAATTAGCATATCATGAAAAGGTTCTCTAAACGAGCTATTAACCTAATCATCTGAATCAACTAACTAACTCTAAACACCTGCAAAAGATTCCTGAGGCTTTTAAAAACTCCCAGCCTGTTTCATTACTCAAAACCGCAATCATGGGTAAGACTGCCGACCTGACTGCTGTCCAGAAGGCCATCATTGACACCCTCAAGCAAGAGGGTAAGACACAGAAAGAAATTTCTGAACAAATAGGCTGTTCCCAGAGTGCTATATCAAGGCACCTCAGTGGGAAGTCTGTGGGAAGGAAAAAGTGTGGCAAAAAATGCTGCACAACGAGAAGAGGTGACCGGACCCTGAGGAAGATTGTGGAGAAGGACCGATTCCAGACCTTGGGGACCTGGGGAAGCAGTGGACTGAGTCTGGAGTAGAAACATCCAGAGCCACCGTGCACAGGCGTGTGCAGGAAATGGGCTACAGGTGCCGCATTCCCCAGGTCAAGCCACTTTTGAACCAGAAACAGCGGCAGAAGCGCCTGACCTGGGCTACAGAGAAGCAGCACTGGAGTACCCTAGGTCAGTGATGGTCTGGGGTGCCATGTCAGCTGCTGGTGTTGGTCCACTGTGTTTTATCAAGGGCAGGGTCAATGCAGCTAGCTATCAGGAGATTTTGGAGCACTTCATGCTTCCATCTGCTGAAAAGCTTTATGGAAATGAAGATTTAATTTTTCAGCACGACCTGGCACCTGCTCACAGTGCCAAAACCACTGGTAAATGGTTTACTGACCATGATATTACTGTGCTCAATTGGCCTGCCAACTCTCCTGACCTGAACCCCATACAGAATCTGTGGGATATTGTGAAGAGAAAGTTGAGAGACGCAAGACCCAACACTCTGGATGAGCTTAAGGCCGCTATCGAAGCATCCTGGGCCTCCATAACACCTCAGCAGTGCCACAGGCTGATTGCCTCCATGCCACGCCGCAATTTCTTTCTGTGTCTTACCCTCTTGCTTGAGGGTGTCAATGATGGCCTTCTGGACAGCAGTCAGGTCGGCAGTCTTACCCATGATTGCGGTTTTGAGTAATGAAACAGGCTGGGAGTTTTTAAAAGCCTCAGGAATCTTTTGCAGGTGTTTAGAGTTAATTAGTTGATTCAGATGATTAGGTTAATAGCTCGTTTAGAGACCTTTTTCCTGATATGCTAATTTTTTGAGATAGGAATTTTGGGTTCCCTTTCGTTGTCACTCCGAGTTACGTCGGATGACGACGAATGGGGTTTCGCTTAGAAAGCCTATCAACTTCGAGTATTACAAAACGAGCCAATGGCAAAGAAATGCCATGGGTCTGCGGAATTTGCATGACGTAACTCCGCCCCACCTCGTGGGTATAAAAGGAGGAAGTCCGCAACAGCAGTTTATGTTTTCGCTTCGGAGCCAAGTTTATTCTTCTCTCCACAAGCCATCTCTGAATTGTCAGCTTCACAAACGAGTGCCTCGAGTGTTGGTGTGACGGCGATCTACGGCGAGAGCGTGCTTCCTGCTGATCTGCTGCAGTGATTTGCCAGTCGGCGCGTTTCTCCCCGGGCGCTTCAACACTTGAGTTTTCTCACTAAAAGAGCTTACACGCGGCACGTCTTTTTAAAGATGCCTCGCCCATGTACTTCTGGTTGCGGCAGATTGGTATCGGACTCTGATGGGCACGAGCGCTGCTTGGTATGTTTGGGCATTGATCATGCTAGAGCAGCGCTCGTGGATGACTCATGTTCTCTCTGTGGGAACATGACCATCGCGTCATTACGGTCGAGACTCAGTGAACTCGCAAGAGTGAGAGTCCCCTCATCCACCCCCCGCCCTGCGGCTGGTGGCCAGGGTGACCTGAGGGTGACGGTCTGGAACAAGGCGCCGACTATGTGTCCGCGACCCCAGCCCCCCTCTTCAATGACGGTGCCCGCTAGCGAACTGCCGATCCCCGCGGGTCTACCCTCTGGTGGCCCGCGTGTTTCGGTTGAAGCTACAGAGGATGATGCCATGTCTGTTGCTGCATCACTAGGTGGGTTTGATTCTTCTGGAAGTGAGGACTCGTCACAGCTGCCACCTTCCGGTGTGCATACGGCCGTGCTCGAGTCTGATCCGGAGATGACGGCCATGCTTTCCCGGGCAGCCGCGAGCATCGGGCTTGAGTGGAGGCCTCCACCCTGTCCTGAGCGCTCGCGGCTGGACGATTGGTTTTTGGGTAAGGCCGCCGACCCTCGTCCTCGGCAAACCCCAATACCTTTCTTCCCGGATGTGCATGATGAGATCTCGAAGTCCTGGAAGACCCCGTTGTCTTCCCGTGACCGCTCGCTGACCTCATCCGCCTTTCCTCCCCTCGATGATGCAGCCGCCCGTGGGTACACTGGGCTCCCCCCGGTTGAACGCTCTGTTGCCATGCAACTATGTCCTCAGAGTGCTTCTTCTCGTGGCGAGCCTAAGCACCCATCCAAAGCCTGTAGATTTTCGTCGACCTTGGTGGCGAAGTCTTACAGAGCGGCGGGACAGGCGGCTGCGTCACTGCATGCTATGGCCACTCTGCAGGTCTACCAGGCCCAGATGCTCAGAGACATGCACGAGGGTAGGACAGACCCAGGGCTCTTCAATGAGCTGCGCGCCGCGACCGACCTTGCTCTCCGGGCGACGAAGGTTACCGCGCGCTCCCTGGGTCTGGTGATGTCCACAGCCGTGGTCCAGGAGAGACATCTCTGGCTGAACCTGGCCGACATGCGGGACGCGGAGCGGACCCGTCTGCTTAACGCCCCCTTGTCCCAGGCCGGCCTCTTCGGCGGTGCGGTTGAAGATTTTGCCCAACAGTTTTCAACCGCCCAGAAACAGACCGAGGCCATCAAACACATCCTGCCCCGCCGGCCAGCTGCTGCCTCCACCCAGCCGACCGGGCAGACGCCTCGTCCTGTTTCCCGCCGAGGGCGCCCTCCTGCGGCTCCCCCCCCTCCCGCCCGGCCCACGCAGCAGCCTCCACCCCGGGCCGGTCGCGGAGGAAGCCGTAAGAAGGCGCCACAGCCCTCTCCCGCCCCGCCCCCCGCTAAACGCCGGGCCAAGCGGCGCTCCTGAGACGGGCTGCTCAGGGAAGATGGTCGTTTTTCAGGAGATGGTAGCAGGACCACTCCTTCCCCCGGTGGAGGGCCGGGGGAGAATCTTTTGTTCTCCGCTCCCCGCTGCTCACCCACGGGTGGGCAGCACCCTAAAGTGGTTAAAGACAGAAACGATCCTCTCTTCCCTGAGCTCACAGAGTTCTCGGGCGACACAGAGCGCCGCCCACAAGCCGTGCTCTCCTCGCCCCCCTCTGTCCCAGAGGCGGTTGACAGGGCGTGCCGTCCACGGACCGCGCTCCCCCTGTCCCCCTCTGTCGCCAGACCCCTGGCAGAGCAGGCCCCCGCGGGACGACCAGTCTGGTCCTCCCCTGGCCCCCTCTGTCAGGGCGCGGTTGTTAACTGTGCCCCCACACCGGGCCGCTATGCCGTCCACGTCTGGGCCAGTTACTCCGCTTCGCTGCCCCTCCGGGGGGACGCCTGTTGCCCGCTTGATCCCGCTGGTTCAGTTCCTGGGAGCCTGGTTAGAGCTTCCCCGTCTGTCCCGCTGGATCGCGCGCACCATCAGGTTCGGCTATGCGATTCAGTTCGCACGGTCTCCTCCCCGCTTCAGGGGAGTCCGCTCCACTTTGGTCGGTGGCAATGCCCCCATCATGAGAGCAGAGATTGCCACCCTGCTGGCGAAGGGTGCAATCGAGACTGTCCCTCCAGCCGAGATGAGGTCCGGGTTCTACAGCCCCTACTTCATTGTCCCCAAGAAAACCGGTGGGTTACGGCCAATCCTGGACTTGCGCGTGCTGAACCGCTCCCTTCACAGGCTGCCGTTCAAGATGCTCTCCGCCAAACGCGTTCTCGAATGCGTGCGGCCCCAGGATTGGTTTGCAGCGATCGACCTGAAGGACGCCTACTTTCATGTCTCCATTCTTCCTCGACACAGACCGTTCCTACGGTTTGCTTTCGAGGGGCAGGCATACCAGTACGCGGTTCTCCCTTTCGGGCTAGCCCTGTCTCCTCGCACCTTCACGAAGGTTGTCGAGGCTGCCCTTGTTCCCCTTCGGGAACACGGGGTTCGCATCCTGAGTTATATCGACGACTGGCTGATCCTAGCTCACTCTCGAGACCAGGTTTGCGAACACAGGGACCTAGTGCTCCGGCACCTAGCTCGTCTGGGCCTTCGGGTCAACTGGGAGAAGAGCAAACTTTGCCCCGTGCAGAGGATCTCTTTTCTCGGTATGGACATCGACTCGGTCGCCATGTCCGCGCAGCTTACGAGCGAGCGCGCGCAGTCACTGCTGACTTGCCTGAGACATCTCAGGAGCAAGAGTGCGGTTCCACTGAAACATTTTCAGAGGCTCCTGGGGCATATGGCATCTGCAGCCGCGGTCACGCCGCTCGGATTGCTTCATATGAGACCGCTTCAGCTTTGGCTTCGCGACCGAGTCCCGAGGTGGGCATGGCATCAAGGCACGCTCCGGGTACCAGTTACTCCGACCTGCCGTCAGTTCCTCACCCCGTGGTCGAACCTCAGTTTTCTCAGGGCGGGTGTCCCCCTGGAACGAGTTTCCCGGCATGTTGTGGTCTCCACGGATGCCTCCACCACGGGCTGGGGCGCCATGTGCAATGGACATGCTGCTGCGGGCTCCTGGACAGGACCCCAGCGGCTATGGCATGTCAATTGCCTCGAGTTGTTGGCAGTACGCCTTGCCCTGCACCGCTTCCGGGCGTTGCTCAGGGGTCAACACGTACTAGTCCGCTCAGACAATACCGCTACTGTAGCGTACATCAACCATCAAGGTGGTCTACGCTCCCGCCGTATGTCACAACTCGCCCGCCACCTCCTTTTATGGAGTCAGAAGCATCTGAGGTCGCTTCGAGCCATCTTCATTCCCGGAGCCCTGAACTGTGCAGCCGACGAGCTCTCACGGCTTCAGCCCCTCCCAGGAGAATGGCGACTCCATCCCCAGTCGGTTCAGCTGATTTGGGACCAGTTCGGGGACGCACAGATAGATCTGTTTGCCTCTCACGACTCGACCCATTGCGCCCTGTATTTTTCCCTGACCGAGGGCACGCTCGGCACGGATGCACTGGCGCACAGCTGGCCGCCGGGCCGCAAATATGCGTTTCCCCCAGTGAGCCTTCTTGCGCAGACCTTGCGCAAGGTCAGGGAGGACGAGGAGCAGGTCATTTTGGTCGCGCCGTATTGGCCCGGCCGGACCTGGTTCCCCGAACTTGCACTCCTCGCGACAGCACCTCCCTGGCCCATTCCTCTGAGGAAGGACCTTCTTTCTCAGGGACGGGGCACCCTGTGGCACCCTCGCCCCGATCTCTGGAGCCTCCACGTGTGGCTCCTGGACGGCTCGAGGTAGGTTTGAGTACCCTTCCACCAGCGGTGGCGGCTACCATCACTTCCGCTAGAGCGTTGTCCACGAGACACGTCTACGCGTTGAAGTGGAACCTCTTCGTCGACTGGTGCTCTTCTCACCGAGAAGACCCCCGGAGATGCTCGATCAGCGTTGTGCTTTCCTTCCTTCAGCAAGGGTTGGAGCGAAGGCTGTCTCCCTCCACCCTTAAGGTCTATGTTGCCGCCATTGCCGCACACCATGACCTAGTCGAAGGTAAGTCGGTAGGGAAGCACGACCTGGTCATCAGGTTCCTGAGAGGAGCGAGGAGACTAAATCCTCCTCGTCCTCCTCTCGTTCCCTCTTGGGACCTCTCAGTGGTTCTAACTGCCCTGAAGAGTGCTCCCTTTGAGCCCCTGCAATCAGTTGAGCTTAAGTTCCTGTCAATGAAGACAGCGCTCCTGGTTGCACTGGCCTCCATCAAGAGGGTAGGGGACCTGCACGCATTCTCCGTCGACGAAGCGTGCCTGGAATTCGGTCCGGCTTTCTCTCACGTGATCCTGAGACCCCGGCCCGGATATGTGCCCAAGGTTCCTACCCGTCCCTTTCGGGACCAGGTGGTGAACCTGCAAGCGCTGCCCCCGGAGGAGGCAGACCCAGCCTTGGCACTGCTCTGTCCAGTACGCGCTCTTCGCGCCTATGTAGACAGGACGCAGTGTTTCAGGACCTCAGACCAGCTCTTTGTCTGTTATGGTGGGAAGCTGAAGGGAAAGGCTCTCTCCAAGCAAAGGTTGTCTCACTGGATAGTGGACGCCATTGCCTTGGCTTACCAGCAGCAAGGTCGACCGTGCCCCCTTGGTGTGACGGCTCACTCCACCCGGAGTGTGGCATCCTCTTGGGCTCTAGCGCATGGCGCCTCGCTAACAGACATCTGCAGAGCTGCAGGCTGGGCGACACCTAACACATTCGCTAGATTCTATAATCTCCGAGTGGAGCCAGTGTCCTCTCATGTACTCGCTTCAACTAGCTAGTACCGGACCCGCTCAGGTGTCTTCGCTTGCTCGCCATTCCACTCCACGGACTGGATACGTGCGATATTCTCCTCAGGTGAGCTTCCCCGAAAGCCCTGAGTTCCTCCAGCACTCCTGACGTCGGCGCCAGTGTCTATTGCCTGCGCGTCGGCTAGGTGCCTCCCGTGTGCATGGTCCCTCCCCTGAGCGACCCCCACATGTGTATTTCCACTGTAAGCCTCTCTGAGCATGTGTCTTTCCCTTGGCAAGCCACCTTGCCACCCCTGGGGTTGAAATATTCCACCTGCGGCTGGACACCCCAGTGTTCTCCATATGTTTCCTTCGGGTCATATGTGTATTCTCTAAGTCCCCCCCCCTCCGGGTTGGCATTAATTGCATACTTCCCCTAGCTTGGGATATGCTTCCCAGTGTACCTTGGTATTCCTGTGTTAAATGGAGTCCTTCGTCCAGTCTATGACAGGGATCTTGATTTACGCAGGGCACTGGAAGACAGCTGAGAAGGTGGCGTGATTAGACTGGTAACCCCATTCGTCGTCATCCGACGTAACTCGGAGTGACAACGAAAGGGAACGTCTACGGTTACGTATGTAACCCTCGTTCCCTGAGTAGGGAACGGAGACGTTACGTCTGCCTGCCACTTTCCGCTGTACCGCGGGGATCGCCTGAGCTCAGTCTTGGCTCCTCAGCGAAGAAACATAAACTGCTGTTGCGGACTTCCTCCTTTTATACCCACGAGGTGGGGCGGAGTTACGTCATGCAAATTCCGCAGACCCATGGCATTTCTTTGCCATTGGCTCGTTTTGTAATACTCGAAGTTGATAGGCTTTCTAAGCGAAACCCCATTCGTCGTCATCCGACGTAACGTCTCCGTTCCCTACTCAGGGAACGAGGGTTACATACGTAACCGTAGACGTTTTCATGAGCTGTATGCCAAAATCATCAGTATTAAAACAATAAAAGACCTGAAATATTTCAGTTGGTGTGCAATGAATCTAAAATAAATGAAAGTTTAATTTTTATCATTACATTATGGAAAATAATTAACTTTATCACTATATATATATATATATATATATATATATATATATATATATATATATATATATATATATTGTTTGGCTAGTAGAAGTTCTGAATGGCCGGTAACTTAAAAATGTAGTAGTCAAATTGGCCGGTGAGTGAAAAAGTTAATTTCAAACCCTGAACTCAAAGTATAGCATTTTAAATTCATTTTTGTATGAAAACATTAAAAACTTGTTTTGTGATGTTGATTATGTGTGGAAACATATCATCACAGTCTGTGAAAAGGGTCCATATCATTCTCATTCTCTCTCTTTACGTTCTTGTTTTCTCACATTATGTTCCTCTGTGATCGATATTAAAATATGTTGATGATGCTCTAAAGACGCCACAACTCAGATTTATGCTTCCCCAGCTACACACACACACACACATCTCTTCTTGATTCAAAACCTCTAGATGCAGGAACGGAGTGTAGGAAGCAAAAGATCAATAGATAGATACACACATACTACGTAATAAACACCCACATGACATTTATAGCGCACGCACACAGCGCTGTCCTGTTACAGTAGGAGGGGGCAGAGATATAATACGGTTTTAATGAAGCCAGTGCTGAATTAAGTGTGTTCTTACCCAGTGTTCGAACTATACCGTGTCCTTTGGGGGAGCCCACTTGTTGGGGGGGGGGGGGGGTGTTGGGGGGTGTTGGTGCACTTTCCACTGCAAAAAATGCCTTTCTTACTCAGTATTTTTGTCTTATTTCCAGTCCAAATATCTAAACATTCTTAAATCAAGATGCATTTACTAGATGAGTAAAATTACATAAGATATTATGTCCTGTTTTCCGGGGGAATTAATCAAAATTAAGTGATTTGATGCTTAAAAAAAGCAAAATTATCTGCCAATGGGGTAAGAAAAATAATCTTAATTCAAACAGAAACGAGATTATTTTTCTTACCCTATTGGCAGATAATTTTGCTTATTTTAAACAAAAACTCACTCCATTTTTATTTATTTCCCCAGAAAACAAGACGTAATATCTTATGTCATTTTTCTACTTTAGTAAATGGGTCTTGATTTAAGAAATGTTTGATATTTGGACTGGAAACAAGACAAAAATACTAAGTTAGAAAAGCATTTTTTGCAGTGGGACGCAGAATGCGCGGCACTGCGCTATGAACCAATTCATTTCAAGGACTTCCACAGATACATAACAGCTACAAGTGTATGCACTATGCAAGCACTATATACAGGATTCACCCTATTATACTTTATCGACACAAGTTGATAAGTCAAACAGCAAACAGCCATCCACAAATAGTCTATAAATAGGCTGTCTTTGAGTTCACTTGAACAAGGGTTAAATTACTCGTCAGGCTACAGAAGAATACCATAATTCCTCCGTTCAATTAGGCCTAAGACATCGAGAGTCACGCAGACCTATAACAACCCAGACACAACACATAATTGGGAATAACATGCCTTACCTTAACACAGAATGGATTTCAACGATTTTGCGCGCAGATCAATGGCCACAAACGTTTATATTTTTTCTACGAATCTTTGAGTTAACATGTGGGCTACTAAACATGATTGGAATTTGCACCGCAGCGCCACCACACCTCGATGCTCATGACAAGAATAGCATGTATAGTTATCTTTATTGAAGTGAATTAGGTTTAAATCGCCGTTATGCATGAATGAATTATATTTTTGCTATTTTACACATAATAATCCACGATGATCACATTACACAAAACTGAAATTGCACGTCAAAATAAAACATTGTCAATATTTTTTTGAGACCCCCCAAAAATTCACAAATCACATTTTCAGGGGAGCCCATGTCTTATTAAGGGGAGCCGAGCTCCCCACAGCTCGCACCCTGTTCTTACCCTGCTCCTGTCGTACTCTTTCCTGGAGGCAGCGAACAGTTGGGCGTTTGAGATGGCAATGCCACAGAAGGGAAGGTACATCTGCAACACCTGCACAGACAGAAGAGTGTGTTGAAGTGTAACATCAATGTGAGTCTAAGGTGTCCTGGACAAACACTGGAACAACAGTCTCTCCAAAACCCAATGTGGTTTCAGCCTGACAAAGGACTATATCAGTATTTACAGTAAAATTACGTCACTAACATGACAAAGTTTGTCACTAACATGACAAAGTGTTAGACAAAGTGTTAAGTCTTATGATCTGAATTGATAGTTCATTCTGGTAGTTTTAGTCACGTTTCAGTTTTATATAATTTCATCAAATTAATTGCATGGTATTGTCCATTAATTATTGAAAAACAAGCAGTTTTAATCACATCAAAATAAACTATTAACTTTTTCTGAGAAAAGCCTCCAAATTAAAGATAAGTCATTACATACTGAAAAAAGTGAAACAACCATGTCACTTATTTAAAGTGCATTTTTATATTGATCTAATCAAAAATCATAGTTTTAAACCTGGTTTGTTCAGTTTGTCTAAAAGCAAACAATACTCCCCATAGAATTTTTTTAAGATGTTTTTTTTTTTTTTTTTTTTTGCATTTTCACTTGACACCAGAGTATTGATGTGTAGAACACACACTGGCTTTACTGACTGCAGAAAATATTGAGAGGGTTTTTATTCATTTTCCTCTTTGTTTGTTTGTTTGTTTGTTTGACAAATATGATGCTACAGAAGGGAAGGTACATCTGCAACACCTGCACAGACAGAAGAGTGTGTTGAAGTGTAGCATCAATGTGAGTCTAAGGTGTACTGGACAAACAACAATCTCTCAACAATCTCTCCAAAACACAAAGTGGTAACTGGCAAAGGACTATACCAGTAGTTAATGTAAAATTTTATTTTTACTTTTATTTAAACATAACATGAATTATGTTAACATATTAAGTTGGTCTTTATAATAAATAATCTTTTTTCTTTGTAAGAATGAATATATCTCTGATAGGCAAAAATTTGTTTGTATTAACAAATACAAATCGAACTCTGTCACTATCTCCTGTGTGTACCTCATGGATCGGTTCTTGGTCCACTTCTATTTTTAATTAACATGCTTCCTCTTGGCAATATCATTAAATGTCATGTTTTAATTTTTAAAACAATTTTTAAAACAATTTTTTTAATTTTTATAGTTATGCCGACAATACACAAATTTATTTTGCCATCCAACCCAATTCAGTCTTCCCTCCCCATCCATCATTTCTTGCTTGGTAGAAAATTTCCTGAAACTGAATGCTGACAAAGCTGAAATTCTGCTAGTTGGCCCCAAATCACTTTGCTCTTCCTTCATATTGATGGAGCCGTGGTTAGGCATTCACCAAATGTTCGGGATCTGGGAGCTCTGTTCGATTCTAAATTATGTTTTGAACAGCCATATCAGCCAGCTTGTTAAATTTAGTTTTTTCAACCTTTACAATATTGTTAGCATACATCCTTCAATTAACCATAAAGATGCTGAAACTTTAATTCACACTTTCATAACCTCTAAATTGGACTATTGTAATTGACTATTGGACTTGTTTAGAGGCCTTCCAGCTTAATTCTTTAATCGCCTAACTGGTACAAAACTCTGTTGCTTCTGCCCTTACATTTAACAAAACATCTGCTCACATCACTCCGATCCTTCACCAATTACACTGGCCTGTCATGGTTTAGCACCTTCATATCTTGCTGACTTACGCTCCTGCCCGTACTCTTAGATCTATTTCACACAACCTGCTTGTTTTACCCAAGTTCTACTTTTGGTGGTAGGGCGTTCAGTATTAGGTGATTGAATTTCAACAAGTACATATTCCTGAATCAACATCTTTGTTGAGCCTAGAACAATCAACAGTCAACCAATCAGATTTGAGGGACAAGTTTAGGCTTAAAACCAGGGTTAGGTGCTTCTACATCAGGATTATTCACCTATCATTTCCCTCAGATTTTAGGGAAAAGTTAAAGGTAGGATTAGGTTTACGGGTAGGGATATGGTTAGGAATACATTTTCGGACAGGAATGTTGTGCCAGGATCAACGAAACAGGAACATTTCTTACTCGGCAAAATCACAGTGACCTCAGTATTATGGGCCCTAAGATCTGGAATAAGCTCCCCCAGAAATGATGTGCTGTCTCATCACTACACACCTTTAAGACAGAACTCATTTATTCACATTGTTTTGCAACTGATTGGTTCCCCTTTCTGTTATTTCAATACTTGTTCAGTTATAATCTGCCATGCTATATGTTTATTGTTTGAATGCTTGTTCTGATGATTGTACTTTGCTTGTACTTCCGTATTTTCTGTATTATCTGTCTATTTTGTAGTGTCCTTGGGTCCTTGAAAGGCACTATATAAATAAAATATATTATTATTTATTATTACTGGAGGTATTTGTTGTTTTTAAAATAGTGTTAACTGATGAATTTGCACATGGTTTCTCTTAAAGCATATAAAAACACCACATAGACATGTAAACAACATAAAAAACTTTTAATAACTTCGTAACTATTAGTGGTCCATATGCATGTGTTTGTTGTTTTGGTCATTCTGTTAAATAATGTGAGTATGTGATTTTATGGTCTCCCTGCTATTCGACTGTATGAGGCCGTCTTGTGTGTCTCAATAACTCTGTTAGGTGTACTTTCTTCAAAATCTTATAAACTCAACTGTGGTGAGCAGGACGAGGTCAAGTGCCGTGTGAGGACACCTGCACGATCGACGCACCGGTCTCGTATCTCTCACAGAGGAGCAACGACAGTGAGGATCGAGAGAGGACCAGGCCTGGACTGTTTTATTTGATGTTGTGTTTTATTATATGTGCAGTCTAATAAAACTCATATTATATGAGCAGTCATCCGTGAGAGGCTGCTGTCTTTACTTTAGTTTTGTTGTTTGTTTATTTTATTTATTAAAGTTGTTGAATAACTGTGGGCCTTCCATGTATTGTTTCAGGTTTTGTTCCTAAACTTCTTTATCACTGTAGTCTACTTATGTTTCTGCACCATAATTTAGTTTCTCGTGATCATTTTGCACCCGCTATACCTTTAACGCTGCGTTCACACCGAACACGAATTGAGCGTCTGGAGTGAGTGATTTCTATGTTAAGTCAATGTAAAGACACGTTGACGCACGTCTGGAGGTCCTGCGGCGCGATAGACGTGTTTAGCGCTGCGCGATGGACCCGATGGTGTACAGGATAGAGCGCCTGTAGTTGGTGTCCTGGAGGGTGATCCTTGCTCCGATGCGGGACAATAGGCCATCAAACTGGGCGTGGGACAGGCGGAAGTACTGCTGAAACCGGCCGTCATCCAGGCGCAGCTCCTGGAGCAAGTGGTGAAACTCGCCAAACTGGGAACGCCTCCAGAGGGTCTGGTGGACCCAAGTACGGCGACGATGACCCTTACGCCGCTGTCCTGCTCTCCAGAGCAAATACAGAGCGGTGACTCTCTCGATGAATGCTCGATCAACATCAGCCATCTTGCAAACAGACAACCGCCTAAACCTTGCCCCTCCCACAAGAAGTGAATTTCGCCTCGAACGCACGTCTATTTCCCTTCAAACGCTCGCTTTATACGCGCGTCCAATTTGGACGTCCAATTTGGTGCAATAACCATGATTGCTTTTTAATCCATCGTAATTTTAGGACTTGCATTTTAATGGGCTGAAATTCAACATTGTCGTATATATCTAAGCTGTGAATATTTCAATTCAAAACGTTTCACACACATTTTCATTATTAAAAATTCAATAATCCATATTCACCTTTCAGATTTAACCTTAAAAATATCTGGTCTGTTTAAACATACAATGTATTATATTTGACGGGCAATTTTCTTAATTGCCCGCTTAAATTCGCTTCTACAAATTTGACATAAAAAATTCAACATTGCACATCCAGGATCCAGTTCCAGTTTAAAAAATGAAAAATGTTTAACATGGCTTAATGGACTAATACAAGACTTCGTATAAACATTATTGGGGGTGCATACTATATTCAGGTAACCAGATGCACTCAGAATATCAACATAGTGCACAAGGTTTCAAGTTTCCCTGCTATTGAAACTTGTTATAAAGAAAATGCATAACATGTCTTATTAGACTAATAAAGTAATAAAGATCAAACTCAGTATACACTTTATTGATGTACAATATACACAGTATATACTACAGGTCCTTCTAAAAAAATTAGCATATTGTGATAAAGATCATTATTTTCCATAATGTAATGATAAAAATTCAACTTTCATATATTTTAGATTCATTGCACACCAACTGAAATATTTCAGGTCTTTTATTGTTTTAATACTGATGATTTTGGCATACAGCTCATGAAAACCCAAAATTCCTATCTAAAAAAATTAGCATATCATGAAAAAGTTCTCTAAACGAGCTATTAACCTAATCATCTGAATCAACTAATTAACTCTAAACACCTGCAAAAGAGTCCTGAGGCTTTTAAAAACTCCCAGCCTGTTTCATTACTCAAAACCGCAATCATGGGTAAGACCGCCGACCTGACTGCTGTCCAGAAGGCCATCATTGACACCCTCAAGCAAGAGGGTAAGACACAGAAAGAAATTTCTGAACAAATAGGCTGTTCCCAGAGTGCTGTATCAAGGCACCTCAGTGGGAAGTCTGTGGGAAGGAAAAAGTGTGGCAAAAAACGCTGCACAACGAGAAGAGGTGACCGGACCCTGAGGAAGATTGTGGAGAAGGACCGATTCCAGACCTTGGGGGACCTGCGGAAGCAGTGGACTGAGTCTGGAGTAGAAACATCCAGAGCCACCGTGCACAGGCGTGTGCAGGAAATGGGCTACAGGTGCCGCATTCCCCAGGTCAAGCCACTTTTGAACCAGAAACAGCGGCAGAAGCGCCTGACCTGGGCAACAGAGAAGCAGCACTGGAGTACCCACAGTCTGTGATGGTCTGGGATGCCATGTCAGCTGCTGGTGTTGGTCCACTGTGTTTTATCAAGGGCAGGGTCAATGCAGCTAGCTATCAGGAGATTTTGGAGCACTTCATGCTTCCATCTGCTAAAAAGCTTTATGGAGATGCAGATTTAATTTTTCAGCACGACCTGGCACCTGCTCACAGTGCCAAAACCACTGGTAAATGGTTTACTGACCATGGTATTACTGTGCTCAAATGGCCTGCCAACTCTCCTGACCTGAACCCCATACAGAATCTGTGGGATATTGTGAAGAGAAAGTTGAGAGACGCAAGACCCAACACTCTGGATGACCTTAAGGCCGCTATCGAAGCATCCTGGGCCTCCATAACACCAAAGCAGTGCCACAGGCTGATTGCCTCCATGCCACGCCGCAATTTCTTTCTGTGTCTTACCCTCTTGCTTAAGGGTGTCAATGATGGCCTTCTGGACAGCAGTCAGGTCGGCAGTCTTACCCATGATTGCGGTTTTGAGTAATGAAACAGGCTGGGAGTTTTTAAAAGCCTCAGGAATCTTTTGCAGGTGTTTAGAGTTAATTAGTTGATTCAGATGATTAGGTTAATAGCTCTTTTAGAGAACCTTTTCATGATATGCTAATTTTTTTAGATAGGAATTTAGGGTTTTCATGAGCTGTATGCCAAAATCATCAGTATTAAAACAATAAAAGACCTGAAATATTTCAGTTGGTGTGCAATGAATCTAAAATATATGAAAGTTTAATTTTTATCATTACATTATGGAAAATAATTAACTTTATCACAATATGCTAATTTTTTGAGAAGGCCCTGTATATACAACAAGCAGATGAGCACAGAAAGTGCTTTGCTGTAGAAAATCATTAAATCGTTGCCAAAAAAAAAAGCTTAACTTGGCTTAATGCATATAGGCTATAAAAAGACCAAACTCACTATATTGGTTTTGCAAGCAGATGAGACCAGAGGAATGCAACACACTACAAGTCAAGTCAAGTCAAGTCAAGTCAAGTCAAGTCAAGTCAAGTCAAGTCAAGTCAAATATATTTATATAGCGCTTTTCACAATACAGATTGTATCAAAGCTGCTTCACAGTATCAATCAAAACAACTTAACAATGTTTGTTTATTACTGGAAAAAAGACATCCAAGTTTGGTAGAGCTGATCAATGGTATGATTGGTTAATTAATTTGAATATCCCCAACTGAGCAAGCCAAAGGCAACAGTGGCAAGGAACCGAAAAACTCCATCCAGTGACCTAATGGTGTCCTAACACCCCATCAGATGACCCAATGGAGAAAAAAAAAACCTTGTGAGAACCCAGGCTCAGTCGGGGGCCAGTTCTCCTCTGGCGTTTATGAACTAGAGGCCGAATTTACAGTAACTGTAAGATAAAAAAATTTATATGAATGCCTGGCTAAATAGATGCGTCTTCAGTCTAGTTTTAAATTGGGAGAGCGAGTCTGAGCTACGAACAATATCATGAAGGCTATTCCAGAGCTTCGGAGCTAAATGTGAAAATGCTCTGCCTCCTTTGGTGGATCTGGATATCCTAAGAATGACCAGAAGCCTCGAATTTAGTGATCTTAAAGAGCGTGATGGATTGTAAGGCGATAGAAGATCTGTTAAATAGACTGGAGCAGAACCATTTAGAGCTTTATAAGTGAAAAGCAATACCTTGTATTTAATACGGAACTTTATAGGTAACCAATGAAGTGATGATAAAATCGGTGTTATATGATCATATTTTCTTGATCTAGTAAGAACTCTAGCGGCTGCATTTTGGACTAACTGTAGCTTGTTTATTGAAGATGCAGGACAACCAGCTAATAAAGCATTACAGTAATCTAGTCTCAAGGTCATGAATGCATGAACTAACTTTTCTGCATCAGAGACTGATAGCATATTACGTAGCTTAGCAATGTTTCTAAGGTGGAAAAAGGCAGTTTTTGTAACATATGAAATATGCTTTTCAAAAGACAGGTTGCAGTCTAATGTAACACCCAGGTCTTTTACTGTAGCGGATAAAGTAACAGGGCATCCTACTATGTTAAAGCCGTGCTGTGAAAGGTTTTGTGGACGTTTTTAGAACCGATAAGTATTACCTCTGTCTTGTCTGGATTTAATAAAAGAAAATTACGCGTCATCCAATCTTTTATATCTTTAACACAATCTGTCAATTTGGATAATTTAGCATATTCATCTGGCCGTGATGAAATATATATTTGAGTGTCATCAGCATAACAATGGAAACTAATTCCATGTTTCCTTAGAATATTACCAAGTGGCAGCATATATATTGAGAATAATAAAGGGCCTAACACAGATCCCTGCGGCACTCCATAATTTGCCGCAGTTATAATCGATTTTTCTCCATTTAAGTAGACGAAATGGTAGCGGTCAGATAAGTATGACCTGAACCAGCTTAATGCTTGTCCTTGAACACTAGTGTAATTTTGTAGTCGATCTAAGAGTATTGTGTGATCTATAGTATCGAACGCAGCACTAAGATCAAGTAAAACTAGTACTGAGATACAGCCTTGGTCCGAAGCTAAAAGTAAATCATTTGTGATTCTAACAAGTGCAGTTTCAGTACTATGATGTGGCCTGAATCCAGACTGAAACTTTTCATAGATGTCGTTTTCTTGCAAGAAAGAGCCGAGTTGAGCGGACACAACTTTTTCTAATATTTTTGACATAAATGGAAGATTCGAAATGGGTCTGTAATTTGCTAGGTTATTTGGATCTAATTGTGGTTTCTTAATAAGAGGTTTTATAACTGCCAGCTTGAACGTTCTTGGAACATGACCTAAAGATAAAGATGAGTTAATAATATTGAGAAGAGGCTCTTCCACTATAGGTAACACTTCTTTCAGTAGTTCAGTTGGTATAGGATCTAATAAACATGTAGTTGTTTTAGATGAAGTGATAAGTTTATTTAACTCTTTTTGTTCTATGGTTGTAAAGCATTGTAATTGTTCTTGCGGGGTGATAATTGCGGCCGAATTATAAGGCGCGAGCAAAGATCGAACGTTTACGATTTTGATTCTGATGCTTTCAATTTTCTCGGTGAAGAAGTTCATGAAATCATTACTACTAAACTG
Organism: Gila orcuttii; assembly: GCA_026230005.1. NCBI lineage: Eukaryota > Metazoa > Chordata > Actinopteri > Cypriniformes > Leuciscidae > Gila > Gila orcuttii. The sequence goes on along the minus strand of JAPDVR010000007.1, from coordinate 11,193,655 downwards.
TAACGAGGTATTTTGTTCAGACGACGTCTGTTTATTTGTTAGTCTAGCCACGGTATTAAATAAAAACCTTGGATTATTTCGGTTGTTTTCTATTAATTGGCTGAGGTGCTCAGCCCTGGCCGTTTTAAGTGCCTTTTTATAAAGTGACATACTGTCTTTCCACGCGATTCTAAAGACCTCTAAATTAGTTTTTTCCATTTACGCTCTAAATTACGGGTTTCTCTCTTTAAAACATACGTAGTATTATTGTACCATGGTGCTATACTTTTTTCTCTGACCTTTTTTAATCTAATGGGTGCAACAATATCCAATGTTCTAGAGAGAATGGTGCTCATAGTGCTAGTTAGTTCGTCTAATTCATCTGTTTGTTTGGGTTCAGGCAGCAGCTGAGACAGATCAGATAAGCTATTTGAGAAATGATCTATGGTGGATGGACGAATTGTTCTACCTGGTCGATAACGTGGCGCAGCATGACATATTACAGCAGTGCGTAATATGCAAGTTACCAAGTAATGGTCAGTGACATCATCACTTTGTGGAATGATATCTATATCGGTTGGATCGGTTCCAAATGATATAATTAAATCGAGTGTATGATTAAGACGATGAGTTGGTCCGGTGACGTTTTGCTTGACCCCGAAGGAGTTTAATAAATCTGTAAACGCAGCCCCTTACGCATCATTTAAATTATCTACGTGTATGTTAAAAATCTCCAACAATTAATGCTTTATCGACGTTGACCAAAAGATCTAATAGAAAGTCAGCAAACTCTTTTAAGAAATTGGCGTAAGCCCCTGGAGGTCTATATACGGTAGCCAATGCTAGAGATAATAGGGATTTTTTTCTTACATCTAAGAGCGTAACATTTAGCACAAGCACTTCAAACGAATTAAACCTATGACCAGTTTTCTGAGTAACATTAAGGATATCTCTGTAGATTGTTGCAACACCGCCGCCACGACCGATCAGACGGGGCTCATGCTTATAACAGTATCCTGGCGGAGTAGACTCATTTAGACCGAAATAATCATTTGGATTAAGCCAGGTTTCAGTAAGGCACAGAACATCGAAATTATTATCTGTGACCATTTCATTTACAATAACCGCCTTAGGTGTGAGCGATCTAATGTTTAGAAGACCTAGCTTTAGAAATTGTTTTTGTTCACTCATAGCAAGATTTTTTGTTTTAATAACAATTAGATTTTTTCTAGATCCTGCAGTAGATTTATTATTTGATCTTAGTAAACGAGGAATAGACACAGTTTCTATGCAATGTTCTGCACTAGTATTAATATCAATTAAATTGGTGCAGTAGAGACTGTGATTTGGATACACTGTACGCAAAGCATTTTCTTTATAATGGTTTTCTATGGGATGAAAATGGTAAACGTTAAACTTTGCGCACTGAGTTTATATTCTGAGCTCATCTGCTTAACTGTTTCTGGTATATTATACCGAATTTGGTCTTTTACCATTACAGTAAAATTACAGAGGTTGGTTAGCCTGATCCTACCAGACTCTGGTACATTTCATTTGTACAGAGAGTCTGGCCACTCCCCATTGACAAGTGTTAACTTCCTTGAAGGCGGGCTCAGAGCTACTCTGGATCTGTCATAACCAATTGCTAACTTTTCGCAAGACCTCAATCTACCAATATATATATTCTAGATTTTCCCACATAAGTGTTCTGCAAATCTAGATTTAGATTTAGAATTTATTTGAGCTTTTTTGACCCACTTATGCAGGACTTAAGTACATTAAGACTCAACCAGACAGTGACGGCAGAGCAGGTCTGCCAAGGGAAGACATGGGCTCGCCGCAGGGAGCCAAACCGTGGAAGAATACACATATGGGATCACCATAGGGATCACAACATATGGACCCAGTCTAACACAGGTTCCACCAGTGCATACGAGTGATAGGCCTGGCTTCGGACGTTCTGCAACGTCCGTTGCCGAAGGTTATGGAGGAACTCGACAGGGTTCGGCTAATAAGGGAAACTCTACTGGAGCAAGAACTGCGCACGTATTCAGTCCATAGGAGGGAAATGGCGCAGCAAGCCGACACTTCGAACCGGGCTTACAGTGAAACTGGCTTCATGTGAAGTGAGCCCACGGGAAGCAGCGGTTCGACACATAGGCTGTCAACGCCTAGGAGGGAGCAATACTCTCACTTAGGAGGAGCTCACCACCCAGGTGGGCACGTGCATCTTGGGAAAACTTTCTCACCAAAATGAAGGCAACCACATGTAGTGGGCCAACCTCTGCTTGGAAACAGCCTTGCCTTCTGCTGGTCTTCGTAACAGACAAGAGCTGGTCTGAGGTCCAGGCTTTACATTCTGAGCATGTATAACCGCAATGGAGCGGATGGCAGAGAAAAACCAGGACTGGGTCTGCCTCCTCCGGGGCAGCGCTTGCAGGCTCACCACCTGGTCCCGTAGGAGAGGTAGGAACCTTAGGTACATATCCAGGTCGGGGTCTCAGATTTCGTGAGAGATAGCCAGCCCGAATTCCAGGCACGATTCGTAGACCAAAAATGCGTGCAGGTCCCTACCCTCTAGATAGAGACCAAGCAAGCAGGAAAACTCTAAAACTCTGTTTCTTTAAAAACAGAATTTTTAACTCACTCCCTGCAGGGCTCAAGGGAGGTCTCTGCAGTGCAGTAGCACCATAGATAAGTCCCAAGAGGGTAAAGAGGGGCGCAAGGTGGATTCAGTTTTCTCCTTGCTCCCTGCAGGAACCTGACGATCAAGTCGTGCTTCCCACGGATTTGTATCCACTGCATAATGATGTGCAGTCTGGTTGGGCCAATAATGGGCAACTAGCAAGACCTGCTCCATCTCCTCCCTGACTTTAGCACAGTTGTGTGCAAGAAGGCTCAATGGGGAACGCATTTCTGCGGGGGCCCCGGGGCCAGCTGTTGCCAGAGTTTTTTCTGTGTCGAAGGATGTCCACTCAGACAGGAGAAAAATCAACTGGTGAAGGGATGAGACAGGGGGTGCAACAGATGTAACTGTGCTGCCCCGAAGTGGTCCAAAACAGCTGGACTGCCTGGGGACGGAGACTCCACTCTCCCTCATCAGCGGCACGATAGAGCAGGCCAGAAGAAATAAGTGAAATGAAGCGACCATAGAAGCTTCTGACTCCGAGGAGGAGGTGGCTGGCGAGTTGTGACGACCGCTACGGTCACAATGTTGTCTTTTCAGACCAGTACAAATTCGCTGAGTAGCAGTGTCTCAAAGCGAGATGAACTGCAAGCAACTCGAGGCAATGGATGCCAACGCCCAGAACTCCATTACTGCATGCCCTTTATACGTGGCCCCTCAGCTGGTATTGATGAACACTTGCCAGACCTATCACACACGCCACGATACTCGTGCCCTGGAGGGCGAGGTCGGATGCAGTGCGGTGCTCACCTATGAGCACACGCTCTGGGCTACCCTCGTGCATGTCCATGAGTGCCCTGGTCTGATAGACCTGTAGCAGCGCCATGGCACGCAAAGAGGAGGTGGATTGCCCACAGGCTTTGTAAGCTCTGCCCGTCGAAACGGACAAGAAATCACAGGCCTTAGAGGGGAGACGAGGATCCCCGGTCCAAAAGGCAGTGGCCGCCGGGCACAGGTGCACCTGTGTTGCAACAGACTGCTCCACTGGAGGGATAGCCTTGCAATCCTTCAACGCTCCTTCGTCAAGGGTAGTGAGGGGGAAAAAGCTATTCAGGCAGTTTCTCGAAGAGAAAGGTGATGTCCACAACCTGGTAAGCTCTCCATGCACTTCAATAAAGAAAGGCACTGGGGCGGTGAGCTGAGAACCAGCGCGGCCCGCCCCGAGACACCAATCCTCCAACCGAGACTGAGCTGACCGTGGAGGGCTCCACTCGAGCCCGGTTGCCTCGGCGGCCCATTTCAGCATAGCTGACAATTCTGGATCCGGCTCGGGCAACGTTACACTCCCAGATGGAGATAACGTAGCTGAGTCGTCATCTCCAGAGGCCAGCTCACCTTCCGATGCTGCTATCGACATCCCATCCTCTGGGGGAACCCCAATTGAAATGGCTGTTCGGTCCATTACAGAGGGACCAGCACGTTCAACAAGAAATTCCACCGGCTGCGGTGTGATGGAGGAGTGAGGAGCCCAAAGGGAATGGTTACCGGGCGAGACATCCATCACTATCCTACGATCACCCATCCCACACGGCACCCGGGGGCGGGGCATGGTAATGGGGACTCCAGCTTCGCGGAAGAAGGCAAGTCTCGATCTCAACACCGCGACAGTTATATTCCCACAATGGGAACATGAACAGTCCACAAAAGCTGCTTCAGCCTGCTGTAAGCCCAAACACGTGATGCAACAATTGTGACCGTCAGAGAGGAACAGGGAACGACCGCATCCAGAAACGCATGGGTGGAATGACATCTTGAAAAAGACGCAAATGCTGTTGCTCTTTCAGGAAATGAAAAACTCTCACCAGTGCTGGAGCACACAGGGGAATGATCGCGGCAACACTGACAGGGAAGGTGCAGCCTGTACCAGTGAAGCACTCACTTTCTTCGCCCTCAACCGGCCGTCAGACAAACAAACACAAACACAGAATTGTGATGCTGTTAAAACAGCTGTTGAGAGCTCAAAAGGTCCACGACCGCCACTGCACTCGCGCTGTAGAACCACCAGCACGGTAGAGACTTCCTGAAGAAGCGAAAGACAACTGCTGCGTGCATCCACTTCCGTATTTATACCCGCGCAGTAGGGCGGAGTGTGAGATGCAGATCTCGCACGAAAAAAGTGCATTGGCTCGTTTTAACAGTACTCGACGATGACAGGCTCCCAAAGCGTGATCCCAATCAGTCGACGCGTCGACTATGTCGAACGTGAGCAACTGAAAGGGAACTGCATGATTTTCTATGAAGTATCATGGAGTATGTGTGGTACAGTAATTTTGCAAGGGCTCTTTCAGCTAAAAATCCTAAGCAGGGACCAGCAAGCAGGGACCAGCTGTATGGAGAGACACACACATTCTGTAAGGCAGATCTGCGTCACTCTGCTCTGCGTCACCGTCTGAGAGAATATGATATTGTATTGAATGCACAGTAATTCCTCAGATCTACCTTCTGCTAATCCCACAGAGAATTCAGGACTATTCACAGTACTGTGGCATTTCACAACAAAGGCCAGAGAGTGGTGAGCTTGTCTGGTAGCCCAGCAGCACATCCAGACTCTCAGAAGCACACATTAATGCAGATCATCAGCAGAGCTTTCAAACAAATATCAGATTTGTGGCCACAACATTGAACAGTATAAACTGCTGTCTCATAAAAACTCACTCTTTTCAGAAGAATATGTGGTTTTGCTTTGCAGTTGTTGCTATGTGTTGCTAAGGTGTTATTTTTCAATGGTTTTAGCCAGGTTAAATGCTGTTGCTGGGATTTTCTGAGTCGTTGCAAGGGCACTGCTAAGAATTTTGGAATTCATAGTATTCTGTGTGATTTTTTTTCCAAAATGTATATATTTTTTAAAAAATAAAAACTCGAATACATAGAAAATAGCATAGTGTATGATGAGGACAGATTCTGTTTCTTTAGTTTCAGACTTTAAATCCATCCAGTCGGAGGATATTAAACATGTTTGATATTTAACGTTGAGTTAGTCACAGCGTGGTGCTTCTTGTCTGATGTGCGACCGGCTTTAAAAGTGCAGTAAATGGACAAACTCAAGCACAAACTGAGGGCTAGATAACACAAACTAATCAGGGGTAAAACAGGACAGGTGTGACTAAATCAGTGAGCTAATGAGTAACCATAGAAACTAACAAGAAGTGGGAACAAGGAACAAAGGAAACAGCAAATAGTGCAAAACCAACTCAATGTCAAACTCCAACACAGATTAAACAAGACATAACCCTGACATTTACCCCATCTAGAAGGCGCCTTAAAAACATCAAAGCAGTCCAACAGAGTTGGGAGGATGGGGGCTTTGGAGGAGAATGCACAATGGAGTTGAAGGAGAGAGGAGCCATGGAGGAGAAGCCGGAGCCTGATGGAGCCAAAGAGGTGGAGAGATGAGTCGCAGACGAAGGCCCAGAAGTCCATGACAAAGCAGAGCTGGAGGGACAACGGTCCCAGGTGAAGCCAAGGGAGCGAGAAGCCAAGGTGCAGCCGACTGGTCGATGAGGAGATGTGAAGTGACAGGATTGGAGGTTTTAGATGGAGTTAGAGGATTGACACTCCAGGGCGGAGTTGGTAATCTGAAAGCCCAAGTCGGATCCAGGATGCTTGGAGCAGGCAGCTTAGAATGAGATGAGGGGCTGAATGGAGTCAGCAAAGACATGGCCAAATAACTGGGTAACATGGGCAGGGAGTTACAAAACAGCCTCCTTGGTCAATTTAGGGCAGACAGAAAGTTCAAAAACAGCCTCCATGGCCGACATGAGACAGGCAGAGGAGGTGGGAGTGGGAGGCAGGGTGGAAACATCACAGACAATACTGATTTGGTGCTGGGTGATGGAACAGTCATGGTGCTGTGCGAAGAAATGGGAATTGTGCTAATTCTTTCACTCTCCTCCACAATTCATGCCACTTACTGCAGCCTCTGAAGTATGGGCGAGGCTCCAATTAATTTCCTCTTACTCCAAAAGGTCCTCAGGGACGCACCTGATCAAGCACAAACTGAGGGCTAGATATACATAAAGTAATCAGGGGTAAAAAAAAAAGGACAGGTGTGACTAAATCAATGAACTTATGAGTAACCATGGAAACAAACAAGAAGTGGGAACAAGGAACAGGAACAGAAAAACATTGCAAAACCAACTCAATGTCAAACTCAGACACAGATCAAATGAGACATAACCTTGATAAAGTGTGTTTATTATTAGGGTAATAAATTAAAATATTATGGTAATAAATACTAGTTTTTCAACATCAAGTAGCATTATAAACTATTAGTGTTTGGTTAAAATAACTAGAAAGAGTCTGACAACAAAAGCCTTGTGCAGTTTATAATGACCGTGCCTGCACTTACGTTAAAAATAAGGTGGACTGTGGTATTGCTGCATTGACCAACAATGGTCTAAAGTGACATCTGTGTGAGCCGTGCTTCATACATACAATATTTACAATAGACAATGGACTTTTCACCCAAATTTTCACTAATGTGACCACACATTTAGCCTATTAACTGTTAACTTTTTCCCTATCACATATTTTAGTAATCACCGTAAATTAGGCATCATTTGAAAACTTAAACACTCACAATTCATCAAGTGTAAACTTCTTTGACATTCGCACATGACATTTGGGAAAAAAATATGTACATCATGGCCACAAATTAACAAATCGTTCCCACAACTTCCTAATACATCAGCACGTTTTATTAATGTGTTCTCTTGTTCTCTTGATTTAATTAAATCATGTGCACAATATAATAATTACTTTCCTCGTTTTACTAAATCGTGCAGACAATATAATTTGTTCCTTTGTTTAGCACTCAAAACGAGTGTGTGTGTGTGTGTGTGTGTGTGTGTGTGTGTGTGCCTTATCACATCTATGCTAAAAAATGAGATTGACAGTTAAAAGTTAATAAAATTAAACAGCACACCTCTCCTCAAAAGGCTGCAAAATATGATATCATTCATGTCTGTAGCACAAATGGTGTGGCATGAATTACACCCTAAAGTTTAACCCTCTGAGGTCGGCGGTCTCGCTTTTTTTCTTATCAGTGCAAAAGAAACTCAAAATACTCTGTTGATTTTGATCTTACATATTAAGTGTTGTACATCATTAGATCCTGATAAGTGTCTATTTTTTGTGGATACTCACAATAAAAACAAAGTGTTGTGCTTTTCGTCAAATAAAGAAAAACAAACATGATGCGCGTTCTGCCTTCTCTTTGTCAGTTAAGTCCATTCTGAAACGCGTCCGAAAATTAACTGTAATTCCGCGAATACTTGTCATACAGGCACGAGTGTTTTTCCATAATGAAGCTTGAACTCTCTTCTTTTAAATGAATTAATTTATATAAAAAACAAATATTCTCAGTTTATGTAATCTGTATGAAAAGAGAGAGATGTCAGTATTTTTCTTTCCAGCTCATTATACCTCATTACGCGTTAATGTGCCACGCCCATGGACAGCGCGCGGTATTCAAACGCAAATGATCTAAGGCAAGCCATTCAAACATGCCAACGCCCACCAGCTGGATTATAAAACACATCGTGTTTAGTAAGTATAGCGTATCCTTTCGCTGTGAGGAATAATACTATCTAATAACCTTGGAAAGTGTACAAGAAGTGCTGGTAGTTTCATTTCGAGGAGCAACGGATCCAGCTGATGTAGTAAGTCATTTATTCTTAAGTGCTTTGTTCTAATCGCGATATTGAATAGTGTCTGACTTTAAACCGCAAAAAGACTGTTTAAATATGAATTGCGTGTCTGTGTGTAGGCTAAATGATGAATGAACGGCATGCAGGCGCGCACGCTTTGTTTACTACAGTTATACAGCACGTATCTGTGCCGTTCATTCACTCTCGCACCTACATTAGTAAACATGTTATTAAATTTACATGAACACATCCAAACTATATTGCTATAGCCTACTAAGATGAGTAAAAATAGACTGAAATATGTTGAAATAAAATGTCTGTATAAGCAACAAGCTGCAAATTCACATGTATATACTAATATATCATACACAATGTTACAGACTAAATATGAATGTTTAGACAAGATTTTGTGATTAGTTTTGGATAGATTATAAAGTTTTGACTGTAAAAAAAGGCTACTGTCACAATAAATAGTTAAGCTTTTGTTCACCAATTTCTGCTCATAGTTAAATATACTATAGTATGATGTTTTGTCAAAAATAAAGTAGGTATATTGAATTATCAACTAAGATGTTATTATAGTGTTTGTTCCAATATTCAAACTAATGAATCCTTATCTTTTTTAATACGTATGATAAAATGTATACTTTTTACAAAGAAATACACTTGAAATATCATTAAAATTGTAATTGTTGTTGTAATTGTAACCTATTTGTAATTGGTTACAATTTCTAATTGTAAAATATGTATATATAGATTATTTCTTTTGTCCTTGCATTCTTTGGGATCCTGTGACAAACCTGTGTGAAAGGGCTAATTAATATGCAACTCATTATAGGGCTCATTATCCGGCCTTTGTCTTCTCAGGTGTGAACACGCCTCCACGCATATTGCCTTTCCAAACAAAAGGTGTCTTATAAAATTTAAATCAATGTATTGTTTTGTGTAAATGATTAGGCAGGATGATTTTCTGATCATTTTGAAGCAAAAATTCTAGGCAACAACACTCAGTCAAAAGTCTTGTGGACACATATTTAGTATGTGTTTTGTGGCCTTATTTCAGACACTTTAAGTTTTAGTTTTTTCAATAACCATGCATAAGCAATATTCTCTCAAAAATACAAACATGTACATACATGTTGCTCACATATTACGGTAGCCCCGTTTGTGCTATATAGAGTGAATTTACACCTTTGCCATTAACATGTTTATAAATAACTGAAAAAAGCACAAATGTCAGAGCATGTCAGAACACCTCAAGGACCCCAAAAACCCCTTAGACCTCAGAGGGTTAATACTTTAAGGTTCGCCCTAAACATGAGCAATAGTACTAGTAATGCTTGCCCAACAAACACCATTAACACACACAAGAACAGCATTAGCATAAATCCAAAGATCCATTCATAAGTGATGAACTATATTCTGGACGATGATGAACAGAACAAAACCTCACCTTTTCATTAAATATACAATATGTCTACCATATTGTGTGTATGTTTAGAAAACTCTAATGTCTAGTGTGGTACTAAGACTTGCCCGCCAAAACAGAATCTAAAAGTGGCACCTTTGTCTCTGTGGGCTGGAAACAATAGCCGAGTTTTCTCTGTTCTGCCTCTCTGTCTCACACACACAGGGAAGAGTTTCATCATTAATTCAGCAGTTAGTAGCATGCATGACATGATGCTAATGTACAATGAAAAGCACATGAAATCTCATTGCACTGAACTCGATCTGGGGCTCACAGTAACAAACACATGCAGTCATACAAACACACGATAAAAAGGATAGTTTGACCCAATTATATTTCTGTAAACATTTACTCGCCCTCTTGTCATTCCAAACCAATATGATTTTCTTTCTTCCATGGAAAACAAAAGGATATGCATGCAAGATGATTTCAAGCTCCACAAAAGTATCATAACATTAGTCCATATGACGCATGGACTATGATTCCATGTCCATAGCCATACGATAGGTTTATGTGTAGAACAGACTAAAATTTACATTATTATTCACCCTTTCTTGTGAAAAAAAGTACACTTCATGATAATTTTAATAAGATTATAATACTTCAAAAGAACAAACTTTAATGTAAACTGAATGTAATGTATCCCGACACTTGATTGCAATTAAATGAAAATATATTATTGCTAACATTTATATTTAATGCACTTCACTAAACTTTAGAGGTAAGTAGGACTTAAGTACATCTTTATATGTAATTTCATAATTACTTCTTTTGTCTTTAAAATATGGTTCAACTCTACTGCTGAAAGTACTGACTGACAAGCATTTATGGCAAGCTTGTAAACTATAACTTTAACCCTCTGGGGTCTAAGGGATTTTTGGGGTCCTTGAGATGTTCTGACATGCCCTGACATTTGTGCTTTTTTCAGTTGCTTATAAACATATTAATGGCAAAGGTGTAATTACACTCTATTTAGCACAAACAGGGCTACCATAATATGTGAGCAACATGTATGTACATGTTTGTATCTTTGAGGGAATATTGTTTATGCATGGTTATTAAAAAAAATAAAAAATAAAGTTTCTGAAATAAGGCCACAAAACACATACTAAATATGTGTTCACAAGACTTTTGACTAATGGATGTCGTTGCCTAGAGTTTTTTTCTTCAAAATGATGTGAAAATCATCCTGCCTAATCATTCACATAAAACAATACATTGATGTAAATTTTGTAAGACACTTTTTGTTTGGAAAGGCAATATGTGCAAGGGGCTTCAATGATTTCAAAACCATCATGCATATTTATTGGTTCACACCTGAGGAGACAATGGGGCCCGCATACTTAATGAGCCATTCATTCAGGTGTGTCACTGAGCCACAAGAAAGAATGCAAGAGCAATATATATGTGTGTATATATATATATATATATATATATATATATATATATATATATATATATATATATATATATATATATATATATATTCTACCAAATTGGTTCACAGTTGGAAGCATCTAATTTTTTTTTATATTTTTCCATGTCTAGTAATTGTGCAGTTAATTCTCATACTGTATTTTCAGTTTTGGAATATGTATCCTCTCCCCAAATTTGTCACTAATAAAACTCAATAAAAATTATTTAAAGAAAAGGCTTATATTTACCTTTTAATAGTTTGTTTACATATACCTTGTAAAAAAAATTTTTTATTAAAAATGTTACAATTACAACAACAATTCAAGTGCAATCTTTCTTTGTAAAAACTATCATACATATTTCAAAGTTAAGGATTCATTACTTTGGATATAGCCTAGGCTACATTGGAACAAACACATAATAACATATTATTTGATTACTTTATTTTTGACAAAACATACTATAGGCTATTTAACATATGAGCAAAAATTGGCAAACAAAAGCTTATTTGAGGTGGCAAATATTTTAGAGGAAAAATGTATAATCTATCCAAAACTAGACAACGAAATGTTGTCTTTAATATGTCTGTAACATAGGTCTTTCGTTTATAAAAGAAATATAAATGTTAATTTGCAGTTTAATACATTGCTTATACAAATACATTTTATTTCAACATATTTCAGTCAATTTTTACTCATCTCAGTATAGCAATATAGTTTGCTAAAAGCGGATCATTCATTCACACACAGAAATGCGATTCAAATTTAAACTGTCTTTTTGCGAGTTGTGGTAAACAGCGCATCTCTGCTGTTCATTCATTCACACACAGAAATGCGATTCACTTGAGAATGAAAAAAACTTACAACAGTATTCCTCAGTATTATCCTACAGTATCATCATACATATTTTAAAGTTAAGGATTCATTAGTTTTTATATAGCTTACATTGGAACAAACACTATAATAACATCTTAGTTGATGAGTTTATTTTTGACAGAACATAGCCTACTATATATTTAAAATATGAGCAGAAACTGGATGACAAAAGCTTATTTGATATTTTAGAATAAAAACTTTATAATCTATCTAAAACTACGAAATGTTGTCTTTCATATTTCATCTGTAAAATTTACAGACATTAGAACAAAGCACAATAATAAAAAACTTAGGCTACTCACAATTCTCGGCTAGATCGGTCGCTCCTCAAAATGAAAATAAACCAGCACATGTTCTGAGGTAAATGTCCCAGGATTACTGCTCACAGTCACAGCCTCGCAAGACCAAAAGGTAAATTAATCTGATGATTACATTTGTTGTGTTATCACGTTTATGAATGGCGTTGACACGTTTGCATGTGTCGCTTCAGATCATTTGCTTCTGAATAGCGCGCGCTGTCTGTGGGCGTGTCACATTAGCAGAATAATGAGCTGAGAGAACGATAATGAGATCGGCTGACACCTCTCTCTTTTTTTATAGATTACATAAACTGAGAATATTTATTTTAGTTTTGAATTAGATATTTTTATAGTACAAACTTAAATGATCATAAAGATGTATTGCTCATGCTTGGGTGAATAGTATTCGCTGAGTTTTGTTTAAGTTTAGAGACGTGCTCCAGAAAAAAGGTTAACGGAGATGGAGAGACAGAAAGCACACCCTGTTTATTTTCTTTATTTTACAAAAGCACAATGTTTTATTTCGATTGTAAGTGGACACATAAAAAAATAGACATTCAACAGTTTATTTTTTATATTTCTTAAGTGTGTATGACCAAAAATGACAGAGTATTTTAAGTCTATTTTCCTGCTATGTGAAAAAAATCGAGCAAAACGCGCCGGCGCGTTTGTCGACCCCAGAGGGTTAATATAATTTCTATTGGAACTTGTGTCATGTATTTAAATATATTTGTAATTACACAGTTGTATTGATGAAGTTAGTTACAATTTAGAACATTTAACATATATTAACTTTAAATGTGATATCAAATAACACTGCAGTTCAAATTAGAATCAAGTACTTTACATGTGCTTTAGTATGTCAACAAATTAAAATAAGTGCACTTCTTTAAAGCGTGAAAAAGATTATTAGAACATTAGGATTTAAAATGTACTTTAAAGTAACTTTTTTAAGTTGACATTTGTAACAGAATACCAGACTAAGACACATGATATTAATCACACCCAAACAAGTATTTATTGAACAGATGGAATGCAAAGATGAGTAATATCAAAGTGTCCCTATGAAATCAAAATGGAAGTTTTGGGGCTTTTAGTATGAATATGTTATCCTTACCGTTATCTATAAGCTTGTGTGCTACAAAACAATGACAAAATTCGCATTTAGAAGATTTAAGCATTCAAAACTTACAGTATCTCACTTCCGCCAATATGGATCAATGATTTTGATGACATCACTCTGCACTTCAGCTTCTCATCACATCTTCTGTCCAATCAAATTCTCTCTAGAATCTGAAGCGTCCTGCCCCTCTACACTATAAATAGATGCTGAAGCTGTGGCTGATATCGGTCATTTGTTCACACAACTATATTCTATATGGTGAATGGCACATAATGCACTATATAGGGGATAGAGAAAGAATCAGACAGTGTAAATGTGCTTTCCATTGGTCAAATGAAGTCTGGTTTTGCGTTTGTGTCACGCAAACCCCCGCAGCGGCCACACAGTCTGCTCTGGTCCAGAGACACGATAGTACAGAACGGATTATATGTATGAGCCACAAAATATAACTGACCTATTTGAATTCCACACAGAATGCTTTATTTTAAAGTGATATGAAGGAGATTAGGAGGAGAAAAGACTCATTAGAAACAGCACTGATGAGTAGAAAAGAAAACACCAGTGCCATGCACCAACATAAATTACACACTTTTCAAACTACACATCCTCAGCATTACAATTATCACTGTTTTGCTTTAGTAACAGTTTCATTTTAAATCTAAAGAGGGAATCCATTAGACTGTTACTGTCATTAGCTGTCAAATGCAGCTTTATCAAGCTCAATGGCTCAGGTCGAGCAGCGATATAAACAAAACGCTATTGGCTATTTTTTAAATGGGAGGAGCTGCTCGATATGTCCCGCCCTGTCTTCCTGTTTCAGTGAAAATTACATCACCACAATGAATAACGCTGCGTGTTTCAAGGCACCTCAGTGGGCCTTTAATAACAAAGTCCTTTCCTAGCTTGGGATGAGATGAAGACCGGTGAGTGGAGGAGACTGGAGAGCACACACTTCTTGGAAGGTAAAACTTTAAAAAGAATTCAGGATTTCTCTAATGGTGTAGACAGTTTCATTGTCCAGGATTAGAGGCAGGGGGAGTCATCAGCGGGACCAGTCTCTGTGGAGGAATCAGAGACAGGAGGGTGGTAAGGCTTGAAAACATGAAACGAGTCTTAAATTTTATAGTGGGGAGAAAGGTGAAGTTATGTGACAGGGTTAATTTGCCAGGTGCTGGGGAAGGGACCAATAAATTTGGGACTTAGGTTTTTGCTGGGCAGCCACAGTCTGATAACCCGAGTGGAGAGCCACACCATTCTGCCCGGGCTGGTAGGTGGGAGTATCGTTCTGCCGGGCATCGGCGTGACCCTTCTGATGGCACACTGCCAATTGGAGATAGTGGTAAGCTGCGTCCCAGACCCTCTCATTCTCCTGGAACCAGTGAGGGAGTGATGGTGCATCCAATGGTTCTTCTGACCACGAGAACAGAGGGGGATGGAAGCCAAGTACGCACTGAAACAGGGTGAGACTGGTTGCTGGCTGACGGAGAGTGTTTTGAGCGTACTAGGCCTAGTTGAGGAAGAGGTTTCAGAAGTTCTGGTGGCTGTGACAGAAGATTATTAGAAATTGACCAATCTCTTGTATCTTCTTCTCCGTCTGCCCATTGGTTTGAGGATGGTAACCAGAGGAGAGGCTTACAGTCACACCTTGGAGGGTGAAAAAGGCTTTCCAGAACTAGGAGAGGAATTGGAGATCCTTGATCAGAGACCATGTCTTCTGGTTGTCCAAATTTGCAGAAGACATGATCTCAGCAGTTTCCATGAAAGTAGGAGCTTTGCCGGAATTGTGGAGACGAGAGAGTGGATCGGCTTTCACATTCTTGGTCTCTGGACGATAGGAAATGGAAAAATCTAAATGGGCGAAGAAAAGGGCCAATATGGCCTGTCTGGGTTTTAACCTTAACCTCTTAGCCTTCATCAGTGCGCCGGCGCTCTGACGCGTTTTTTGTTTATTTAGTTCAAATTTACTATCAGATTTAATGTTATACCGTGACAAACTATACATGGTTAAAAAGATATAATACTCAAGATTCAGTATTTGACCACTATTGTATTCTGAGAAACTTATAGTGACAGTTATGTCTTAATTTGTGTCAGGAGTTATGAAATGAAAAAATGAGTCGATACCTTTAATATGAATTATGAGCGTCAACTGGTCCATTCATAAAAAACACTCCGTGCTGTCGTCATGACAGCGATTCACAAAACATCGTCCCTCAGGGCTTTAGCTCAAAAATGTGCAGACTTGGAGAAATATTGATATATTCTCATAGATTCACATCATATTTCTATAGACAGGAATAATATTTATTGAATTTATACCCAAATGCGTCGATGTAATCATTATGATCGCTTCTTACTGAGATGTGCTGTGTTTTCAATTCATACCAATAGCCTGAGGGCGCTATATGCACAATAACAGTCCAAATATTGCTCATGAAGAAGAAGCTTAGTCATGTGACATTCCAGTACGTCATTGATACAGAAAGTAGCTGACAGAGATCGCTGTAACATGCAGATAAAGATGTTTTGAAGACAATAAACATGATTGCAATGATATTTGAGTTACCTGTGTTCTTCAAGCCATGCCAGGTATTTCATAATAATAGATTATATTTATAATGTAATGCTAATCGATATAGATTTCATCATCGTGCAGAACACTATAAATAATACATTTTCTGTCGGACTTTTTTTAATCTGAAGCCAAATTAGATCACAGAAGATTATTTAAAACACTCGACCTGCGTTATAAAGTAAGTTTGGAACACAAGCATGGTTTTAATCTCATAAATGGTCGTGTATTGATGGTGTGCTAAGCTAACATGCTAGCTAGCCCAGGTGCACCTGCCACTAGCAGTTATTGTTTTATGATTTTTTTCTAAATAGGAATGCTTACTGAAATGTTTCAGTGCATTTGATACCAGTTTCAAATATTTAGTGAGAACTTTGATAAAAGAAGTTAGAGTTTGAAACCCTATGAATAGCCTGTGAATAGCCAGTCGTTAGTAGCTATAATGCAGACAAAAGAGATGCATATTTAGAGCCATAACCAGTCTGGAGAGGTGTGAATGTGTGCAGGGGAGACTCACACTGAATGGGGCTCGTTTGCACCACAAAATAATAGAGACAATAGACTGAATAGATGATTGAGAAGATGACTAAACATCAGTTTGCATTTTAGAGTCTCATCAAAATAAAGTAATTTGACATGATCTTGAAAAACATTTAACTAAATACAGAGTTTTAGACTTATCATTTTCAGATTTTAAATATAAAATGGTCACACATATGGCTTTAGCTGCAGTGCATTTCTAGATTGCTCCAGGGCCAACTTCAATTTTATTTTCATGAAGATGTTTCATAAAAATAAATTTCTAATAACTTTACAAAACTTTGAAGCTATTTAAAAAAAAAAAAATCATTATGACAATAATTAATTCTACATTTACAATAAACTACTAGGTGTCAGCTTTCAAATGAGATCATACTTGTGCTTTTAGTGCAAAGGGTTCATGAACTGTATCTGTTTAAGTTTGGGTATGCCATTTCTGGGGATTTTTCAAAAGTACCCTTGAACCTTAACAGGTTAATGCCTCATGGAGATATTCCAGATTACGATGGTCGGTGAGCACAGTGAAAAGATTTTGGGCTCTCTCCACCCAATGTCTCCATTCCTCCAAAGCTAATTTGATGGTGAGGAGCTCACAATTTCTGATGGTGTAATTCTGCTCTGCCAGGGTGAATTTTCTGGAGAAGAAGGCACATGGATGGAGTCATGAGGGCTGCCCCTGTTGCTGTGATAGCACCGCTCCGATGCGTGATGTTGATATGTCCCTGTCCACTACAGAAAGTTTGTAGGGATCTGGATGAACTAGGAGCAGTACACAGGTGAAGGCTTACTTGAGGGCCTGTAGGGCTTTAGTGGCCTTTGGTTTCCAGGACAGAGATTTGGGCCTCTCTTTCAGGAGATTGGTGAGTGCAACCGTGATAGAACTAAATCTTGATAAACCGACAATAGAAATGGGAAAACCCTAGGAAACATTGTAACTCTTTGATAGTGGAGTGAGTTGGCCTGGAACATACTGCTTCCACCTTCCCCATGTTCATATTGATCCCGTCTTTACTGATATGGTAGCCAAAGAACTGGATTGTGGACTGGTGGAAGGTGCATTTTTCCGCGTTGAGGAAGAGTTCACGAGTTCACATCTACATATAATTATTATGGTAAAGGTTATGCGTACTTGGCGTGCTGTCCGGGTGGAGGGCTAAAAACATAGACGCCACCCAGAAAGCTGTTGCTATGGTAGCACTGGCTGAGTACCAGGCGCTTATCAAAACGCAGCCGTTTGAACTTCTAAATTCTCACTTTATTTCATGTTTTAGTTATCTTCTGTTAGCAACGCTAGCCACGTTAGTAACACCCGTTTGAAACAAGGTTTCGTTCAATATTGCACTCAGAACAAGGCCGATTCCCATACCCACAGGCAGTGATACCGACGCAGTAAGGTATTGCAGTAATACGAGTGATTAAAATCGTAATTTAAACCACCAAAGTGGTCCAAAACCAATGAAAACTATTCATACAAGTAACACAGGGCGCAGCCATCTTGGATTCCGTATCGGAATTCTTGCTCAGTGTCCTCACAGTTGTCTGACTACCGAGCTGGGAAATCTGAGAAAAGGGGACGTGTTGCTAGGCAACGTCTGTCTTCGTAGTCGGAACTCCGACACGCATAAATAATAGAACGCAGCACAAGTACATAATACATTCACTGGGAGACCAATGCTCGCTGGATGGAAAAGAGTAGAGATAGATGCATGCTACGTCCACTGGGAGACCAATGCTTGCTGGACAGACAAAGAAGAAACAGATGCATGCAACATCCACTGGGAGACCAATGCTCGCTGGATGGAGAAAGAGGAAACAGATGCATACTACGTCCGCTGGGAGACCAATGCGCGCTGGACAGAGAAAATCATCAATTAGTTTTTTTTTTTTTTTTTTTTACTGGAATATCAATTCTGAATAGTGAGGTACTGGAGAGAAGACATCACTGCTGGGGCAGTGGAGAAAATTAGCTAGAGAAACAGAGCTCCTGCGGGAGCAGAGGAGACATCACTGCTGCGGCAGTGGAGAAAATAGCCAGAGAAACAGAGCTCCTGCGGGAGCAGAGTAGACATCACTGCTGCGGCAGTGGAGAAAATTAGCCAGAGAAACAGGGCTCCTGCGGGAGCAGAGGAGACATCACTGCTGTGGCAGTGGAGAAAATTAGCCAGAGAAAGAGCTCCTGTGGGAGCAGAGGAGACATCACTGCTGTGGCAGTGGATAAACTTACCTGGAGAAATTGAGCTCCTGTGGGAGCAGAGGAGACATCACTGCTGTGGCAGTGGAGAAAATTAGCCAGAGAAACAGAGCTCCTGCGGGAGCAGAGGAGACATCAATGCTGTGGCAGTGGAGAAAATTAGCCAGAGAAACAGAGCTCCTGTGGGAGCAGAGGAGACATCACTGCTGTGGCAGTGGAGAAAATTAGCCAGAGAATCAGAGCTCCTGTGGGAGCAGAGGAACCATCACTGCTGCTGCAGTGGAGAAAATTAGCCAGAGAAAGAGAGCTCCTGCAGGAGCAGAGGAGACATCACTGCTGCTGCAGTGGAGAAAATTAGCCAGAGAAACAGAGCTCCTGTTGGTGCAGAGGAGACATCACTGCTGCGGCAGTGGAGAAAATTAGCCAGAGAAACAGAGCTCCAGCAGGAGCAGAGGAGACATCACTGCTGTGGCAGTGGAGAAAATTAGCCAGAGAAACAGAGCTCCTGTGGGTGCAGAGGAGACATCACTGCTGCGGCAGTGGAGAAAATTAGCCAGATAAACAGAGCTCCAGCGGGAGCAGAGGAGACATCACTGCTGTGGCAGCGGAGAAACTTACCTGTAGAAATTAAGCTCCTGTGGTGTGGGGCTGAGTGAAGGGAGGGCGAGATTGGGGCCTGGCAGACCGATGCTCGTCTTCTTGCACGTTAATCAAAGACGCGAGGAAGAGGTGGTGAGAGATTAATCCTTGCAGGATTATGCGCATCTGAAGTTTTAGTGGCCGAGCAAAGATAGCAGTCCGCATTCAGAACAGTTTAGACTGCTTACATAAGACTAAAACGTTTTAGAACCTGCATATATTCACCTTTGACCCATCGGTTTGATTCAGTAATCATTGTTTGATGTTGGATGATCATCAAACAGGAACGTCAACATGACAGTTTATTTTAATTATTTCTATGGCTATGGGTCACATTCCCTGCCGATTTGTTCGTTATGAATCAGAAAAACAATAGTGAAGCAGTGGTTTTAAATTAGGCTACTTAAAAAAATTAAATAAAAATATATTTACGCTATAACTTTAAGTTTCTAAGCGATTTTTGTAGATACATTGCAGGACAGTGTTAGTGATAGGTTCTTGATGATTCTGTGTGCAATATGCACGTAATGTGAGACCTACTGTTTACGTGTGAGTTTATGCCACGAGGAAGCATCGCGTTAATGACGGCAAATCATTTGTACAGAAATGATTTAAAGTGAGTGTTCCCCGATCAAAAATGAGTATCCAGATAGCATAACTGGCTCGTGATTCAACAACTGAAGCGATGCGAAGTTCAACCGGGGACGGAAACGAAAAGGTTTTGAGCTGAGCACTCACGGAGTTGACCCGGCAGACGTTGAGAGTGTGGACTGGTCGGGACTGAATCTGCAGCGCGGCTTACTTAGGGCCTGCTGCGGCGGCCTGGCGCTGGAGGAAGGCCTGTTCCTTCGTGTGAAGAGGGCGGTATTGCCTTATTGTCCATTTCTCTATGGCAGGAATTATTGAAAGCTCCGGTTTAAAGAAATACGCGGAAGTGGATTGCGGATGTTTCGCCCGCGGTGGCGAAGACCCGTTTGTTTGGCCTGACGCCCGTGAGATAACACCAGAGAATTGCGGCAAATATTCCTGATTCTGACGGACGAAAGATTCTTCATCAAACGGGAAGAGCTCGATTCGGACGTGATAGGAAGGTAGGCTACTGCGGGGCCAAATGCTGATAAACCGTCAAGAAACACAAGTGGGTTCTGCTGTTATTTATCTTGTCCAGAGTCGATTACTGATTGATCTCCACTTGTGCTGATTGGGTTAATTATCTGCACCTGCTCCTCCCGAACCTTGTTAATAAAACATCATTTGATGTTCTCTCAACTTCTGAAGGAGCTCTTAAACGTGTTGGCGATGTTCGGCCATGGTCTGGGGCTACGCTAAGATGTTGATGTAAATCAGAACAAAGCAGTGAAGGTACTTCCAGAGCACTTCATTTATGCCGCCCTGGAATACAGAGGGGCCATTGACCAGCCCATACGGCATAATGTAATATTCCTAGTGGCCTGTAGGCATCACAAATATGGCCCTCCACTCACCCCCTCACGTATCCGGGTTACAGGCGCTTTGGTCCAGCTTTGTGAAGTCAGTTGCACCTCAGAGCTGTTCCAAAGCTGCTGGGTCGAGGGGGAGGGGATACTAGAACTTTATGGTAATCATGTTGACAACAAAATAACCAATGCAAGGACGAAACCCTCTGTCCTTCTTGGCAACAAATAAAAAACTGGGAGCAGCAGTGAAAGTCGAAGGTCGGATATAGACTTGCTGAAGAGCCTCTTATTTACTCCACCATGGCCTTCTGTTCGGGGATGGAGAGAGGATACGTTTTGCCACAGGGCACTGGCTCACCCTGAATGAGGTTGATGGCGCAGTCCCATAGTCGGTGTGGTGGTAGTTGCAAGGCTTGTTTATGGCAGAAAACATCACTGAAGGTTGCATAGCAGGATGATATGTCAACGGATTGTTGTTTTACAGGACTCTCAATGTGGAATTAATGGAGAGAACTCTGGACTTGGGAGGAGATTGTTGAGGAAGTTCAGAGAAACATCTGGGAAAACAGTCCTTGCCCCACTTCAGGACTTTGCCACTGGACCAGGAAAGGATGGGATGATGTGTCACGAGCCAAGGATGCCCCAGCATAATCCCCGTGGTGGAGTTCTCCAGAACCAGGAGGCAGATATTTTCCTGTAGCCAACCGATCTGGAGTTGAAGATGTCCCACACAGTAACGAACATGGCCTCGGCTGAGGGCTTTACAGTCACAGATTGAATCTTGTATGGGATGGTGTTGGGCCTTTTTTGGAGCTGGAGTGGTGGCAGAGGTCCCTGGAAAAGAACTTGCCGGCTGACCCAGAGTTGAAGAGGGCGGTAACTGAAACAAAAATGACAGCAGAATTGAGTGTTACAATGGTAATAAGTGGAGAAGTACTAACATTGGGACTGGAAACAAAACTCACCAAAGGTACTCTTTGGTACTCACCAATCGGACATACTAAATCGACATGTCCACCAGAACCACAATACAAGCAGAGTCTCTGGGCCAGCCAATGGTGCCGATGGTGCCGCTCAGCCGGAGAGACACATTTTCGGTCGATCTGCATCGATTTGTGGTTCTCGAGAGCTGGGGAACTTTGGCTGACGATGGAAAAAGAAGGACTGCTGGCACTGTTGGTCTTCCATACATCCTTTAACTCTATGGGCAATCCAGATGGACAGCTGTATGAAGCACTCGAGCCTGATGGAATCATCATACATAAGGTGAGAGATGTAGCCTCAGAGCCAGTTCCAATCCTTGGTGAAAGGTGGTTAAGAGTGAGCCAATGGCCGCTGCTAAAGCTTGAAACTTTTACGAACCCTATGGAAGTCTTGCCTTGGCGTAAAGGATAGAGTTGCTCACCAATAGAAGTATCACACACAGGACGACCAAAGTCACTGGTTCTGCCTGCTGAAAGATGGTTCTGGCCCACTGGAGTGCTCGCCCAGTTAACAAAGATAAGATTAATGAAATCTTGTCTCTTCCAGTAGGAAAATGATGGGGCTGCATCTCTAGGGCTAGTGAATATTGGAACAAGAAGCCATTGCAGTCCTCCGCCAAGCCAGAGTTGGGTGCTGGGTTGACCATGGAACTGGCTGTGTAAAACGGAGGAGAAGTGCTTGGTGCAGTGATGAGTGCTGTGGTGGTACCGGGTAAGGTGAGGACTCAGCAGAACAAGACTACCAATTCTTGAAAAGGATTCGGGCTTGCTGGGTTCATGTTGGTCTTCTGTAATGGAATACCAGACTCAGAGACAGGATATTCGTCAAACCCAAACAGGTATTTATTGAACAGATGGAATGCACAGGCGAAGCAGGTGAGTAATAGCGAAGTCAGAGTTTTTGATAACTGATGGATAGTGAACAACAAAGTCCTTTCCTTTAACCAGTGAGACTGGTGAGTGGAGAGCACACACTTCTTGGATGGTTGGAACGGGTTGAGAGCACTTAAGTAGATCAGGTAAGGAGTTTGTTATCCATATTGGAGACCAGACAATGAGTGACTGAGAAGTGTGTGCTCTTATACTGTGGCTGATGAGGGACAGGAGCAGGCAAATAGAATTCTGGTGAAAGTGAGAGCTGGGTGTTTGTTACGGAGGAGCCTGGTGACACCGTGACAATATTATTGCAAAGTGCATTTTTTAAAAGTGATCAAGGACCAAATCAGTTTGATGTGTGAATGAATAATCCAGACCAGTTTTGTGAACCAGATCAACTGATCCATTGATAAGCTCAGACTGAAAACAATCACAAATCGGACATGAAGCTAGACTTGGAATAGTGCACAAGTTGTACAACCTTAAAGGAGCTGTATGTAAGAAATTTATTTCAATTAATCATAAAATGGCCCTGATATGTCACTAGACATTAAGAAATCATGTTCATTTGAAATACTTATATCACTGACAACAGTAGTCCGGCCGGGATATTGTCATTTAAAAAGTGAAGTTGCAGCCCTCAACTGATGTTGATGTTGTCATGTTGTGTTTTGGTCTGATGTGCCACACTCCACCTATCTACCAATCACGAAGTCAGTAGTGTTGCGGCATCTGGGTTGCCAGCTCTGCTAGATACCACAGCTGCAGCTACAAACGTAGGATAAAAAAAAATGTCTAACGTTGCGAAACCAAAAAAAACTTGTTATGAATCCGAAATACTTCGTGACAAAGTCCGAAATAAAACAAGGATCTGTATAGGAGATGCCTTTGAAAGATGGAGACGGCTGAAAACGGACAGACGCCAACGTTGCTAATTTTCTCCTGGACAGGTAAGATTCATCTATGTTTGGCTAACTTGTACTTGATGTAAATGGACATTTCAAATATTCATGACAGTCGAAAAAAGTTATGCGCGTGCAAAGTAACGTTATGTTAGCTCATATGGAGGAGGTGGGTCATCGAATTGAAAAGGTAAGGAATTGTTTAGGTAATAAAAACGGCGAGTCGTCAGTACTAACATTAGCAATGCATCATCAGAGCCCGTTTCTCTGTCATTATGATGAGACGCTGAGGAAAACAACATTAACACGCTATTTTTTAGCATTATTGCTAAAATAATTAGCACTATTGTTTATCATGCAAGTTCTACAGCCAAAAATAATAGAATGACACGTAATCTTTCACATCACATATTTTAGCGTTATGGACGTGTACTGCAGGGTAAGTTAAAAAATACAGCTTTCACTTATAGCGTCAGCTAAATGAATAGCTGTATCTTTGATATCGGTTACACACAGTGACAGAGGCTTGTGCTTGTACTTACGTTAATGACAGATACCTACCGTTACAAGTTAGACTAACAGCTACTGTTCTAACAATGTACTGTCACATACGAGCGTACATCTTTATCGCCATTAGTACATTTTTGCGATATATAATTACTTTGCAAAACATCTCTCATTTGAAGCATAAACATAATTAACAGAAAAAGCTTCTTGTAGCAGCCTACGTTCCTGCTGTATCCTGCAGCCTATCTGGCAACCTCGAGTCAGGAAGGGGGGAGAGGGGATACACCACTCTACAGTAATTTGAAAGTGATTGCAGTACCAGTTTTGGCCACATTCTTACATATGCACATTCCACTGAATAAAGAAGGTTTGAAACTAGAGTGAGTAAATTATGACAGAAAATTCATTTTTGGATGAACTATCCCGTTAAATATATAGAGAGACCAAGTGTCTCTCTAGCGACACACCAAGCGCGTGGCTGTGGTAACTGTGAGATAAAGGTTAAATAATGCTTTCTGCAAAATAATACAAAGCCTCGTTTAGACGTCAGCAAATCCACACACACACACACACACACACACACACACACACACACACAAACGCATGCATACTTGCACGCACGCACGCACACACACACACACATTTTGTGTGTCTCCTTTCAGCATCCCTGATACCGCTGAACACATTCATTATATACAGTGTCAGCGCTGTGCGAGCACTGCTTACGTTGAGAAATAAGAGACATCCTGTTCAGCTTTAAAACCCACAGCATCTGTTTCATTCACACAGATGAAAGATAAGTGTATTTACCACACAATGACGAGGTGTGGTGCCTTCGTCACTGGACTAATCGAATCAGAAGAACACAATGAAAAACTTCAATAAATTAAATTAAACATTTGTAATAATAAAGTTGCAATTTAGCACATTTAAATTATATTACCTACAGTTAATATAATTTAACACTACAGTTATAATCTAGTACATGTGCTTTAGTATGTTAATCGACACATCAAAATAAGTGTTCTTCTTTAAGAAACAACAAAAGATTATTAAACAATGATATAAAACTTTTAATTTGACATTTTTACAAATTGCACTTTTTATAAGTATATTAAAGTGTACGCTGCACGTAGAGACGGGGCAGAATAGTGTGCATATGCAGATAAAAGTTTGCTTTCGCACACGAAAGTTGCACAACCATTCATTGTTTGTAAACGAAAATTTTTCCAACACAGCTGGCAATGATTTCGGATCCATATGTCTCCTTTTACCGTTTCGATCGCATCCTTTATGCAATGTATTATCATTTGCAACATCATCCTCATTTTTAAAATAAACCCCTCCACTTCAGGTTGACTTTGCACCAGGGTCATTTTTCCATTAAAGACTTATTTTAAATATTGCACAGGAAACAGAGATACCTAGACTAAATCAGTTACCCAGATACAGAAGCCACAAGAGTAAACGCGCCATGATCCGATCCAAGCGTATAAAAGTGACCTTTTATTTCATTAGTATAACATGATCTGAAAGCAAGTTGTTGTTTTTTTTAATATAGTTACACTTCATTTTTAGATGCCCTTGTTAGACCCTTTCAATTAAGCATTGAGTAATTTAAGTTAACAACATGTACTTAGGGTTAGGTTAGTGTTACAAGGACACTGTAAAACAAAATGTCACCAAATATAGGGTACATGGGGCTAAAGGCGCACCGGAGTAAAAGGCTCATTTAATTTTATTTTCCCCTAAATCACTTGCTGCAGCACTTTCCAAAACATCCGCTTTCTAAGATGCACTTGGGAATTTGTCTGATCCTTGACGGGATCGCGCACAGCAGCGCAAAGTTGATTCTGTGCTGGTTTGATCTAATTTTTTTTTTTTTATTTAAATATTGTAGATTTAAGTAGCAAACAAGAATCGCTAAAATTATTGACAATATTTTGAGACACAGGTCTTTATAATGATTTACAGTTTTGTTCAAGATAATTAAAGCAACTGTTTTTCAGTAACAGAAAAATATGTAAAAGTATGGTATTTGGGGTAAAAGCCACCCCTGCTGTTGAGGAGAAAGACAATAATTAACATGATAATAAACAGCTGACTGACTTTCCATTTGTTGACATGATATGATTAGATTCAGATGGTAAATATCATAGATTAAATTGGGTGTCCACCTTAGAGATAATCACCATATTTATAATTAAACCATCATATTTAAAAAAATATGATATTAATCATATCATATGATAAAATGTTTCTTGTTACTACTGTAAAGCTTTATTAAATTATTATGCGATCTCATTCAGAGCTTTAAGAATCTTTACTTTTTTTAAATTATTTAGTTTCTGTATTATTAAAATATATTTTTATATTAACATTTTAATGACAGTATATTTATTGAAAAATAATAATTATTTTATTTATCAAAATAAACAGAAAATAGTACAAGCTTTGCTAAAGTGATTGTTTTGAACAAGTATTAATTTAGACATTCTTTGAAACTAGTAAAAGTGTTTGTATCAATGCTGTGTGTCTTTTCCCCTGTGTGTCTGTGGGTTAAATGGCCCACTTGCCACCTGTCACGGTTATGCTGCATATAAAGGAATGAAGATAAAGGTTCAAACAGTTTATAATAATATCCACAGGGTAAATTCCATACAAAGAACAGCAAGCAAACACAACCATACGTAAATGAGATCGGACAAGGGTGAACTGAAAACACAGGACTTAAATATACAGACAAAAGAGGTGATTAACGATAACACAGCTGACAGTGATGACAAATCAAATGAGTGACTATGACGACAAACTAGTGGCGGGAAATGGTGCAACTGAGTCCAAAACACATTTACATTCAACCAAGTAATCGGATTGAAAGCTCAATCGGACTGAAAATCCTTCATATAAACACCTTAATCGATCCAATTGAGCTCGATCCGAATTAAATTTCGATTGGATTGAAAGGGGTGGTTTATTCCTTTTCTAATCCAATCGAGAGGACATGTAAACACTTGATCGGATTGAAAACCAAAACTGAAAGGATTGCGCATTTGCAATTGACGTTGAAATAGCGTAATGACGTATGACATGCAGAACGAGCTGCTACCTGATGAATAAAGTGTCATATAAATGAGTGTCCTGTCATTCTAAAATTCTCCTTTCACTCTGTGAAGTGGAGCAGGGCAATGTCCCACCAGTGCTTGTTTCGTATTCTCATCCACAGACGACTGGTTTTGGGCATTTTTCTGCCTTCCCAGGAAGGCGTCCAAGAGGCATCCGGAACAGATACCCGAGCCACCTCAGCTGGTCCCTCTCGATGTGGAGAAGCAGAGGCTCTACTCTGAGCTCCTCCCGAGTGACTGAGCTCTTCACCTTATCTCTAAGGGATCGCCCAGCCACCCTGCGGAGAAAGCTCATTTCGGCCGCCTGTATCCGGTATCTTGTCCTTTTGGTCATGACCCACAGCTCATGACCATAGGTGAGAGTAGTAACGTAGATTGACCGGTAAATCGAGAGCTTCGCCTTGCAGCTCAGCTCCTTCTTTACCACGACAGACCGGTACATCGACCGCATTACTGCAGAAGCTGCACCGATCTGTCTGTCAATCTCCCGTTCCATCCTTCCCTCACTCGTGAACAAGACCCCAAGATACTTGAACTCCTCCACTTGAGGCAGGAACTCTCCACCAACCTGAAGTGGGCAAGTCACCCTTTTCCGACTGAGAACCATGGGCTCGGATTTGGAGGTGCTGATTCTCATCCCAGCCGCTTCACACTCGTCTGCAAACCGTCCCAGTGCATGCTTAGCAAAGGGCCATGGACCCCATAATCCCAGAGCACCCTCCACAGGACGCCACGAGGGACACAGTCGAATGCCTTCTCCAAATCCACAAAGCACACGTGGATTGGTTGGGCAAACTCCCATGAACCCTCCAGCACCCTGAAGAGGGTATAGAGCATGTCCAGTGTTCCACGGACGGGATGAAAACCACACTGTTCCTCCTGAATCAGAGGTTCTACTATCGGCCGAATTCTCTTTTCCAGTACCCTGGCATAGACTTTCCCGGGGAGGCTGAAAACTGTGATCCCCCTGTAGTTGGAACACACCCTCCGGTCCCCCTTCTTAAAAAGAGGGACCACCACCCCAGTCTGCCAGCCCAAAGGTACTGTCCCCGACCGCCACGTGATGTTGCAGAGGCGTGTCAGCCAAGACAGCCCCACAACATCCAGAGACTTGAGGTACACAGGGCGGATCTCATCCACCCCCGGTGCCTTGCCACGAGGAGTTTCTTGACTACCTCTGTGACTTCAGCTAGGGCGAGTCCACCTCCGAGCCCTCAGCCTCTGCTTCCTCAATGGAAGTGTCGGTGGGATTGAGGAGATCCTCAAAGTATTCCTTCCACCGTCCGACGACATCCTCAGTTGAGGTCAACAGCTGCCCACCTCCACTGTAAACAGTGTTGGTAGGGCACTGTCTCACTCTCCTGAGGCGCCGGTCAGTTTGCCAGAATCTCTTCGAGGCTAACCGGTAGTCCTTCTCCATGGCCTCACCGAACTCCTCCCAGCCCTGATTTTTTGCCTCCACAACCACCCAGGCTGCAGTCCACGTGGCCTGCCGGTACCCGTCAGCTGCTTCAGGAGTCCCACAAGCCAGCCAGGCCCGATAAGACTACTTCTTCAGCTTGAAGGCGTCCCTTACTTCCGGTGTCCACCACCGGGTTCGGGGATTGCCACCTCGACAGGCACCAGAGACATTACGGCAACAGCTCCGAGCGGACACGTCAACAATGCAGAACATGGTCCACTCGGACTCAATATCTCCCTCGGGATCCTGTCAAAGCTCCGCCGGAGGTGGAAGTTGAAGATCTCTCTGACAGGGGGCTCGGCCAAACGTTCCCAACAGACCCTCACGGTACGTTTGGGTCTGCTGAGTCTGTCCAGCTTCTTCCCCCACCACCGGATCCAACTCACCACCAGGTGGTGATCAGTTGACAGCTCTGCCCCTCTCTTCACTCGAGTGTACAAGACATACAGCCAGAGGTCGGATGAAATGACCACAAAGTCGATCATGGACCTCTGGCCTAGGGTGGCCTGGTGCCACGTGCATTGATGGACACCCTTATGCTTGAACATGGTGTTCGTTATGGACAAGCTGTAACTAGCACATTAGTCCAATAACAGAACACCGCTCGGGATCAGATCAAGGGGGCCGTTCCTCCCAATCACGCCCCTCCAGGTGTCACTGTCGCTGCCCACGTGGGCGTTGAAGTCACCCAGTAGAATGACGAAGTCCCCAGTCGGAGCACTTTCTAGCAGCCCTCCCAGAGACTCCAAGATGGCTGGATACTCTCCACTGCCATTCGGCCCGTAGGCAAAAACGACAGTGAGATACCTATCCCCGACCCGAAGGCGCAGGGAAGCGACCCTCTCGTTCACCGGGGTGAACTCCAACACAGGGTGGCTGAGCTGGGGGGCTATAAGCAATAGCCCCAGACAACATAGCTCCTAGGATCGTTCGGGTACTCAAACCCCTCCACCACGGAAAGGTGGCAGTTCAAGGAGGGGCTGTTTAAATCTGCTGTTTAAAACAAATAAAGATCCAATGTAGGAGAACAGTTATTATGTGCAAACAGCAGGAAACTCTTTATATTCGTGCAGTGTGCGCATGTCAAAAAATCTATTCCAATTTGAAGCTTGTGACATACAGTATAAACGCGCACATCAACCCGATCACATTTAGCGTTTATGTAAACACTGTGTTCGGATTCATCAATCAGAATGAATTCAGTGAAACAAAAGTGCATGTGAACGTAGCCACTGTGACATCACCTCATATATTTATACGATTTTAAAAATATAGGCCTATATTTTTTCACACTAAATCTGTTGCTCCATTAAGGCGAGACACGGCAGGCAAAAACATCGTTTTTTTTTTCACTGGTCAATTTTGAGATTTTGGGATATTTGTCTTCAACAACATGTCTTCTTTCAGACTTGTGGTGAAAAAAAGTCCGAAATACACATTTAGGTCTTTATTTTACTACACTTTGTCTGTTTGCGTCTGTAGATTTCTCATAAATTCATCAAAACTTGTCGTTATAAATCATCATGCTGATCCGCGATCGCGATCTGCACCCTGTCATCACACACACCGTTAGAAAGCTCTCTCTCTCCTGAACAAGACTGCCGGATCCAAATATGGTCATTTCCTTTTCATCAGCAACCAATCGCGAAAGTAAAAGGGGGGATTTTACTCTAAATGCGCAATCTCATTGGCTGATGCTAAATCTTTAAAGCCCGTTTTCTCAAAATGACTTTTCTGTCATACTCCAAGTCCGAAATCTCCAGTTCAGTAGCACCTATATACACCAAACTTTCCAGTCTTGTACCTAGTTATATTATGAAGACATTTACAGAGGGATTTGTAAATATATTATTCGTAGCCTGATTTATATAACATTTTATTCCCAAAAACATGGCGAAAATCATTTTTTTAAGGCTATTGGCAGTATATTCTGATTTACAGGATAACAAAAGTAGATATCCATAAATCCCTCTGTAATTTTTTCCCCATCTGATATGTGAACACAATGAAAAAATAATTTTGAACCTGGCTTTGTCCAATACTCAGATTTCGTTTTTTAAAATATATGCAAAATAGCGCATATTTAATTAGACAATGCCTCTTTTGCATATTTAAACATTAAATTACAGAAAACTTGTAATACATTTTTTTCTCATCTTAATGTAGGTAATCAACTGGCAAAGTTTCATGGTGATATCTGATAGTTAAAAAAATTATCCTATTCACCTGTAGTGTCTCGCCTTAATGTTCAATACAAACATATACACATTTTTCTGCAATCATACACTATGGGAATAGTGAAAAATGTGAGTCAGTGTGAACAGGGTTAAATAGTAAAGACTGCATTAGTAAGCACCACTAATAACCATTACCCCATTATACTGTGGTGTCACTTTGGTACGATTACATATGATACTGTATTTACAGTACATGGTACTCCAAAAGTACTTTGAATAAAGAATACCATGGTAATAACAATTTTTTGAAGACAAAAAAGTTCCAGTGACTCTGTCCTTTAATATGGTACAGTATATTCACATGTTTCAAACGTGCCGCACATCATATTCCCGGTGTCACTTGAGCTCCTGTAAACCGAGCAGCGGCTCAGGGATTTCAGCTGATTAATGACTCTGCCATATGAGAACTGCTTCTGTGTTTATAAAGACTTCATTGTAACTGAAGGTCAACATTAATGAGACTCTTTATTTCTTTTTCATGATAGCGTGGCGTGGTTGACCACACCAACTCAGCCCAGAACAAATGATGACAAGGGCAACTGACGTTAACACTAACTATTCAGCTTTACACAGACATTCATGAACACTCAACCCACTCACAGTTCTCCAATGACAGCAACATTGCATAAGCACACAGTTTGTGTCGTCAGTGCAAAACTACACTTTAAAGTACAATGATACATCACTGCAATCTCCTTAACTGAATGCACTAAAGTACATTACACTGTCTCTAACACCTTATTGGATTTCTCTGCACAGAGATAAAATAATCTGTTAATGGGGAAATAATAAGGAAATATTAATAATAAGTAATAAGTAAGTAAGTAAGTGTCCATGATGAAAGCAAAAAAGTCCCCCTGTGGTGAAAATCCAGCTTTTAATGTTGTTTATATGTCTATGTGGTGTTTTTAATTTGCTTTAAGACAAACCACGTGTAAATTCATAAGTCAACACCATTGCTGAGTATTTTCTCCTTAAAACTGCAGTGAAAAAAAGACAGTCTCAAAAACACAGTTTGAAATCGCTGGTGTTTCTGACATCACAAACTACCTTGTAACCAATCAGATCAACGTGTGATTGTCAACAAGTGGATCTCTGAGCTGTGTGAGTGGAGATGGGGCTCATTTGCATATTCATAGAGCTGCGTATACTAAATGAGGCAAGGGTGTCGAGTTACATTCAAGCTATTTTAAGATATAAAGAAGGAAAAAAAATTAAATATGTCATTTTGGTGATCAAAGATGAGTTTAAAGGGAAACAATTATTGATCACGGGGGATTTTAAGCTTATAAATAAGTACAAACAACTAACTTTGAACATTTTAGAGGCTTAAGCTTTCGCACCGGAGGATCGTTTTAGTTCCTAGAACTATTGGCAGAAGAACCCGCTTTTTGGCAGGAACTGGGAACGATCTAGTTATAGGAACACACGACCCTTGACCTGCTGTATCGCCCCTTAAAATCCTCAAGAACAATGTGTCCACTTGTTTGCATGTAACATTCAGACATTCAGAGTAGGAAATTAAACCTTCACAAGTGAAGTCAAATGTTTCTAGAAGCATGACAAGAGCAGAAGAGAGAAAGCAAGCGTAGTAAACGTGTTGTGTAGTGTAAGTTTCAGTGTGTACAGTGTTGTGTGTTACCCAGCGTGTGCATGCAGTACCTTTTCGTCGTCTTCGGTGAACAGCACTCCATTGGGACTCTTGTTGATGGCCTGCGTGACCCCGATGACCTCTCCATCACTGTTGTGGATGGGCATGCACAGCAGAGACTTGGTTTTATATCCCGTGAGTTTATCAATCTCATCACTGAAACGATGGTCCTATAAAGAGGACAAGAGACATTCTTACTCTTTGCTGAATGGGGACATTTATAATAACTGTCAAGAGAAGCCAGACTAATTAAAAGCGAAGTGTGTCATTGCTTTGTGACTATCAGCACTAAACAGAACCGCTAAAATATACAGAAAGTGACAGAAAACTACTTCTGGTCTTCTCTTCCTTATATTACACTATCGGTCTTTTTTTTATTATGATTTTGAAAGGCTTTTCTACTCACCAAGACTGCATTTAATATTAGTAATATTGTGAAATATTATTACAATTTAAAATAGCTGTTTTCTATGTGAATATATTGTAAACTGTAATTTATTCCTGTGATCAAATCTGAATTTTCAGCATCATTACTCCAGTCTTTAGTCACATGATCCTTCAGAAATCAGTATAATATGATGATTTGCCGCTCAATTATTTTGAAAGAAAGTGAAAAAAGTTTTTGATGCCTAATATTTTTGTGAAAACTGGTATACATTTTATTACACAGTTTATCTTTGCTGAATAAAAGTTAATTTCTTTCCTTTTTAAAAAAAATCTTACCCAAGATTTAGCAAAAACTGTTTTCAACATTGATAATAATCATAAACGTTTCTTGAGCATCAAATCATCATATTCGACTGATTTCTGAAGGATCATGTGACACTGAAGACTGGAGTAATGATGCTGAAAATTCAGCTTTGATCACAGGAATAAATTACACTTTACTATATATTCACATAAAAAACAGTTATTTAAAATATATTATTGTATATAAATATACAATATTTACTGATTTTAATGTATTTTTGATCAAATAAGTGCAGCCTTGGTGAGCAGAAGAGACTTTACATTAAATAAAGCTTAACAAATTAATCTTCAAATACAGTATTCAGAAATATCATGAATCAAATTACATTATTATATTTTGAAGTACATAATACATGTATCTACATTTAATGCTGTTAATGACTTATTAATGAAAGTAATTAATAAAAGTGTTACTATTTTCAATTATTTTGAATTAATAATGTTCTTGCTGCATGAGCCACTTTTGCATGGTTGATGTTTGAAGGGTCTCTGAATCGCTGAGTTTACTGGTATAAATAATGCAGTTTTAATGATCTTCTCTGCTTGCTAAATGAAAAGGCAAACGCAGATTGACAGACTAATTAGAGAACCGCGAGCTGACATCATCATCATCAGAGTATCAGGAGTAAATCTGTTGAATAGAGCGGAGGAAGTTTGTCTGAGCTGATCGATTCAGTGATCAATACTCAGATACTCTCACACACCTCATTATTTCACTAAGACCTTTTATGGATCTCGGGGAATAATCAAAGTGAAACGTCATTCAGGGGTCACAGTAAAATACTCTCCTGTCTGTGCTGCAAGTCATTATCCTAATGGGAAAATCTCATGTGAGTGACCTAGTCAAAAAATGCTAATGCTTTCCTAACCCTAACTCAGTTTCTATTGGGCTCAAATGAGAAGCAAGAATCAAACACAATACTACTGGATAAAAAGTCTCCCATCCGGGTCCTCCGCTGGTTTAGTGCCCAAAATTCCTCTAAAACCTTCCATTTCCACCTTGGGCTGTTTTTTTTAGTCGAGTAGGATAAAATGATTATGTTGCTGATTATGCATAGTGAGGTTTTTTTTTTTTTCAGCAGTGAAATTAGAATGTCAGAATGTCCAATGGAATCTTACTTGATTCTTATTTTTTTCTCCCATTAGGATTGATTCCAAATTATAATACATTCCATTAGCAATTCTGTGCACATAAATTATTTTTTTAACTAGAAACAATCATTTTATTCCTCTTTCACCTGTAATGCATTAAGATTGTTTGCTGTTTCTCCATCTCAGTAAAATTCTATCTGATCAGTAATTATGCATATGGGAAAATGTAATGCTTGTGAACTCGCAACAGATGCGAAGATTCCTAATCCCAGTGGAATTTCTATCATAATTCAGAACAATTGTAACAAGAGTTATTTGATTTTTAATTTGGTCCCTTTACAATGGCTCAACATTGTGATTTTCGTCATAATTTGGAACAATTGAATAATAGAATTTCCATTGGGATGTTGGGTGTTTTTACCACTAAAGTGAAATTACTGTCTCAGTTTGAAAAAACAAGAATTGCACTTTATCCAATAGGATGTTATTTGAACCTGATCCTGACTTTGATCCCTTTTACATTTGTTCCAAATTATGGCAGAACTTCCATCTTTTGGAATTTATGGACTAGAAACCGCTTCACCTGATATGCATTGGGAATGTTGAGTTTCACCATCAATAAATGTCTTAGTAAAATACTTTCCTTGTTATCTGATTAATTATTCATATGTGAAAATGTTATGTGAATGGATTGGATATAGTCAAAAACTTAAAGATTGTCTAATGTTACCTTTCTGGTAACACTTTACAATAAGGTTCATAGTTAACATTAGTTAATGTATTTACTAAAAATGAGCAATATTTGTTAGTTCATCTTTGTTCATGTTAGTTAATACAGCTTAATACAGCAAAAAATACAGCTGTTCATTGTTTGTTCATGTTAGTTAAATACAACCTTTGATTTTAATAATGTATTAGTAAATGTTGAAATTAATATTAACTAAGATTAATAAATGCTGTAGAAGTATGTTCATTCTTAGTTCGTGTTAACTAATTAACCTTATTGTAAAGTGTTACCGAATTTCTTTCATTTTTTGGAAACAATCCTAAAGCATCCCAAAGGGCTCTAAGAAATAATTCTGAAGGAATAAGAATTTTACTTCATCCACTAGCATCTCCTTGACTGTTACTTTGATCCCTTTATAACTGTGGTTCCAAAATATTACAGAAGTCCCACACATCCTTAGGGACAAGCTTGCTTTCATTCCTGCTTTCACCTGATATGCATCGGGAATGTTGACGGTCTCCCCATGTTCAGCCACATATCCAATGATGCCCTTTCCCCAGGGCACCTGCACCTCATCCGAGTTCCTCAGAGAGGGCAACACTGTGGTCCCAGCATGCACGTCGAAGAACTTGGACACCAGGGTCTTTTTATTGGCCGGTCCCTCCACCAGAAACAGGGAGCATCGGTCAGCATCCACCATGATGCACACAAACACCAGGATCTTATAGCTCAGACTGGTCAAATCCAGGTCGTTGGAGATGTCTTTGACCAGCTCCAGGAAAAACTCCCTCTCGTTGTGCTCTTTCAGGTAGTATTTGTAGTCCACTGCGGTATAGGGGTACTGAGGGATGTTGACCCGGGACTCCAGGAGCGCGGAGAGTATGTGCGCGGTGGTCGGCGGAAGGGAACTCGCTTTACGAAGAAGCGCGCGCCTCCTCATGCTGGTGAGCGGCTCCTGCGCTCGCGAGTTAACGTGTTCGTCATAAGTCCTGTTGGCATTGATGGCTTTAGACCTTGCGAATGTTTTCCTTAGCTCTTTTTGCGAGGCTCGTCTCTGCATGCCGTCTCCTCTGCTCGCCCAGCTGTCTTTCCCGCACGCGCTCGCGCTCGCTGCTTTATCCGCGTGCGCGCCGCTGGAGTTCGCCGGAGTTTTAGTCGCGTGATGGTTCTTCTGCCACTTTTCCACCACACTCACCTTGCCTTTTCTGTTTAAATAGTCTTCTAATAATTCCGGGTGCGCGTCTAGAAAACTTTCCACATCGGAGAACACCATATTTGACCCTGCCATCGTTGCCGCTATATGGTCATCTGCGAATAAAATGATACGGACTCGTGTTTTGAGTCATTTATCTGAGTGCAAAGCTCAACAATTCTTCCGCAAACTTAAAACAACAGATCCTCCTAGAGAAGATGGGCCGTGGTCCTCGTAAGTTCAGCTTTGGTTCATGATGTGATGTCGCATCTGATGCTGAATGACTCGCTCTCGTTCATTCTAAAGCAGCGCCAGTGATGATGATGCGACAGCTGACGTCACGATTACGCATTCCTCCCGTCATTCTCTCCCGAGTCTCTTCATAACTGGGTGTTTCATTATTAGAAGGATGCTCATCTTAGGAGACACTGGGAAACGCAGTCTTAAAGGCTTTTCATAACTCTCGTGATTGTTGTCAATATTTATTTCGCATATATATATAAATTCAAACCTCTAAAGATTGCAGTTTGCTGTGCTGTATAGGCTACATTATCTGTTAAATTATATTACTAATTTACTTTCTAAGGAATTCCCGGTGTAAAGTTGTTGCTCCACCGACCTCTAGTGGACAAATTGAGTCATCCAGCTGTCCAAACACATGACCACTAGGGTTATAATACATTTTTGACTATTTTTCAAATAAAAGATTTCCTGTATCATGAATCGATGAACTTTTGCTTGAAAACAATGAAAAACGCCCTAATTCCTCTAAGTTTAAAAAAGATCACCCCAGATATAAAATTGGAAAAATAACAAATGCACTGATTATAAGTATATAGCACTTTATAAAAATGTGTAGTATAACTGTTGAGAACTATCTGGAACATTCTAGAACTGTCTAGAACTTTCTGGATTTTATTTTAGAACTGTTTTTCTAAGAAAACACTGACCTAAGATTAAACTCACAACTCTTTGGGGTTGGGGAGTCCCAAATTTCAAAGTCTATCATTGGTGTTTTGCATTGCGCACTATAAAATCTTGGCTAGACCCCACACAATCTGTTTGTTGGCGCTCTCTGGAAGAGACATTAGTTTATCCGCATAGATTACAAGATCTAATTTATGCAGAAAGTCCCAGTAAAACAAGCCAAAATGCATTTTGGGCCTATTATTTTTAATCTTTTACTAATTTGGAAGCTTGTGACTAACAATACTTACTATAAAAAAAGTGGCATTATCATACTCCAATATTTCATAATCACAATTTACTGCTGGGTGTTCGGACAGTGGCCTACCCAATGTGGACGAACAATGGAATTTATTTACTTGGACAGTTATTCAACACTAATGGTCTGAGTAGATTTCAAGATTTGAAGGAAAGCTATAATTTACCTGGATTTTCTCTTTTTTTTATATTTGCAGCTTCGTTCTGCTCTAAAGGCATATGGAGTCCCGTGGGACTCTAAACTTTCGGAACATGATTTTACAAATCAACTGTACAACGTAAATACTAAGGGAATTGTGTCCACAATGTATTCTCAAATAATGCAAAGTTCTTATAAACCAATTACAATTCAAACAACTAGGCAAAATGATTATAGTTTCATTTCCCCTACAATAGCTTGGAAAACTATTTGGAATAATATTAACCAAGCTTCAAAAAATCCTAATCATCGATCCATTTACCTATATAGAACTTATTGAACGCCCAGAATTAGACATTTGATTAAGTTAGAGTCATCTCCGCTCTGTCAGCTGTGTTCACGGGCCGGTACAGGTACTTTTCTTCACATGTTTTGGGAATGCTCTGAAGTACAGTCCTTTTGGTCACAAGTTACTAAATCTTGATCTGAAATTCTCAGTAAAGAGATTCCTTGCTGTCCCGTATTACGCTTGTTAAATGATAGCTCACGAGTTCCGATGTATACGGTGGAAACCACCACATATTGTTTCACTACATCATTGCTGGAACTTGCTGTTAGATATTCTTACTTTAGAGCTCTCTGTGGCACGGTCTCACGGCGCTAAGGAAAAGACCATAAGATCTTGGTCTCTGTTGGCAGGGGTATTGGATGGGTCAAATATGGACAAACCCAAATATTGGGTTAAAAATTAAATGTAAAAAATTAACCCAATGGCTGGGTTTGTCCATATTTGACCCAAAGTTCGGTTAAAACAACCCAGCCTTTTTTAGAGTGTAGTTTTTGGGTTGAGCGAGTGAGGGAATGAGGGTGTGTATAATGTATTTTTTGTACAGGTGTCTTGTTTATTCTATTTTCTGTCTGTTAATATGAAAAAAAAAAAAAAAATGTTCAAAAAAAAAACAAAAAAAAACAGTTTTTCTAGAACAATCCGAATCTTGGTATGTATATCTCATCATAATGACCCGATATGTGTAACCCAATTGTTGGGTTAAAAAACAACCCAACGTTTTTTACTGTGAAGAGCTGGAAAGAGAGAGAGAGGGGAGCTTTGAGCAGCAAACAACTCAACTTGATACTTTTGGATATTTGTTCCAGTAGCAATCTATAATGTCACACAAGAAAAGTGATGCTATAGCCTACCTTCCAGATAACAAGGCTATCTGGGCCAATAATCTAGTGAGATTTCATCAATCACATAGAAGAAGAGGAAGTGTGCCTTCAGAAGAATCATAATGTTTTATAGTGTTTTTGTGTGTTTTGATGCGTATTAACAGATAATTATATATTCTAGTAGCCTACACCACTAGATGAAGACATTTCTACTTCATCGGGCTTTGTTTGGCCAGATCGAAAAGCATAAGAATATTTTTAATTGTACACATGATGTGTTGATATAGTGATATTTCATGTCTTTTTTTTTTTCACTGCAGTTTTAAGAAGAAAATACTCAGCAATGGTGTTGACTTATGAATTTGCACACGGTTTGTCTTAAAGCATATTAAAAACTCCAAATAGACATATAAATCACATATGTCTTACATATCACTTACATATACTTGGGGCCCTATGAAAGCCATTTTAGCTATACTTTTCCCTAAAATCCCAATTCCATTTTCTTTCTGGACTCTGTTTTAAAGGTTAAATAAAATGTTACTAATCAAAAAGCATGTCTAATTAGCTGAATTCATAAAACCTAAACTAAATTTAATAATTTAACATTTTGATGGTAAAAGGGCCCTATGAAATGTTTCATTTTCTCTCTCATACTTTACTCTCTCAATCAAAAGGCAATCATAAACATAGAATTTATAATCTAATAGGGGGTAAAAATTGATTACTTAGGAGATGACTTGACAGAGTCAGGTAACATCATTTAACACTCACCTGACCCTGACTTTATATATATATATATATATATGTGTGTGTGTGTGTGTGTGTGTGTGTGTGTGTGTGTGTGTGTGTGTGTGTGTGTGTGTGTGTGTGTGTGTGTGTGTGTGTGTGTGTGTATGAAAACAAGCTGTGAGGGATAGACTAATGCTGCTTTCCATTTACCTGGGATGTCCGAGCTGGCAATGACGTCACACCACACGAGTTGACCTCATTCCAGTACACAGATCAGTAAACTAAAATGGATGCGTCCAGGCAAACCTTTGTTGCGCTTGCTCATTCGGGATACAAACACACAAAAAGCGGTATTTTGCACAGATTATGCAGTAGTCCACAGATAGAGGTTAGTTTGTACTGTGTACCATTGAGTCTGAGACATAGAAAAAAATAAGTGCTAATAAAGTAAATATTAATATTGTTTCACTCTGGTTGATGCGCTGAACAACCATATTGAAGTGTGAAGTCAGGGTTGCTGTGGATCCTCAGAGTTTTACAATCATTTCTGTTTCTAGAAAAGCAAATTATACATGTAAACTATAAATTAACGTCTTTAATTAATTTAAATATAATTTCTAAAGGCTAAAGGTGACCCATATTACCTGAATCCCACTGGTCCACTTTATATATACCACATTCAGTCAAAGTGGGCCAGCAATATTTAAACAAGATTTAATTTTTTTGCATTTTATTACCTGTTAACTGTAGTAACAAACAAGACTGGAAATGTCACAATAATATTTGTTTACATATAGTGAGCAACTTATACTTTAGAAATGAAAAATGATGAAGTGAGTCCTCCTTTGGAGATGGACACACATTGGTTGCTTTGCAGTTGTTGGTCCAGCACGGCACACAGATGCTCAACTGGATTGAGATCTGGGGAGTTTGGAGGCCAGGACAACATCTTGAGCTCTTCATCATGTTCCTCCAAGCATTCCTGAATAATCTGTGCAGTGTGACAGGGTTCATTGTCCTGATGAAAAAGCAGCAGCTACACAGTAGAGTCTCGGTTGCCTGTGTGCATCAGTGAGCCTTGGGTGCCCAACACCCTGTATCCTGAATCTTTCATTAAACCGTCCTTAAAACCACACTGTAAAAACTAAAGGTGCCTCAAATATCCTCTCGGATACTCAATGAACTTCAAAATGTATTTTAAGTGCCTCAAAGCTCTTTTGTTTTACATGTGAGTAGCCTACGTGCTAATCCCTACTTTTACAAAGATGCGTTGTGGAGAACGGAAGTAATGTAGCACGATTTGCTGAGGCAGCAGACTCTGCACACATCTGAATCTGTCATACGCTCACGGCTTGTGTGGATGCTGTCAGTTTTCCCTGCAAAAGATGAGGTCATTTGATTGGATTTCATGTATTTACTGTATTTTGCCAAAATGAAGAGAGTTAGGAATGTCTAGAAAGGTAGAAATTCGATGAAATGTACAATAAAAAAGTGTGTGTGTTGCTAATGCCATTGACGCAAACAGGAAACGCACTGATACATGTAGAACCAAGCATTGATGCAAATAATGTAACAGTTAACACAGCAGGAAATGGGCTCTCGCTCTCGCTCTCTCTCTGTCTGTGTGTGTGTGTGTGTGTGTGTGTGTGTGCGTGTGCGTGTGCGTGTGCGTGTGCGTGTGTGTGTGTGTGTGTGTGTGCCCTCAAAATTCTGAACAGTATTGTCCCAGTCTGTTTATTGCTGGAGAGTAAGAATAATTTTGTCGTGTCATTTGACACATGACATTGACCCTGAGATAATATAATCAAAGACAACAATATTGTACTCCTTCCTGACTCCTCCTGAATCTATAAAGCTACACCTTTTACTGGAGTTGATTAATATAAACAGAGGAAGTGGTTCGTGACCAAGTTACGTGATCGCGGAAGAGCTCTTGATGTTATGAAAGACTTTACCGGGCTGTCAAATTATATACAGAACATATACTGAGAACAGCACAGCAATACTAAACAAAACAAAGACAAACAAAAAGAACAGAAACAAAACCAAACCCACTATGCTAACAGCCTCAGACCTGTAGCACGAGCCCAAAACCACGCTGCACTTCCACTGTCGGGCCACAAACTCTGCAGAGCATCAACTAAACCCCGCCCGTAACACGACTCACAAACACATCAAATGAAATCTTCATTCTTTAGTGAGCGAGTTGTTGGTGCGGCTCCTCAAGCTCTCTCCTCCCCTCTGTTCTCCCATCTGCCTTTTTATAATCTGAGATGCAAATCATCGATGTTAGTCTTCAGATGTGAGGTAATCAGCTACAGTTCATGAGCACTGAGAGGAAAGTTTATTTTAACAGAACATGCACGGGAGAAGAAACACTTTCCATCTATCACTCTCTGGTCTGTTTTTGATTTATCTCAAATGCTCCAGCATAGCAGGTAAGTGAAATATTTATACTTTTATGTTAGATATTTTCCAGCTGATATTTATACGTTCTTCTTCTATTAATTGTGCAGGTGTTAAAATTATTGGCCATGATACAACAGTCCTGAAAGGAGGGAACGCCACTTTGTTTTGTCATCTGACAGAGACAGAGGAGAGTTTAACTAAAATCGTCTGGCAGAAACAGACAAGAGGAAACGCTGAACAGCACACCTTCTTTATCATCCACAAAGATGGGAAAACTGAACACAAAAATAATTTACAGGACAAGGTCAAATATATTGGGAACTTTAAAGAGAAGAATGGATCGATTCAGCTGCTGGGAATGTCGCTCCTGGATGATGGGATCTACACTTGCATCTTCAACACATTTCCTCGTGGACAAATTCTGACAAACATCAATGTCACAGTACATGGTAAGACTGTGAATGTTTTTCTCTCACTTTGGGTTTCAAGTTCAAACTAAATTGACAAATCTGTCATTTATTTACCCATGTAGTGTAACTGTGTAACTCTCTTACTTTCACAAAATACACTATTTTTGGGGACTGAAGCTTTCAAGCTTCAAAAAAAGGACACAAAAGCACCAGTTTCATAGTGATGTATTCCAAAATCCATAGTTTTGGAGTAAACATAAGCGGGGAGTCACATGACGACAGGATTTTCAGTTTTTGGATGAACTACTGACAGTCATTTACAGTCCCCTCCAAAAGTATTGGAACGGTAAGGCAAATTCCTTTGTTTTTGTTGTTCACTGAAGACATTTGGGTTTGAGATCAAAAGATGAGTATGAGACAAGAGTTCAGAATTTCAGATTTTATTTCCTGGTATTCACATCTAGATGTGTTAAACAACTCACGACATACCACCCTTTGTTTGAACCCACCCATTTTTCAAGTGAGCAAATTATTGGAACATGTGACTGACAGATGTTTCTTGTTGCCCAGGTGTTGCCTTTTAGGTTGATTGTCCAAACATTAAATAGCTCTGCATGACTAGTCTAAGTTTTCATCCTTGGTTCAAACCTATAAAGACTGTATTTCCTGTTAAAGAGGATAAACCAACATGAGACCAGAGAGCTGTCTATGGGAGAAAAGCAAGCCATTGTCAAGCTGAGAAAAGAAGGAAAATCGACCAGAGCCATTGGACAAACATTGGGCATAGCAAGCACACCAATTTGGAATGTCCTGAAAAAGAAAGAAACTACTGGTCTACAGAGTAACAGACGTCAAACAGGTCGGCCAAGGAAAACAACAGTAGTTGGTGACAGAAATATATTGTGAGAGCTGTAAAGAAAACCCCCAAAACATCAGTAAGTGACATCACCAACGACCTCCACAGTGCAGGGGTGAAGGTTTCACAATCCACTGTTCGAAGAAGACTCACAGAGCAGAAATATAGAGGCCACAAGATTCAAACCTCTCATCAGCAGTAAGAATCGGAAGGCCAGATTGAAATTTGCAAAGTACCGAGATGAGCCGCAAAAGTTCTGGAACACAATCTTATGGACTGATGAGACCAAGATTAATTCTTATGGACTGATGAGACCAAGATTAATTCTTATGGACTGATGAGACCAAGATTAATCTCTACCAAAGTGATGGAAAGGCCAAAGTGTGGAGAAAGAAAGGAACTGCTTATGATCCGAAGCATACAAGCTCATCTGTGAAGCATGGTGGAGGTAATGTCATGGCTTGGGCGTGCATGGCTGCTTCTGGAACAGGCTCATTAATATTTATTGATGATGTAACTGATGATGGTAGCAGCAGAATGAATTCAGAAGTGTACAGAAATATTTTGTCTGCCAATTTACGGAGAAATGCTTTGAAACTAATCGGGAGGAAGTTTATCATGTAGCAGGAAAATGGCCCAAAGCACACTGCCAACAAAACAAAGGACTTCATCAGGGGGAAAAATTGGAAGGTTTTAGACTGGCCAAGTCAATCACCTGACCTTAACCCAATAGAGCATGCATTTCACCTCCTTAAGAGGAGACTGAAGAGAGAAACACCCCGAAACAAACAAGAACTGAAAGAAGCTGTGGTAAAAGCCTGCAATAGCATCACAAATGTGACCCTGGATGACAAAACCAGTCACATGGGTCATTTTTTTTTAATTGAGATGTATGCATCACATGAAAGCTGAATACATAAGCTTTCTATTGATGTGTGGTTTGTTAGGATAGGACAATATTTGGCCGAGGTACAACTATTTGAAAATCTGGAATCTGAGGGTGCAAAAAAATCGAAACATTGAGAAAATCGCCTTTAAAATCGTTTTTTATGTTCACAATTGTGCTGCATTCAATCACAAAAATAAATGTTTTATACATAATTCATTCAAATATCATTCTACATGATCTTTACTTAACATCCTAATGATTTTTGGCATAAAAGAAAAATTTATAATCTTGACCCATACAATGTGTTGTTGGCTATTCCCACAAATATACCCGTGCTACTTAAGACTGGTTTTGTGATCCAGGGTCACAAATGAAGAATGCAACAGTTTGGTGATGTCGATGGGTTGCAGACTTGAGGCAGTTATTGCAAGCAAGGGTTATGCCACCGAATATTAAATGTTATTTACATTAAGATTTTTGTTCCAATACTTTTGCTCACTTGAAAAATGGGTGGGTTCAAACAAAGGGTGGTATGTCGTGAGTTGTTTAACACATCTAGATGTGAATACCAGGAAATAAAAGCTGAAATTCTGAACTCTT
Organism: Gila orcuttii; assembly: GCA_026230005.1. NCBI lineage: Eukaryota > Metazoa > Chordata > Actinopteri > Cypriniformes > Leuciscidae > Gila > Gila orcuttii. Next base: position 11,148,850 of record JAPDVR010000007.1, on the reverse strand, counting down.
GTCTTATACTCATCTTTTGATCTCAAACCCAAATGTCTTCAGTGAACAACAAAAACAAAGGAATTTGCCTTACCATTCCAATACTTTTGGAGGGGACTGTAAATGTTTCATGAAGATATTTCCCCTCACAAATATAGTGTAAATCAACACTTGGAACGTGTTACATTAAAATAGATAATTCTGTGATCCTGTTACACACCCTTCATGCTTTTCCTGTATCTATCTATCTATCTATCTATCTATCTATCTATCTATCTATCTATCTATCTATCTATCTATCTATCTATCTATCTATCTATCTATCTATCTATCTATCTATCTATCTATCTATCTATCTATCTATCTATCGTTCTATGGTTCTATCTATCGTTCTATCGTTCTATCTTTCTATCTATCGTTCTATCTATCGTTCTATCTATCGTTATGTGTAAGTAGTAATACGATTTACCTTCTGTCAAGATGATTTATGACCCTATGGCGCGGCATGGTCTCCGCGCTAAGTGTGTGTGCGTCTGTCTGTGAGTGAGTGAGACGTCAACCTATTCCTGCATCCCCCTGCTGGGGAGTGAAAGTGAGAAAATATCTCACACTAAGTAGAGTTGAAAAACATTAATTCATTGTAAATAAAAAATATCTTACTGACGCAATTATTTCAAAAATAAAATCATCTTACCTTTTCACTATGGTGAAGAATGGGATTAAAGTTGACAGTCTCTGAGCTAAATGTGTGTGTGTGACACCCGATATCCTGGCATTCCTGAGTATGCTATATAAATGGGGATAGTGAGAAAAAGAGATTTTTTCCAATAATGGCACATATCTTACACTAACGTTGAAAAGCACTGATCTTTAAAATTATATAAATGAAATGGTTAATAAAATATCTTTTCAAAACAAAAAATAAATAAATACATTTTCACCTGGGTTGAAGAAGTAAATCTACCGCCATGTGTCTGGCCTCGTGGGTATAAGGGTTTGATTTAATGGAAATTGTGAAGGTTTTATGTTTGAACTTTGACACGGGGCTTCACAGGATCTCCCTCCATATTCCAGAGGAGAGGGGATTGCTGAGGACGGTGAAAGTGAGAAAAGAGTTTTTCTAATAATGCCACATATTTTACACTAAAGTTGAAACACATTATGTTCTTTAAAAGTATATAAATGAAATATTTGTAAAATTTACATTTAGTCATTTACAAATATAATATTTTCACATTAACTAAAGTTGAAAAACATTCTGTTCTTTAAAAGTATATATGCAACGGTTATAACATTTACATTTAGTCATTTACAAATATAATATTTTCACCCTAAGTAGAGTTGAAATACATTCTGTTCTTCAAAATTATATAAATGAAATGTTTATAAATTTACATTTAGTCATACAAATATAATATTTCAGAGTTTTTCTAATAATGACACATATTTTCACACTAACAGCAGTTGAAAAAGTTGAAAAACATTCTGTTCTTTAAAAGTATATAAATTATATCGTTCATTTTAAAAATAAACATCTTTTCTAAATTACTGAAACACAGTGCACCAATTAGTTTTGTTTTAGATTAACACAAAATAAAGAAAATCATCTTACATTTTCAGAGAATTGAAGAAGTAAATCCCAACACATCATTGTCCATATAAGGTATGAATGTATTTACAAAGATGCAATAAGTTTTGATACAAAATATCCCGGAGTGTTTTTCTCCCACACCGGCGTTTTGACAGTCCGTGATTCAGAGTGGAGGAGGAATGTGTGTGTGTGTGTGTGTGTGTGTGTGTGTGTGTGTGTGTGTGTGTGTGTGAGTGACAGTGAGCAGTATGAGATGTTGGGAATGTTTTTTAGTGTTAATCTTAAAAGTTAATCTTAAAAGTTTAAATTATATCTTTTAAAAATAAAAGATGCTTTAAATTAAGTCTTAAAACAAATACGCTACATTGATCATAGTTTTAGCTAAATTAATTAATATATATATAAAATAAAAGTATATATAACCTTACATTTTCATAGTGCCGAAGATGTAGTTCTTTATGCAATGATAAAAACAGTTCAAAAAGCAAATAATTTAAGTTTTCATAAACAAAGCCCTCCCCGCTCCTTTAGTGATAACCTACAGGGTGAAATGAATGCTTGAGCCCCGAGATGCAGGACAGATGAGCCTCTGGGGTACACTGTCACAGTAAAGTTAGTGTGCTTTCCAGAGTTTTATTCATACTAAATTCATTTAAAAGCATAATATTAAAAGTTTAAATTAGATCTTTTAAAATTAAAAGACTGTTTAAATCAAATTTTTAACGTTTTATTAAAATCGTATCTTCTTTTTATCTTCTTAGAAGACTTGTGTATTATATAAATTATTTTACATAAATTTAACCTAAGGTATTATTTTTACTAAACAGTTTAAAGCAATTTTAAAATTTTAAAGCAAAAACTGTACTTTAGTATCTTAGATCTTATACAAAAATATTTCAAACAGTAATTTTGTCCATGCCACATGAAACATGTTGTTAAAGTTTGTCACAATGTTTTTGTTTTTGTAGTTGTTGTTTTTGTTTTTAAGAAATCCCAGGACTCTACATTGCTCTTATTTAGATTAAGTTGTATCATTTAGAAAACCACTGTACATTTTCAGAGAGGTGATGTGCCTCTGCGGTCCATCACGCAGTATATTTAATTTTACTCGTCTTAATTCAAAGCATGATCTTATATGATCTATTGCACGTATAAGGTGTATATCATTTTTTACTTTTCTTGTATCTCCCGAACTATCCTTAATCAGTGTGGAAACACACAGGGTGAAACCCTTTACTGAGAATATACTATCGGTTATCTACTTAAATATATATGTAGAACTTTAAAATGTTAGCATTTGTTGATGCGACAGTTTGTCTGTTGGAACAGCCTTTGGGAGAGCTGATGATACTATAGCAGGAAACATGCCCTTTGACCTCCTCCATTTTGGAGGCTTTTTTGTTAAAGACCCAACAATTTAGTCCTTAAAGGTACGCTGTGTATGAATTTACCCCATCTAGCGGTGAAATTGTATTTTGCATTCAAACGAATAGTGCTCACTAGCGCCACGCTTTTTCAAAAGCGTGTTGTAACTACGGTAGCCGTTATGTGCCAAGAAGCCACGACATGTCTTCCAATAGCACTTCATCGAGTTTAACTATACATGTTCTACTGTTACGCTACCTATATAATGAATTAAACAATCAAGCAATGAAAAAAAAAGCTTGTCATTTAGACCATAACATTGACATACCTGTCAAGAAGAAACCAGGACTTCAGCGTCCCTTTCAACTTCTTTCTCCTTCCACCGGGGAAAAGCTAATATTTACCCTCGTTTTGTATTTGCCGGTCACGTTTCCTTTTAAATAAAATGTTTATGCATTTTGGTTACAAGGATTGCATTATGAAGTACCGCACAGTGCAGCCTTTCAAATTTGCCGGGGGAGTGACAAGCGCCTCTCACTGACCTCCTTGAACGAAAACGCGTTGAGGTAGGCTAGTGCTTTTTGTCCCTCTCTGCTATTATAGTTTTTCAAGATGGCGGAACGACATAGAAGTCTCCATGGACTTACCCGTCCCATGCAAATAAAGATAAGAAATTCTTCGCTTACGAGGACAAGTCAGATCATTGGGAGAGCTAATTTTACACTAATGAGATCATATTTATGAATAAAGACATTGATTTTAGCTAATAGAATACTTTTTTAAAAAACTACTGTACCTTTAATTTCAGATGTGTAAATTACAAAACAGCATTTTTCAACCGAGTGAATCTACACGTGAGAGATCTAAAGAAGTCATAACTTCAGGGGTCAAGGGGTCTCCTGAGAATACTTAATTTCCCTTAAAAACCATCGATTAAGTTTAACGACACTAGTTTGCAACGTTACCCCAAAAATCAAATACTGTATTAACCTTTTCAAAGGATAATCTAACTTTAAAGTTAGAATAAAACGTTCAAAACAAAACATATCTTCATACCTGTAGTGTTCGGACGCAAGGCCATTAACTGGTTCTTTTTGTTTTATACATTTACTTTGCTTATTTCTACAAATATCAGCCTGATAAATATGGAGTTCCCTTTCAAGGGAACTCGAGCTGCGTTGAGACGCGGTGGGAACGCTCTGCGTGATTGCGTCGTGAAGCACGTGTATAATCAGTCCAATGGAAGAGCTAGACGTCATAGGCGGGTGACGTCATAGACCAGGAAGCTATAAAGCACCCCTGAAAACAGACCGCGACAGCTTCTGCGCCTTCAGCAAGCGATCTGTGTATTCTGTCCTTGTCATATTTATTGTTGTCTGTCAAGTTGAAATATATATATATATTATGGCAAAAGAGAGCAAGCAGCTTTGTGTTGTTCCCTGCCCACATTATATCACGGGTGGGGACACACACATCAGCTTTTTGTTACTATTTGGGAGTGGAGCATGCCACAGTCAGTTCTCGAGGGGGCTGACTGTGAGCATTGCGAGAAGCTGTCCGTGAGGACGCTCCGCTCCCGCCGGGCGTTCTTCGAGGAGGACGTTTCGGTTCGCGCTCCCCGTGCGGGTCCCGCTGTGGCCGATGCACGGCGGCGACTCGCATTTTGGGGTTCGCAAACGGATCTGACAGCGAGAGTTGGGACGGGCCCCGCCCTATCTCAGCTTTCACCTGCCAGATCCAGTGCTGGCGATTTCCAGTTCCGAGGAATTGGTATCGTTAGTGTTTTGTTTAGAAAAAGAGAACAAAACAAATAAAGATATTAGAAAAAGGCAGATGTTTGAGTTTTCAATAAATGAATAAATAAGTCAGCTCATAACTCTGTTGAATAAAGAGGAGCTTTAAAAGGAGGTTTATCTAGTGCTGTTGCTAGTTAAATATTTTCTGGCCAGCTGAACATTATGAGAGTAAAAGAGTTTATTAGATGAAATATATCTAAAAACAGAAAAACTCTGTATCTCAGCCTCCTCGTCGGGGACTGCCGTTTTTTCCCTATCTCCACACCACACTGAGGTGTCGAGATCGTGGAATAAGCCGGTTTCTATTTTATGTGTTTAATGCCCAAACGTCTAACTATAGTAAGGCTATGGGTATTAAGTATCATGGGATGACAGTGCCTCGGGTTAAAGAGACGCTTACTAGCTTTCTCTCTCCCGAGTCGGCGTCATTATTTTTAACCCCGACGTTACCCAGCGCTGGTGGGTAAATTATAAAGACATGGATGAATGTGAGGTTGTCAGCACTGACGCTATTCGAGAATTGCGTCGTGCAAAAACAAAGAAAGAGATAAACTATACTGGGAGGGACGGTTTCGAGAAATCGTTTCTCCTCTGCGTCCTCTGGGGGGCGACTCTCTGAGGAGGGTCGCAGCACGGCCAGTTCGGTTGTTTTCCTGCTGGTGGCCACGGAGTGATATATTTATATATTTATATATATATATATATACATACGTATTTCTGATTTAAAAATAAAGAAAAAACAAAGAAATAAACCATTCAGCGGCGTTCCAGAGGTTTCTTCCTCACCAATCTAATGTTCCTGAGACTGCTGGGCGGAGCAGTCTCGGTCTACTAAGCTCCTCGCAGCACTGAGTGCAAACGAGCATCGCCATTTGGGCTCCTCCACAATCGGGGGACTTGGGTGGCAGTAGCAGTCTAGCCAGTTAGAGATATGCAAGATCTGAGGACGTTTTTATCTCTAAAAAAAGCTTGGACAAATAGGAAGCCCTGACAAAGCCGAGGCTATCAGGCTTCTAAAGGGTGGTCCCCTCCGGGGGTAGGGATGGTTTTGAGAAATCGTTTCTCCTCGGCGCCCTCTGGGGTGCGACTCTCTGAGGAGGGTCGCAGCGCTGCCAGTTCGGTTTTCCTGCCGGTTCGCCGTTCAGGGCACCAAGGTGTCAGTGTCCCCAAACGATCCTCCGAGGGGGGTCGTAGAGCAGTCAGTTCGGTTTCCCTGCCGGTTCGCCGTTTCAGGGTGCCGAGGTGCCTGCTTTTTCCAATGATCCTCCGAGGAGGGTCGTAGGAACTAAGTTATTTAGAGGTAGGCAAGATCTGAGGACTGTCGTCATCTCTAATAAAGTTTAGACAGGAAGTCCTGTCGTAAAAAAAAAAAAAAAAACGTGGCTATCAGGCTTCTGAGGGCTCCTCCGGGGCAGGGACCGTTTTGAGAAACCGTTTCTCCTCGGCGCCCTCTGGGGTGCGACTCTCTGAGGAGGGTCGCAGCGCTGCCAGTTCGGTTGTTCCCTGCCGGTTCGCAGTTCAGGGCACCGAGTTGTCAGCGTCCCCATACGATCCTCCGAGGAGGGTCGTAGAACGGTCAGTTCGGTTGTTCCCTGCCGGTTCGCCGCTTCAGGGCACCGTAGTGACTGTTCAACCAAATCCAGAGGCCAGTCTTGAGAGACTGGTTCCCCTAGTAGAATTTCTGGCAGCGTGGAAACTACTGCCACATATTTCTCGGTGGGTCCTGCACACTATAGAAAAGGGGTTCAGAATTCAGTTCTTGTCCGCACAGATTTCTAGGGGTCCTCCCCACTGTGGTGGACCCCGAGCAGGCTTTGGTTATGGAGCAGGAAGTACTGACACTTCTGCAAAAGGAGCTGTAGAAGGGGTTCCTCCTCCCGGCAGACAGTCAGGGTTTTACTGCCATTACTTCATTGTTCCGAAAGAGGATGAGGGGTTGCGTCCTACTCTAGACCTGCGTCAATTAAACAGCAGGTCTCAGAATCTTAAGTTCAAAGTATGCTTACGCTAAATATGATTGTGTCACAGACTCAGTCCGAGGACTGGTTTGTCACAATAGACTTAAAGGACGCTTACTTATCTATCCATCCTCATCACAGGAGGTTCCTGAGGTTTGCTTTCAGGGGCGAAGCATACCAGTATCGGGTTCTTCCATTCGGCCTAGGTTATCACCCCGCACCTTTTACAATATGCGTGGATGCAGCTCTGGCTCCTCTGAGATTCCAGGGCATTCGTGTATTAAATTATATCGACGATTGGTTGATTTTAGCTCAGTCCGAGCTTTTGGCAGTTCAACATCGAGATGTCGTTCTGTCCCACATAAGGAGGTTGGGGTTGCGGCTCAACACCAAAAGAGTGTACTCCTCCCAGCTCAGAGGACCACTTTTCTAGGTGTATTATGGGATTCGACAACAATGCAAGCACGTCTGTCTCCTGCACGTATTTCTGCGATTCTCACAGCCGTAAAGGAATTTAAAACTAGGTCAGTCACTCACTGCAAACAGTCTCTGAGACTGTTGGGGCTCATGGTAGTTGCGTCCAACGTAGTTACTTTTGGCCTTCTGTACATGAGACCCCTGCAGTGGTGGCTCGGGACCAAGGGGTTTTCTCCGAGGGGAAATCCGTTTTCGCATGGTCAAGGTCACGCGGCTATGCCTTCGTGCCTCGGTCATGTGGAAGAAACCTTGGTTCCTCGCCCAGGGCCCAGTGCTGGGGGCTTCGTGTCGACGCGTCACGCTATCGACGGATGCTTCCCTCACAGGATGGGGGGCGGTCATGAGTGGCCGTTCGGTGAAAGGCCTTTGGTTGGGGCTCATGGCAGTTGCGTCCAACGTAGTTACCTTTGGCCTTCTGTACATGAGACCCCTGCAGTGGTGCCTCAGGACCAAGGGGTTTTCTCCGAGGGGAAATCCGTTTTCGCATGATCAAGGTCACGCGGCTATGCCTTCGTGCCTCGGTCATGTGGAAGAACCTTGGTTCCTCGCCCAGGCCCAGTGTTGGGGGCTTCTTGTCGACGCATAATGCTATCGACGGATGCTTCCCTCACAAGTCGGGGGCAATCATGAGTGGTTGCTCGGTGAAGGGTCCGGACAACACACTGATGGTCTCGTATATCAGAGCAGATATCCTGTTGAGGCAGGGGCTGTGGCCCGGGGAATGGAAACTTCACCCCGAGGTGGTGGAGCTTCTTAGGGAGAACTTAGGTCAAACTCAAGTCGACCTTTCGTATCGCTTGTACAATGCATTGCCCTTTGTGGTTCTCCCTCATGCATCCAGCTCCGCTTGGACTGGATGTGATGTATTAGGTGTGGTTCACGCTACAACTGTACGCATTTCCCGATATCTTTGCTCCTGGGAGCTCTGGATACTGTGGGCTCGGCCTCTGAGGGGGCCCAGCTCATAGACTCAGGTCTCTCGACCGAGGTCTTGGAGACCATACTCCAGTCTAGTGCTCCCTCCACGAGAAGACTAAATATGCATTGATATGGAAACCGTTCTCTGACTGGTGCAGAGAACGCCTTCTGAATCTTGTTTCTGCCCGTTGGTACAGTACTTGATTTCTGTAATGAATGTTTCTTTGCTGGGTTATCTCTGAGGAGAGATCCTTAATTTCGTCTTCTCCGTGGTACATGAGGCTGAGGCCTGCACGTACTTGGATTTGCACCTGGTATGGTGATAGTATTTCTTCACCCCAGGTCAGGTTGTATCTCTAGGTCCCTACTGAATGTGCGGGTCATTTGTGCTGCAGGCCTTCTGTCCTCCACCATTAATACCCCAGATCAGGAAAAACTTAATCTGTTATGCCCTGTCCGGGCTTTGGATGCATATGTCCACAGAGCTGCTCAGTGGCTTATATCAGAACAATTATTTGTCTGCTTCGGGTCACCTAAGATAGGTTGCCCTGCATCTAAACAGATGATGAGCAAGTGGGTAGTTGAGGCTATCTCACTTGCTTATGAAGCGGCCGGACAGCCTTCACCCTATGGCTGTTCAGGCCCATTCTACAGAAGTATGGCTGCCTCTAGGCTTTAATTTCGGGAGTTTCCCTTCAGGATATTTGTAATGCGGCAGGCTGGTCCTCACCACATACATTTGTCAGATTTTATGACTTAGACCTCTCCACTCCTGGGGCTAGGTTGCTTGCTTCTTAGTGTGCGCAAGACTTCACACAGAACGGGCATTTGTCTTTATGGCGTAGTGGGTATGGGGTTCCCACCGCGTCTCAACGCAGCTCGAGTTCCCTTGAAAGGGAACGTCTCAGGTTACGTATGTAACCCTGGTTCCCTGAGAGGGAACGAGACGCTGCGTTCTCCTGCCATACTTCCTGCATGCCCTGATCGACTTGCTTCAGGCTTATCAGAAGCTGTCGCGGTCTGTTTTCAGGGGTGCTTTATAGCTTCCTGGTCTATGACGTCACCCGCCTATGACGTCTAGCTCTTCCATTGGACTGATTATACACGTGCTTCACGACGCAATCACGCAGAGCGTTCCCACCGCGTCTCAACGCAGCGTCTCGTTCCCTCTCAGGGAACCAGGGTTACATACGTAACCTGAGACGTTATTACATGATGAACAAGATAATCATGCTACCAAATTTTTTATGTTTTAAAATACAACTAAACCATGAAAACAGATAATTTTTTGACAGACCTAGAAATGCATGTTGATTACCAAGTTTCAGGCATAGTGCAATTGTGCAATGTTCGAGAAAGCTAATATTGGTGTAATCTTTTGTGCGGTCTCACCCACAACGCAAAAACTTTGTGTTGGCTGATCCAGGCATAGCTTTACTAAAAGAAAATAATATGCAAGTCATTATCAAACTTTAATTAAACCATATTTTATTTATTAATATTATGGTCTCATGCTGATTTAAAGTTTTTGTTTGTTTGTTATTAACCTTTTTATTTTTTACATCCAGCACAAATTAAAGAGATGTATGAGCTAATGATGTTCCCTGAACCCAAATAATCAGATAATGCAATGTTCACAAGCTACAATTAGATATTCTCCCACTTAGTATGTGTGTAAATAGTTGTGCTTAAATGTTTGGGTTATTTTTACACAACAACATATTTTGTCACACCGTACCAATATGTATATAACATATTTTGTCACACACTTGTAAAGACTATGGCCTACCTTTAAAACATAATCTTTATACAGGAATCACTCGTGTCCAAAACATCCATGTAAGATTCAAAAGACCAAATCACTAAGAAAAGAGGATTGAAAAGCATTGTTTATAATAAATACAAAAAAGTTTGCAAATAATGGTTTTATTACTATTCAGATAGCAGACGACACTGTTTCACATTTTGAATGTCGGATTGTATGTGTTTTAGGTAAAGACTTTTCTTTGAGAGCTGTCAACAGTGTTTATAGGAATAAATGACCATTAATAATTTAAGCGATAGTATTTCTGTTTGATAACTAAATTAATACTTTGTTTAGTGCAACTTTCCCTCTATCTACGATGTGAAATCACACAAAGTATTAACGCAAAAAGTAAAGGGGTGCTGTTTCACACTTAAACTATTACAGCAGAATCACAACTGACTATTGCGCTGAGATAGGCGTATTCATTAAAGCTCGAGGCTGTTAAACAAAGTCCAGCACTACGGCTGATAAAATTGCACAAAAGTAAATTCTAGAGGCCAACTTGCTAAAAAAGTAAATACGGCACGAACCATTTAAAACAAATACAGGAAGACCCGTTGTAATCAGTTTTGAATGTTTGTAATTGACATTTTATATACTAGTTGATTACGCCGTTTACATATTGTTTCTTTTTGTTTTTGTACAGTTTGCAAAACTATAGTCTACGAGCGTGGTCAAACATTTAGGAATTTATGAGAAACATGGGCAAATATAGCATAAAGAGAATTAAATCCTTCTATGTGAGTGTTTAAGACTAAACCAATCAAATTTCTTTTAGAACATCTTTCTGCTATGTCTACGAAACATCGTCATGAAAGATGAGTATTACTGTTTTTATGGTACCTATAAAACTATTACGCTTCAAACTCGTCTTACTATTGCACATTTCACAGCACGGTCATAGATACACAGTTATGTTGTGCATGTAGCCGAACAGCAGTTAAGCTAATGAATTGCCTTTGATAAGCAGTATTTTTACGCGTAAGGTGGGATGATTCATTTTTATTCCGTCCACACCAATACTTTGACACCAGAGTTTTAGGTCTGATCCAGAAAACAGACGGTGAGCAGTAAGTTATGAAAACATGTGGTAAGCAGTTTTTGCCCCATCATCAAAATGTTTTAACATATCGTAAATTTCAATTGTTTGATAAATTATCTAACGATTATACCTAACTATCAACAGTTATATGTGAAACGAGCTCAGTCGCATTAGAGTTGGATTCTTGTTTATACTGAACATTGTTATTTGAACCGCATGTTGAAGAGCTCTAGTGTTCTTAAATTGTTTACCGCGGTTTCATTTTAACAACACTATCGTAACACTTATCGTATCGCCGGGTGTGATTGTAATGTTTTGGATGGTGTTTTTCTTTACACTTTCCCCTGGATATCTGTTTCCTACAGTTAGCGGTAATGTTAGTGAACTCTATGTCTTCTCTTTGTTCATATACGACAGTATTCACAGGAATTGGTGTAATTTAATAAAATGATGATTCAAACCATCATCTTCACTTGAGACATTTACATTATATTATACCTTTAAATAGGTCTTAAATGTATATTTTACCCCTTATGCGGCTATAGAATACCGCACAAGGATCTCTGAAATATTTTTTGTGTAAAACATCTATGTAGGTCGTGTAAAACATCTATCTATGTTTTAAAAAATACACCAAAACAAAGAATGAAGACATCTTTGAGTGACCCTCAAAATCTCTGCATACAACAAAACACAGTGCATCCGTGTACGATGATTTATCAGAAAATTACTTTTGTCGCTTTTTCTGAATAATCTCACCAAGTGCAGGTGCTTGATAACTATTGAACAACCCTGAATTCGGCTACTCAATAAAAACTCAATACATTTGAATGCGCTAAAGGTCTATAACTGAACTTTAACATCTTAGTAGTTGGTAAAACTTCACTTAAAGTCTGCTCAAAATAAAATACATCCTAGCTACTTTCTAAACGCTTGTTACAGAGCTTATTGCGATCCATTTACCCATCCATATATTTTGAAATTTTAATGTTTAATCAACATTTTGTTGGAAAAAATATGGTGGATTTACTCAACTTTTTATGTCAACAGGTTCTACAGGGTAATGTCGCATTTAATTAACATTGTTTATTTCAGTAAACTTAAGTTTATTACATAAGATTAATTCAATGCCATTTAGTTGAATCAGGTTAGCATTCTTAATTTAGTCCAAAACTATTAAGTTCAAATAATCCAATTGTTTCATTTATTTAGGGATTGTGTTCAACAACCTTTACAAATATATCTAATAAGATAACCTTTTACAAAATCTTTACTCGGTAAAGACTCTTATTGGTTTTGTTGCATCCAATGCTCCCCAAAGTAGTTGTTTTTATAATGATTAAAACCGTTTTAATTATTTTTAGTATGGTCTACACTTTATGGTAAAACACTAACATATCAGAAACTCTTTTAAATATAAACATTAACAAGTCAACGATTTTTTATCTTGCTGTTAAAACACATAAATAACGTTTTATTTCAAATTGTACTGTCCCAATCCAGCATGATGGGAAGGGGAAATCCATACGATCTCTGAAATATTTCATCTCTTAAATATTCTCATCTAGTATTTATTAATTAAATTATTAGTGTGCAAGAATCAAGACTTATAATACCATTTTTAGCTCCGACACGGTCGCAAATAATGATGAGTTAAGTTATTTCAACAGTATTTTTCTTTACAAATTATGATAGACCGGCATTACATATACATAAAGTAGACAATAACTCCATTTATTTGTGATCCAGCCAGAACAAAAAGTCGCGGCAGGCAATCATGTTTTGATCTAGGGTATAGTTGACCAGACCTTGAACTATTTCACCAAGATCTGTTTTGGCATTTTTTGACGCCAGTGACACACAGAGATCTGTAACAAACGTACACATAACGAGTAGTTCGTCGACTTCGAATTCTTCACTAGATGCACACATCACATCCAGAACTTTTCTGAGGATTACACCGGTCGGCTCTATGGTGTTAAAAAACATGGGTGTCACATCGGTCCATGTCCCCACCAACCCTCTTATGACATCCATTTCTTTTTTGAGGTTTGTGACACGTTTGGTATCCCGCTCACAATCGCTTTTCTTATCACACGCAGCATCGATGATCCTGCGCATCAAGTCAACCATCTGGGGCCTCGTGTACAAAGACTTGCGTTGAATTCATACTAAAACATTGCGTACGGACAAAGCTGTAAATGTGCGTACGCACAAAAAAAAACAGATGTATGAATCTCTGCGTACGAAGGATCCCACGCATATTCTCTTTGTACATCCCAATTAACGTAAAAATGAGCGCACATGCACGAGCACAACGCCCCACCCAGTCTCCTCCCTTAATTAAATACATTTAAATATGGTAATGAGTCCACTTTGGCAAAAGAAAGGAGTAAGAAAATGGCTAAAGCAAGCGGCAAGAAGCGAAACTTTACAGAAAGTGAATCGGAGGTGCTACTATCGGAGTTAGAAACGAGAAAAAAAAATATTTGGAACTTTGTCCTCCGGAATTAATAACAAAAGGAAAAAATATGAGTGGGAGAGTTTGGCTGATGCCGTCAATGCGGTGGAATCTGAAAGTCGCACTGTAAATGACCTTAAAAAGAAATGGTCTGATATAAAGGTGGACGTTAAATGGAGAACTGCTGCGCACCGACAAAGTGTGGGCAGAACAAGCAGTGGTAAAGGGGTCAGAGAATTGCCTCAATTATGGGTGACACTTTACTCTCTGGAGTAGTATCTGCTGCTGTGGGAGACTCGGATTTACTACAGGACTGCCACGGAGGTAACCAATATTATCTGCACATTTATTGAATGGAAATGTTTCCGATTCACATATGCAAATTCTTCTTCAGATGGCGCCTTTATAGCAATGCGTGTGCAGTCGATCGCTCCGATTACATTAGGAAAACCGGCTATCGCTGCAAATTGCGTTTTAATGTTTGGCTGGTCAACTGCATCATATGGGAATATCATATGCTTTTATATGTTCTTACTTAATTGCATAATTGATAGAATATTCCCATAAGGCTCGTGTGACAATATATGTAAATTATTTTATAAATTGCAAATTAATAGCAATGCATCCCACAGGTGGTAGTGCGATAGACTTGTAGAACAATTCGTTGTGTAATGTTTGCAACTTAACTTCATTGCCTGTAAGAGTCGCCAACGAACAAAAACTATGAGAAATGTGCGTACGCCAGACATGAAATTGGCGTGGAGGAACGCACATTCTCACGTTAATTTCACTGTTAGTACATCCGACCGTGAGCGTGAAAGCTGGCGTACGCAAAGTTTTTGTGCGTACGCAAGATTGATACATGAGGCCCCAGGTCTCTAAAATGGTCTTTAAACATAGAGTCTAGCGTATCTCTTAAACGACAGCCATTCCCCGTGGCGCACTCACACGCCGGATGATACTTGTGTCCCGCATCGCCGGAACTCGACGGGCAGTCGTTCTCCCTCAGCTTTTGCGTCGCCATTTCAGAGGTTTCTAGATTTTCAAATAGGAAACGTCTCGGTTACGTATGTAACCCTCGTTCCCTGAGTAGGGAACGGAGACGTTACGTCGGATGACGACGATTGGGGTTTCGCTTAGAAAGCCTATCAGCTTCGAGTATTACAAAACGAGCCTATGGCAAAGAAATGCCATGGGTCTGCGGAATTTGCATGACGTAACTCCGCCCCAACTCGTGGGTATAAAAGGAGGAAGTCCGCAACAGCAGTTTATGTTTCTTCGCTGAGGAGCCAAGACTGAGCTCAGGCGATCCCCGCGGTACAGCGGAAAGTGGCAGGCAGACGTAACGTCTCCGTTCCCTACTCAGGGAACGAGGGTTACATACGTAACCGAGACGTTCCCTTTCGTTGTCACTCCGAGTTACGTCGGATGACGACGAATGGGGTTACCAGTCTAATCACGCCACCTTCTCAGCTGTCTTCCAGTGCCCTGCGTAAATCGAGGTCCCTGACATAGAAGGACGAAGGACTCAATTTAACACAGGAATACCAAGGTACACTGGGAAGCATATCCCAAGCTAGGGGAAGTATGCAATTAATGCCAACCCAGAGGGGGGGGGGACTTAGAGAATACACATATGACCCGAAGGAAACATATGGAGAACACTGGGGTGTCCAGCCGCAGGTGGAATATTTCAACCCCAGGGGTGGCAAGGTGGCTTGCCAAGGGAAAGACACATGCTCAGAGAGGCTTACAGTGGAAATACACATGTGGGGGTCGCTCAGGGGAGGGACCATGCACACGGGAGGCACCTAGCCGACGCGCAGGCAAGAGACACTGGCGCCGACGTCAGGAGTGCTGGAGGAACTCAGGGCTTTCGGGAAGCTCACCTGAGGAGAATATCGCACGTATCCAGTCCGTTGAGTGGAATGGCGAGCAAGCGAAGACACCTGAGCCGGTCCGGTACTAGCTAGTTGAAGCGAGTACATGGAAGGACACTGGCTCCACTCGGAGATTATAGAATCTGGCGAATGTGTTAGGTGTCGCCCAGCCTGCAGCTCTGCAGATGTCTGTTAGCGAGGCGCCATGCGCTAGAGCCCAAGAGGATGCTACACTCCGGGTGGAGTGGGCCGTCAAACCAAGGGGGCACGGTCGGCCTTGCTGCTGGTATGCCAAAGCAATGGCGTCCACTATCCAGTGAGACAAACTTTGCTTGGAGAGAGCCTTTCCCTTCAGCTTCCCACCATAACAGACAAAGAGCTGGTCTGAGGTCCTGAAACACTGCGTCCTGTCTACATAGGCGCGAAGAGCGCGTACTGGACAGAGCAGTGCCAAGGCTGGGTCTGCCTCCTCCGGGGGCAGCGCTTGCAGGTTCACCACCTGGTCCCGAAAGGGAGTGGTAGGAACCTTTGGCACGTATCCGGGCCGGGGTCTCAGGATCACGTGAGAGAAGGCCGGCCCGAATTCCAGGCACCTTTCGTCGACGGAGAATGCGTGCAGGTCCCCTATCCTCTTGATGGAAGCCAGTGCAACCAGGAGCGCTGTCTTCATTGACAGGAACTTAAGCTCAACTGATTGCAGGGGCTCAAAGGGAGCACTCTTCAGGGCAGTTAGAACCACTGAGAGGTCCCAAGAGGGAACGAGAGGAGGACGAGGAGGATTTAGTCTCCTCGCTCCTCTCAGGAACCTGATGACCAGGTCGTGCTTCCCTACCGACTTACCTTCGACGGGGTCATGATGTGCGGCAATGGCGGCAACATAGACCTTAAAGGGTGGAGGGAGACAGCCTTCGCTCCAACCCTTGCTGAAGGAAGGAAAGCACAATGCTGATCGAGCATCTCCGGGGGTCTTCTTGGTGAGAAGAGCACCAGTCGACGAAGAGGTTCCACTTCAGCGCATAGACGTGTCTCGTGGACGACGCTCTAGCGGAAGTGATGGTAGCCGCCACCGCTGGTGGAAGGGTACTCAAACCTACCTCGAGCCGTCCAGGAGCCACACGTGGAGGCTCCAGAGATCGGGGCGAGGGTGCCACAGGGTGCCCCGTCCCTGAGAAAGAAGGTCCTTCCTCAGAGGAATGGGCCAGGGAGGTGCTGTCGCGAGGAGTGCAAGTTCGGAGAACCAGGTCCGGCCGGGCCAATACGGCGCGACCAAAATGACCTGCTCCTCGTCCTCCCTGCCCTTGCGCAAGGTCTGCGCAAGAAGGCTCACTGGCGGAAACGCATATTTGCGGCCCGGCGGCCAGCTGTGCGCCAGTGCATCCGTGCCGAGCGTGCCCTCGGTCATGGAAAAATACAGGGCGCAATGGGTCGAGTCGTGAGAGGCAAACAGATCTATCTGTGCGTCCCCGAACTGGTCCCAAATCAGCTGAACCGACTGGGGATGGAGTCGCCATTCTCCAGGGAGGGCTGAAGCCGTGAGAGCTCGTCGGCTGCACAGTTCAGGGCTCTGGGAATGAAAATGGCTCGAAGCGACCTCAGATGCTTCTGACTCCATAGGAGGAGGTGGCGGGCGAGTTGTGACATACGGCGGGAGCGTAGACCACCTTGATGGTTGATGTACGCTACAGTAGCGGTATTGTCTGAGCGGACTAGTACGTGTTGACCCCTGAGCAACGCCCGGAAGCGGTGCAGGGCAAGGCGTACTGCCAACAACTCGAGGCAATTGACATGCCATAGCCGCTGGGGTCCTGTCCAGGAGCCCGCAGCAGCATGTCCATTGCACATGGCGCCCCAGCCCATGGTGGAGGCATCTGTGGAGACCACAACATGCCGGGAAGCTCGTTCCAGGGGGACACCCGCCCTGAGAAATCTGAGGTTCGACCACGGGGTGAGGAACTGACGGCAGGTCGGAGTAACTGGTACTCGGAGCGTGCCTTGTTGCCATGCCCACCTCGGGACTCGGTCGCGAAGCCAAAGCTGAAGCGGTCTCATATGAAGCAATCCGAGCGGCGTGACCGCGGCTGCAGATGCCATATGCCCCAGGAGCCTCTGAAAATGTTTCAGTGGAACCGCACTCTTGCTCTTGAGATGTCTCAGGCAAGTCAGCAGTGACTGCGCGTGCTCGCTCGTAAGCTGCGCGGACATGGCGACCGAGTCGATGTCCATACCGAGAAAAGAGATCCTCTGCACGGGGCAAAGTTTGCTCTTCTCCCAGTTGACCCGAAGGCCCAGACGAGCTAGGTGCCGGAGCACTAGGTCCCTGTGTTCGCAAACCTGATCTCGAGAGTGAGCTAGGATCAGCCAGTCGTCGATATAACTCAGGATGCGAACCCCGTGTTCCCGAAGGGGAACAAGGGCAGCCTCGACGACCTTCGTGAAGGTGCGAGGAGACCGACTAGCCCGAAAGGGAGAACCGCGTACTGGTATGCCTGCCCCTCGAAAGCAAACCGTAGGAACGGTCTGTGTCGAGGAAGAATGGAGACATGAAAGTAGGCGTCCTTCAGGTCGATCGCTGCAAACCAATCCTGGGGCCGCACGCATTCGAGAACGCGTTTGGCGGTGAGCATCTTGAACGGCAGCCTGTGAAGGAAGCGGTTCAGCACGCGCAAGTCCAGGATTGGCCGTAACCCACCGGTTTTCTTGGGGACAATGAAGTAGGGGCTGTAGAACCCGGACCTCATCTCGGCTTTCGGGACAGTCTCGATTGCACCCTTCGCCAGCAGGGTGGCAATCTCTGCTCTCATGACGGGGTTATTGCCACCGACCAAAGAGGAGCGGACTCCCCTGAAGCGGGGAGGAGACCGTGCGAACTGAATCGCATAGCCGAGCCTGACGGAGCGCGCGATCCAGCGGGACAGACGGGGAAGCTCTAGCCAGGCTCCCAGGAACTGAACCGGCGGGATCACGCGACGACAGGCGTCCCCCCGGAGCGGCAGCGAAGCGGAGTAACTGGCCCAGACGTGGACGGCATAGCGGCCCGGTGTGGGGGCACAGTTAGCAACCGCGCCCTGGCAGAGGGGGCCAGGGGAGGACCAGGCTGGTCGTCCCGCGGGGGCCTGCTCTGCCAGGGGTCTGGCGACAGAGGGGGACAGGGGGCGAAGCGGTCCGTGGACGGCACGCCGTGTCAACGACCTCTGGGACAGAGGCGGACGAGGAGAGCACGGCTAGAGGGCGGCGCTCTGTGTCGTCCGAGAACTCTGTGTGCTCAGAGACGGGAGAGTCAGTTCTTTGCGAATAAGGATTCTTCCCCGGCCCTCCACCGGGGAAAGGAGTGGTCCTGCTCCCAACTCCTGGAAAGAACTGAGTCCCATCTCTGAGGAGCCCCTCTCAAGAGCGCCACCTAACCCGGCGCGTAGCGGGGGGCGGGGCTGGAGAGGGCTGTGGCGTCCGGCCGCGGCCTCGAGAGCCGGCCCGGGTGAACGGGCAGGGTGGGAGCCGCGGGGGGGCGCCCTCGGCGGTGGGCAGACCGAGGGACCTGAGCGGATGGCGGGGCCGTCGGGACAGAGTCAACCTCAACCTGCTCCATCCCCGAGGAGCCCGTCTCAGGAGCGCCGCTTAACCCGGCGTGTAGCGGGGGGCGGGGCTAGAGAGGGCTGTGGCGTCCGCCCGCGGGGGGCGGTGGGCAGACCGAGGGATCTGAGCGGACGGCGGGGCCGTCGGGACAGAATCAACGTCAGTCTGCTCATGGACGGCTGAGAGCTGTTGGGCCAGCCCTCAACCGCACCGCCGAAGAGGCCGACCTGGGATGTGGGAATGTCGGACAGACGGGTCCGCGCGACATCCAGCACATCAAACAGGTACGGCCACCGAATGGTGAGCATCACCCGACCCAGGGAGCGTACGGCCACTTTTGTCGCTCGGAGAGCAAGGTTAGTGGCGGTGCGCAGCTCAGTGAAGAGCCCTGGGTCAGTCCCGCCCTCGTGCAGGTCCATGAGCATCTGGGTCAGGTAGACCAGCAGAATGACCATGGCACGCAGTGAGGCGGCCGCCAGTCCCGTGGCGCTATAGGATCTCGCCACAAGCGTAGACGAAAAACTACAGGCCACGGACGGGTGCTTAGGATTGCGCCGAGAAGAAGCACTCTGAGGACACATAGCATCGCAACAGAGCGTTCAGCCGGGGGAACCCCAGTGTACCCACGGGCAGCGGCCCCATCGAGGGGAGGAAAGGCGGATGAGATCAGCGAATGGCCCCTGATCTCATCATGCACGTCCGGGAAGAACGGTATTGAGGTTTGCCGTGGACGAGGGTCGGCGGCCTCACCCAAAAACCAATCGTCCCGGGAAAGCATGGCCGTCATCTCCGGATCAGACTCGACGAGTCGTCACTTCCAGGAAAATCAAACCCACCTAGTGAAGCTGCTACAAACATATCATCCTCTGTAGCTTCAAATGAAACACACGGGCCACCAGAGGGTAGACCCGTGGGAATCACCTGTTCACTAGCGGGCACCGTCATTGAAGAGGGGGGCTGGGGTCGCGGACACATAGTCGGCGCCTTGTTCCAGACCGAAACCCTCAGGTCACCCTGGCCACCAGCCGAAGATCGGGGGGGTGGATGAGGGGACTCTCACTCATGTGAGTTCACCGAGTCTCGACCTTAATGACACGATGATCATGTTTCCATGGAGAAAACATGAGTCATCCACGAGCGCTGCTCTAGCATGATCAAGCCCAAACATACTAGACAACGCTCGTGCCCATCAGAGTCCGATACCAAGCTGCCGCACCATTCTTTTTTTTTTTTTTTTTTTTTTTTTTTAAATGCACGGGCGAGCCGTCTTTAAAAAGACGTGCCGCGTGCAAGCTCTTTTAGTGAGAGAAAACTCAAGTGTTGAAGCACCCGGGGAGACACGCACCGACTGGCAGACCACTGCAACAGATCAGCAGGAAGCACGCGCTCGCCGTAGATCGCCGTCACACCAACACTCGAGGTACTCGTTTGAGGTACTCGTAAAGCTGACAATTCAGAGATGGCTTGTGGAGAGAAGAATACACTTGGCTCCGAAGCGAAAAAAACATAAACTGCTGTTGCGGACTTCCTCCTTTTATACCCACGAGGTGGGGCGGAGTTACGTCATGCAAATTCCGCAGACCCATGGCATTTCTTTGCCATAGGCTCGTTTTGTAATACTCGAAGCTGATAGGCTTTCTAAGCGAAACCCCATTCGTCGTCATCCGACGTAACTCGGAGTGACAACGAAAGGGAACTGTTTGATGGTGAAAGATTCGAATAGTTTCCGGAATCTTGATGGTGAAAGATTCAAATAGTTTCCGGAATCTCTTGAGCGAGTCCTAGCAGCACAATCGTCCAGGCCTTGTGCTTTAACGCTCGGAAGCTTGTGTTTTTGGGTCTGAAGCGTGAGTCGAAGAAGCGTAGTTTGCGTCAGGCTCAGACAAACAGGAACTTCTGATCAATTCCTTCCACTTTTGTTTAATGAGATGTTGTAGTACCCCCGCAGTTTTTTACAATTTCGAATCCGACGTCGTTGAAGCATCCGTCCGTAGCGTCGAAACGGGGTTTAGCAGCGTTACCGGCATACACAGCGGTTAGGAAATACGGCTTGTGTGCGATAACTGAGGCTGGGCTCTTTGTAGAGTTTATCAGCCCTGCGATTGTGGGCCCGCCCTCGCACCCCTGGTGTGTACGGTGGGGGTCGTCATCAGGACGCCATAAATAACCATGTCCTGCATGTCGTCCGAGAGAATTCAGCCGAAAATTATTTTACGATACTGTTCAGTTATTTAAAAAATAATTTTCATTTAACACCGTTGTATTAGCTTTCTCATTCAAACACAATGCATTGTGTTAAACTGACTTAACTCAATATAGTCATGTTGAAAGAACATGTTTCAGTTAAGTAGACCAAAATAATTAGTAAATGAAGTAAATGGAGTTAAATCAACACAATACTTTTCAAACATTTTACTTATCCATTTGAGTCGAGATTACACAAATGAGTTAAATTAAAATAGCAATATAGAAAACTAGGAACAGTACAATTTGAAATAAAACGTTATTTATGTGTTTTAACAGCAAGATAAAAAATCGTTGACTTGTTAATGTTTATATTTAAAAGAGTTTCTGATATGTTAGTGTTTTACCATAAAGTGTAGACCATACTAAAAGTAATTAAAACGGTTTTAATCATTATAAAAACAACTACTTTGGGGGGCATTGGATGCAACAAAACCAATAAGAGTCTTAACCAAGTAAAGATTTTGTAAAAGGTTATCTTATTAGATATATTTGTAAAGGTTGTTGAACACAATCCCTAAATAAATGAAACAATTGGATTATTTGAACTTAATAGTTTTGGACTAAATTAAGAATGCTAACCTGATTCAACTAAATGGCATTGAATTAATCTTATGTAATAAACTTAAGTTTACTGAAATAAACAATGTTAATTAAATGCGACATTACCCCGTAGAACCTGTTGACATAAAAAGTTGAGTAAATCCACCATATTTTTTCCAACAAAATGTTGATTAAACATTAAAATTTCAAAACATATGGATGGGTAAATGGATCGCAATAAGCTCTGTAACAAGCGTTTAGAAAGTAGCTAGGATGTATTTTATTTTGAGCAGACTTTAAGTGAAGTTTTACCAACTACTAAAATGTTAAAGTTCAGTTATAGACCTTTAGCGCATTCAAATGTATTGAGTTTTTTATTGAGTAGCCGAATTCAGGGTTGTTCAATAGTTATCAAGCACCTGCACTTGGTGAGATTATTCAGAAAAAGCGACAAAAGTAATTTTCTGATAAATCATCGTACACGGATGCACTGTGTTTTGTTGTATGCAGAGATTTTGAGGGTCACTCAAAGATGTCTTCATTCTTTGTTTTGGTATATTTTTTAAAACATAGATAGATGTTTTACACGACCTACATAGATGTTTTACACAAAAAATATTTCAGAGATCCTTGTGCGGTATTCTATAGCCTATAAGGGGTAAAATATACATTTAAGACCTATTTAAAGGTATAATATAATGTAAATGTCTCAAGTGAAGATGATGGTTTGAACCATCATTTTATTAAATTACACCAATTCCTGTGAATACTGTCGTATATGAACAAAGAGAAGACATAGAGTTCACTAACATTACCGCTAACTGTAGGAAACAGATATCCAGGGGAAAGTGTAAAGAAAAACACCATCCAAAACATTACAATCAAACCCGGCGATACGATAAGTGTTACGATAGTGTTGTTAAAATGAAACCGCGGTAAACAATTTAAGAACACTAGAGCTCTTCAACATGCGGTTCAAATAACAATGTTCAGTATAAACAAGAATCCAACTCTAATGCGACTGAGCTCGTTTCACATATAACTGTTGATAGTTAGGTATAATCGTTAGATAATTTATCAAACAATTGAAATTTACGATATGTTAAAACATTTTGATGATGGGGCAAAAACTGCTTACCACATGTTTTCATAACTTACTGCTCACCGTCTGTTTTCTGGATCAGACCTAAAACTCTGGTGTCAAAGTATTGGTGTGGACGGAATAAAAATGAATCATCCCACCTTACACGTAAAAATACTGCTTATCAAAGGCAATTCATTAGCTTAACTGCTGTTCGGCTACATGCACAACATAACTGTGTATCTATGACCGTGCTGTGAAATGTGCAATAGTAAGACGAGTTTGAAAAGTAATAGTTTTATAGGTACCATAAAAACAGTAATACTCATCTTTCATGACGATGTTTCGTAGACATAGCAGAAAGATGTTCTAAAAGAAATTTGATTGGTTTAGTCTTAAACACTCACATAGAAGGATTTAATTCTCTTTATGCTATATTTGCCCATGTTTCTCATAAATTCCTAAATGTTTGACCACGCTCGTAGACTATAGTTTTGCAAACTGTACAAAATCAAAAAGAAACAATATGTAAACGGCGTAATCAACTAGTATATAAAATGTCAATTACAAACATTCAAAACTGATTACAACTGGTCTTTCTGTATTTGTTTTAAATGGTTCGTGCCGTATTTACTTTTTTAGCAAGTTGGCCTCTAGAATTTACTTTTGTGCAATTTTATCAGCCGTAGTGCTGGACTTTGTTTAACAGCCTCGAGCTTTAATGAATACGCCTATCTCAGCGCAATAGTCAGTTGTGATTCTGCTGTAATAGTTTAAGTGTGAAACAGCACCCCTTTACTTTTTGCGTTAATACTTTGTGTGATTTCACATCGTAGATAGAGGGAAAGTTGCACTAAACAAAGTATCAATTTAGTTATCAAACAGAAATACTATCGCTTAAATTATTAATGGTCATTTATTCCTATAAACACTATTGACGGCTCTCAAAGAAAAGTCTTTACCTAAAACACATACAGTCCGACATTCAAAATGTGAAACAGTGTCGTCTGCTATCTGAATAGTAATAAAACCATCATTTGCAAACTTTTGTGTATTTGTTATAAACGATGCTTTTCAATCCTCTTTTCTTAGTGATTTGGTCTTTTGAATCTTACATGGATGTTTTGGACACGAGTGATTCCTGTATAAAGATTATGTTTTAAAGGTAGGCCATAGTCTTTACAAGTGTGTGACAAAATATGTTATATACATATTGCTACGGTGTGACAAAATATGTTGTTGTGTAAAAATAACCCAAACATTTAAGCACAACTATTTACACACATACTAAGAGGGAGAATATCTAATTGTAGCTTGTGAACATTGCATTATCTGATTATTTGGGTTCAGGGAACATCATTAGCTCATACATCTCTTTAATTTGTGCTGGATGTAAAAAATAAAAAGGTTAATAACAAACAAACAAAAACTTTAAATCAGCATGAGACCATAATATTAATAAATAAAATATGGTTTAATTAAAGTTTGATAATGACTTGCATATTATTTTCTTTTAGTAAAGCTATGCCTGGATCAGCCAACACAAAGTTTTGCGTTGTGGGTGAGACCGCACAAAAGATTACACCAATATTAGCTTTCTCGAACATTGCACAATTGCACTATGCCTGAAACTTGGTAATCAACATGCATTTCTAGGTCTGTCAAAAAATTATCTGTTATCAAGGTTTAGTTGTATTTTAAAACATAAAAAATTTGGTAGCATGATTATCTTGTTCATCATGTAATAACTCCATATTTATCAGGCTGATATTTGTAGAAATAAGCAAAGTAAATGTATAAAACAAAAAGAACCAGTTAATGGCCTTGCGTCCGAACACTACAGGTATGAAGATATGTTTTGTTTTGAACGTTTATTCTAACTTTAAAGTTAGATTATCCTTTGAAAAGGTTAATACAGTATTTGATTTTTGGGGTAACGTTGCAAACTAGTGTCGTTAAATTTAATCGATGGTTTTTAAGGGAAATTAAGTATTCTCAGGAGACCCCTTGACCCCTGAAGTTATGACTTCTGAAGATCTCTCACGTGTAGATTCACTCGGTTGACAAATGCTGTTTTGTAATTTACACATCTGAAATTAAAGGTACAGTAGTTTTTTAAAAAAGTATTCTATTAGCTAAAATCAATGTCTTTATTCATAAATATGATCTCATTAGTGTAAAATTAGCTCTCCCAATGATCTGACTTGTCCTCGTAAGCGAAGAATTTCTTATCTTTATTTGCATGGGACGGGTAAGTCCATGGAGACTTCTATGTCGTTCCGCCATCTTGAAAAACTATAATAGCAGAGAGGGACAAAAAGCACTAGCCTACCTCAACACGTTTTCGTTCAAGGAGGTCAGTGAGAGGCGCTTGTCACTCCCCCGGCAAATTTGAAAGGCTGCACTGTGCGGTACTTCATAATGCAATCCTCGTAACCAAAAAGCATAAACATTTTATTTAAAAGGAAACGTGACCAGCAAATTCAAAACAAGGGTAAATATTAGCTTTTCCCCGGTGGATAGAGCTAATGAAGGAGAAAGAAGTTGAAAGGGACGCTGAAGTCCTGCTTTCTTCTTGACAGGTATGTCAATGTTATGGTCTAAATGACCAGCTTTTTTTTTCATTGCTTGATTGTTTAATTCATTATATAGGTAGCGTAACAGTAGAACATGTATAGTTAAACTCGATGAAGTGCTATTGGAAGACATGTCGTAGCTTCTTGGCACATAACGGCTACCGTAGTTACAACACGCTTTTGAAAAAGCGTGGCGCTAGTGAGCACTATTCGTTTGAATGCAAAATACAATTTCACCGCTAGATGGGGTAAATTCATACACAGCGTACCTTTAAGGACTAAATTGTTGGGTCTTTAACAAAAAAGCCTCCAAAATGGAGGAGGTCAAAGGGCATGTTTCCTGCTATAGTATCATCAGCTCTCCCAAAGGCTGTTCCAACAGACAAACTGTCGCATCAACAAATGCTAACATTTTAAAGTTCTACATATATATTTAAGTAGATAACCGATAGTATATTCTCAGTAAAGGGTTTCACCCTGTGTGTTTCCACACTGATTAAGGATAGTTCGGGAGATACAAGAAAAGTAAAAAATGATATACACCTTATACGTGCAATAGATCATATAAGATCATGCTTTGAATTAAGACGAGTAAAATTAAATATACTGCGTGATGGACCGCAGAGGCACATCACCTCTCTGAAAATGTACAGTGGTTTTCTAAATGATACAACTTAATCTAAATAAGAGCAATGTAGAGTCCTGGGATTTCTTAAAAACAAAAACAACAACTACAAAAACAAAAACATTGTGACAAACTTTGACAACATGTTTCATGTGGCATGGACAAAATTACTGTTTGAAATATTTTTGTATAAGATCTAAGATACTAAAGTACAGTTTTTGCTTTAAAATTTTAAAATTGCTTTAAACTGTTTAGTAAAAATAATACCTTAGGTTAAATTTATGTAAAATAATTTATATCATACACAAGTCTTCTAAGAAGATAAAAAGAAGATACGATTTTAATAAAACGTTAAAAATTTGATTTAAACAGTCTTTTAATTTTAAAAGATCTAATTCAAACTTTTAATATTATGCTTTTAAATGAATTTAGTATGAATAAAACTCTGGAAAGCACACTAACTTTACTGTGACAGTGTACCCCAGAGGCTCATCTGTCCTGCATCTCGGGGCTCAAGCATTCATTTCACCCTGTAGGTTATCACTAAAGGAGCGGGGAGGGCTTTGTTTATGAAAACTTAAATTATTTGCTTTTTGGACTGTTTTTATCATTGCATAAAGAACTACATCTTCGGCACTATGAAAATGTAAGGTTATATATACTTTTATTTTATATATATATATATTAATTAATTTAGCTAAAACTATGATCAATGTAGCGTATTTGTTTTTATTAAGACTTAATTTAAAGCATCTTTTATTTTTAAAAGATATAATTTAAACTTTTAAGATTAACTTTTAAGATTAACACTAAAAAACATTCCCAACATCTCATACTGCTCACTGTCACTCACACACACACACACACACACACACACACACACACACACACACACACACACATTCCTCCTCCACTCTGAATCACGGACTGTCAAAACGCCGGTGTGGGAGAAAAACACTCCGGGATATTTTGTATCAAAACTTATTGCATCTTTGTAAATACATTCATACCTTATATGGACAATGATGTGTTGGGATTTACTTCTTCAATTCTCTGAAAATGTAAGATGATTTTCTTTATTTTGTGTTCATCTAAAACAAAACTAATTGGTGCACTGTGTTTCAGTAATTTAGAAAAGATGTTTATTTTTAAAATGAACGATATAATTTATATACTTTTAAAGAACAGAATGTTTTTCAACTTTTTCAACTGCTGTTAGTGTGAAAATATGTGTCATTATTAGAAAAACTCTGAAATATTATATTTGTATGACTAAATGTAAATTTATAAACATTTCATTTATATAATTTTGAAGAACAGAATGTATTTCAACTCTACTTAGGGTGAAAATATTATATTTGTAAATGACTAAATGTAAATGTTATAACCGTTGCATATATACTTTTAAAGAACAGAATGTTTTTCAACTTTAGTTAATGTGAAAATGTTATATTTGTAAATGACTAAATGTAAATTTTACAAATATTTCATTTATATACTTTTAAAGAACAGAATGTGTTTCAACTTTAGTGTAAAATATGTGGCATTATTAGAAAAACTCTTTTCTCACTTTCACCGTCCTCAGCAATCCCCTCTCCTCTGGAATATGGAGGGAGATCCTGTGAAGCCCCGTGTCAAAGTTCAAACATAAAACCTTCACAATTTCCATTAAATCAAACCCTTATACCCACGAGGCCAGACACATGGCGGTAGATTTACTTCTTCAACCCAGGTGAAAATGTATTTATTTATTTTTTGTTTTGAAAAGATATTTTATTAACCATTTCATTTATATAATTTTAAAGATCAGTGCTTTTCAACGTTAGTGTAAGATATGTGCCATTATTGGAAAAAATCTCTTTTTCTCACTATCCCCATTTATATAGCATACTCAGGAATGCCAGGATATCGGGTGTCACACACACACATTTAGCTCAGAGACTGTCAACTTTAATCCAATTCTTCACCATAGTGAAAAGGTAAGATGATTTTATTTTTGAAATAATTGCGTCAGTAAGATATTTTTTATTTACAATGAATTAATGTTTTTCAACTCTACTTAGTGTGAGATATTTTCTCACTTTCACTCCCCAGCAGGGGGATGCAGGAATAGGTTGACGTCTCACTCACTCACAGACAGACGCACACACACTTAGCGCGGAGACCATGCCTGTCATGCGCTGGTGTTTGAGAGAGAGAGAGAGACACACACACACACACACACACACACACACTTAGCTCAGATGCAAAAGGCACTCTTTCCAAAAGAGGAACTCTTTTCAACTTTTTCAAAAGATCCTCAACTTAAACCCAATTCTCTGAAACGGTAAGATGATTTTATTTTTGGACACCCCTATGTTTTATTCTAATCTATATGCGACATTAGAAAAAATATTTTCTCACTAACCCTGGCATGGAGGGAATTTCCCACAGCAAAAAGTTATTTTCCCCGGGGGGCAATAGGCCAAAATCAAAACTAAATGGCAAAATCATCCATCATAATCCGGATCAAAGACAACTGGCAACTTGACGTATAATACAAAGGTCAATAGGGCAAAGACAACTGTCAACTTGATCGATCGATAGGTCAAAGGTTAATCCCTACATCAAAGGGACCTCCGGAGGACCCCCGGAAGGTCAAAGGTTAGCCCCGCCCACCTGTCAATCATATGGTCATAAATCATCTTGACAGAAGGTAAATCGTATTACTACTTTATCTTTTCCCTACAATTAGCCTACTATAAAGTTCCTCATGTAAATCTACAATATGGTTTCAGAAGATTTGTAATATCGCAAATGAGTCGTATAAATCACTGCTACGATATTTAAATGGTGTTTTTGTGTCCTTTTTTGAAGTTTGTAAGTATGGATATTTTTATTTTAGCAAAGGTCCCTTTAAGGGATCCGTATGACAGTTTCAGGCCCTCCCAAAAAAAGAAGAAGGATTTTCAGTTTCGGATGAACTACTGACAGTAATTCATGAGTATGTTTCATGAGTATATTTTCTCTCAAAAACATGGTGTGTGTAGAGCAAAACTTGTAAAAGTGAAATGGCAGTGTTTGTAGTTAGGTATGCACGATATCTGGGCCATATCATTTATTGGCTAATTTTCATGACTCATGATTCATGAAACATTTATTGTCTTTTTTCTTTTAAAATGTAGCTCCTCCAGCGGGGAAAGTAACGGGAAGCACACATGTTTCTGATCATTACAACGTTACTTTGGCATCATGTGTAGCCTCGAATGCCCGGCCTGCAGCAGAAGTGTTGTGGAGATTAGGAGCTCTGAATGACTCTCTGAGAACGGACACCAGCAGCACACAGCACTCAGACGGCACTGTCACTGTTGTGAACTACATACTGGGTGCACCATCCAAACATTTAAACCAGAAGAAGATCCAGTGTGTGGTAAAACACAGCGCACTGACAAAACAACTTGAACTCGACTATGTGATAAATATCCACTGTAAGTAACACTGTAACACAGTAAAAGTCATAAGCTAGCGTACACATTAATATAACAGTCAGGAGCATCACTAGGAGGTCTGGACCTCTGTTTATCACATTTGTTTGTTGTTGTTGGTGGAATGCAGGGGAATTTTTTACTCCTATAAAAAAACATTAATCACAATTTTTGGCCTAATAAACTTTATACTTGGACAGAAGTGTAACTTGGTCAGTACAAGATCAGGTTTCCCTCCTGTAACTAAGCATACCTAAATTTCAACGCCACATGAACAATGTTTATGATAAACCAATATTATTATTATTTTCATATTTTTGAATTCTCTTAGATCCTCCAGAATTGGTGGTGATAATCCCTGATGATCCAACAGAGGCTGAAGAATATCACTGTTTAGTGGATTGTAACCCAACACCGACCAGCTACATCTGGATCAAGTAATGAAGCCCTTAGTTCTTTCATTTCTACACTTTTCAGACACATTCAGGCTGTGTCCACACTAGTGCGTTTTCGTTTTAACACGGCGTTTTCCTCGTTCATACTGGTGTTTCCACTGCGTTTCAGAAAATATCTCCATCCACACTACATGACCGAAAACGCATGTCATTCTTGCACACTGGTATGCCAAAGCTGACATAATAAATAAATATACGAAGAAATGTAAAAATAAAACATAAATACATAAATAAATATATGAAGAAATGTAAAAAAAACATAAATACATAAATAAATATACAAAGAAATGTAAAAAAAAACATAAATACATAAATAAATATACAAAGAAATGTAAAAAAACATAAATACATAAATATACAAAGAAATGTAAAAAAGTATTCATAATTTTATTTTCTTATTTATGTATAATTGTATTTTTTCCACATTTATTTATTTTTCCATTTATTTATTTATGCATTTATTTATTTCCACTTTTATTTATTTTCACATTTATTTTTGCATATATGTATTTATGTCTATGTATTTATGTCTACATGTATTTATTTCCACATTTATTTATTTCTACATTTCTTCCTCTGTATGCTAATGAGGGGTGCGTGTTTTACCTCAGACATAGCATATATAAAACATGCTAACATGCCTCATTAGCATACAGAGGAAGAAAAGTGGAAAAAAATCTACATCTGCTGGGCTTTTTTCAGAATGTGAAAAAATTTCGATAGCCGCTGTCGGGCCAGTGCGAGCCAAGGCTTTAAATGGGCCAATAGCCTCTGCAGCTATTCACTAAAACACACCCGTAACACACCTCTGGACCAACGTCACAAACCTTTCATTTCACCACCACATGGAAGTTTGATCAGGAAAATTAACCATGAAGAAATCACTGAAACTAGCAAGATCGCAAAACGAACATGATAAAAGCAGCCGTTTGTTGGCATTTTTGTTGTCTATGTTTTGCCAAGCATCGATGTTTTACCACAGGTTTACAATAATAAGTGATACATTGATCATAATTAATAAATTTGTGTCAAGAGTGCACATTAGTCACAGAAATAAAGTGATACAGTCATTTCACAAAAGAAGGAGTATGCACGTACTTAAGTTGTGTTTATTTCTGTTTATTTGTAGTCACAGGACAGTATTTACATCACATTTAGAAATTATGATAGAATGATCATTTCTACAAATTTTCCACCAAGCATATGAATATGAGGAGCTTTAACGATCTCTCCAGTGACAGTCCTAATACAGTTATATTTTCAATCAGAGAAACTTAGAAAGCTCCCGAAACTCCGGACATGCTTTATTTTATGACATATGCGGAGCTAAATATGGTTATCAGACAGATAAAGAGACTAGACATAGGCCTACTGATTGTGATAGCCTATATGACGTATTTACCATGTTTACTATGGTAATCAGGGTTTAAAATGAACTTTTTCACTCACTGGCCAATTTGGCTACTCAATTTTTAAGTTACTGGCCATTCAGAACTTCTACTAGCCAAAAAAAGAAATGAACCAGATTAACTGGGGTAGGCGCACATAAGCATTTCTTGCTTCAGCCTACCCCTTTTGAGCTTCCATTTTTGTGTAATCTCAGACTTTTGTAACAAACATGATTGTGAACAGCTCAAATAAACAATAAAGAATCAACTACGCCACAGTTTATATATAATGGATTTCATACATTCATTTCTTATTCAAAGTAAATCTTGTCATTTGTCCCTCTCCTCCCTTCCTCTTTCATCCTTATCACCAAAAATGTGTTTTAGGTGGACAGATCAATTCAGTACAAAGAACTTCAAAAAATGTTGGATGTTGGGAAAAAACAATGTCTTTTCTGTTAACCAAATGCTTTTTAATCTTCGCTGTTGCTTCAATGCAAATGAACAAGCGTGCCGTTATTTGTTGCATAGTGACCATAGACTGTAAAAATAAAGCTGTTCTTGTATTTTGGTGGAGACAGACACGTAATCAAGAGGGGTCACTGGTGTCATGGTGTGGGTTTTGTGTCTTGTTCCTTGATCTTGTCTGTCACGTGATCCCCTGTTTGTCATGTGATCCTGCCATGTGTCTTGTCATGTGTTAATTGTCCACAGGTGTTCCTTGTCTTGTAATTAGTCAGTGTATTTAAGGCCTCATGTTTGCCTTGTGTCTTTGTTGTGGATTGTATGTTACTTGTGTTGTATGTCCCGATCGTTGTTTCTGTTTCATGCCTTGCCTTGACAAGTGGTGGGCAGATCAAGGCTTCGTGAAACACTGAAACAGTTGAATCAAATGTCCCATATTGTGCCGAGGCTTCGAAACAATCCGACACCCGTCTCCACGGTGACCCCTAGTGGTCAGAACAGTGAAAATGCAACAAAAACCCAGGCCAAACATGCATAAAAACACCTTTTACAAATCTATTGCAAATGTTTTACTGAAAGTAAAATCTTTCAAATGCAATTATCTAATCATCTAATAAGATTATCATGTGTAAACGTGTTCTTTCATCTATTGTCAGGGTTTGTTTTGTTTGTCCTATGAATGGCTCAGCTAAACAGGCCAATAAGACTATTAACTACCTCATTTTAATTATACTAATGTCTAATTAAAATGTCTACAAATGTATAAAACTGATAAGAGATCAGGTAAAACCCACAGACACTTGTTCATTGGTTCTCAGTGACTCCTCATGATTTTAGGGTTGACAGAGATCATCGCTCCCAGCAATGAACCATTGAAATTTCGAAGTGTTTCGAAACAGTTATGACGTAATGAAGCCTCGTTTACTGAAATCACGTGACTCTGGCAGTTTGATACACGCTCCGAACCACTGATTCACAGGGGCGCAGATGGCACTGGGGACGGGGGGGACATGACCCCCCCAGGTTCATAGTGACCCGATCCGTCCCCCGCCCTCACTATCCCTACGAAAGGCGACAAAAATCGGTAAAACAGAGGATTAACCAGTGTTTTCGCTATGTTCATTAGCCAAAGTAGTGTCCCGGCCCGCCGCTGCTTCAGAATCGGGTCGGGGCAGACGCAGGCTGACACACAATAATAATCTACACCGGTCGCCATTATTTTGTTTGTACCCACGATCTCACACGCTGTTCTGTTGTCAATAAACACACGATGCCATCATGCCACCGACGTTTACACACTCTCTCTCTGTGTGTGTGTGCTACGACTCCTGAGTGAGTGATCTCGCTGGGGTCCTATGAGGAGCTGGTAGCTGCCTCAATCGTGCCTTTAGGAGCGGACCGGTAACCATAGTGATCAAATACAATCTATGACTGAGCTGAGTCTGTGATTTTCTGAACTGAAAAAAAACGACTGTATAAATGCCACATAAAGGCAACGAAGAGACAAAAAACAATCACCTCGTTTTTTCAAAAACCAAACAATGTAAGTATCCTATGCCT
Source organism: Gila orcuttii (assembly GCA_026230005.1). Classification (NCBI taxonomy): domain Eukaryota; kingdom Metazoa; phylum Chordata; class Actinopteri; order Cypriniformes; family Leuciscidae; genus Gila; species Gila orcuttii. The sequence continues at coordinate 11,115,605 of JAPDVR010000007.1, read as the reverse complement.
GTTGACTTTCCCAGATGTGGCAGATTAGATTTGTTAAGGGGAATAGCTAGTCTGACAATAATGGCAAGAAGGCTTTTGCACTTAGTAAACACAGCAACATGTGGAGACCATAACTATGCATTTAGGTGAGAGGACAGAGGCAAATAATGAATGAACACAAAAAGAATGGTTGGATAAATCAAACAATTTATCGTCGTCAGGAAATAATGTTTTATCTTATCATTTAACCCATTGTACTGTATAAATTGAATGAGGTATGTTCACTGTTGTGTAAGCCACTATAAAATAATTATAATAAATGAATTTGTGTGGTGCAAGGTTTATGCAAAAAACAAATAAAGGCCTACATAAACTTTTGACATCCTCTTATAGCAGGAAATCATGTTTTTTTATAGTAGAGACTGGAGCAACGGAGGATATAGATTCTTAAATTATGGGCTATGAAAAACATTTCTTAATATGTCATACATCATTTGAAAGATATGTCTAATCTATAAATTGCAACAAACGTGCAATTAACACTTAAATTTAAAATTGAGTTATTCTTAGACTATTTTTGAAATAGTAGTTTAAGCCATTAATTCTCAGGAATATGTTGTATTTCACATTGTTGTGAAATTCTATAGAGGTATAGAGGGTTAACTGAAATTATAAGATTTAAAATGTTGTCCTCCTGGCCTGCAGGCAATCTCTGATGACAGTAAGCAGGCCCTAGTCCAGAGGTCTTCAATCCTGCTCCTGGAGGGCCACTGTCCTGCAGAGTTTAGTTCCAACCTGCTTCAGCACACCTGCCTTTGTATATTCAAGCGATCCTGAAGAGCTTGATGAGCTGTGTGTTTCAGGTGTATTTGATTAGGGTTGGAACTAAACTCTGCAGGACAGTGGCCCTCCAGGAGCAGGATTGAAGACCTCTGCCCTAGTCAGTCAAGTGAGGATCTGCAGGAGGGCAGCCACAAAAAATACTTTGCTGAAGACATGAAGTTTTGTTGGGTGATTGGCATACTAGTCAAATAACAGTCTGATCATGCATTGCTAGTGGTGATGAGGTAGGCCTTTGTTTACCTTTGTTCATTGTTGTTTATCCATGATTTCAAATAATAATCCCCCAATGGCTTTTTAGTGCAAATCATTAGCCCTAATTACGCAAAGTAACGTCTCGGTTACGTATGTAACCCTCGTTCCCTGAGTAGGGAACGGAGACGTTACGTCGAATGACGACGAATGGGGTTTCGCTTAGAAAGCCTATCAACTTCGAGTATTACAAAACGAGCTAATGGCAAAGAAATGCCATGGGTCTGCGGAATTTGCATGACGTAACTCCGCCCCACCTCGTGGGTATAAAAGGAGGAAGTCCGCAACAGCAGTTTATGTTTCTTCGCTGAGGAGCCAAGACTGAGCTCAGGCGATCCCCGCGGTACAGCGGAAAGTGGCAGGAAGACGTAACGTCTCCGTTCCCTACTCAGGGAACGAGGGTTACATACGTAACCGAGACGTTCCCTTTCGTTGTCACTCCGAGTTACGTCGGATGACGACGAATGGGGTTACCAGTCTAATCACGCCACCTTCTCAGCTGTCTTCCAGTGCCCTGCGTAAATCGAGATCCCTGTCAGAGACTGGACGAAGGACTCCATTTAACACAGGAATACCAAGGTACACTGGGAAGCATATCCCAAGCTAGGGGAAGTATGCAATTAATGCCAACCCAGAGGGGGGGGACTTAGAGAATACACATATGACCCGAAGGAAACATATGGAGAACACTGGGGTGTCCAGCCGCAGGTGGAATATTTCAACCCCAGGGGTGGCAAGGTGGCACTCAGAGATTATAGAAGCAGCCTGCAGCTCTGCAGATGTCTGTTAGCGAGGCGCCATGCGCTAGAGCCCAAGAGGATGCCACACTCCGGGTGGAGTGGGCCGTCACACCAAGGGGGCACGGTCGACCTTGCTGCTGGTAAGCCAAGGCAATGGCGTCCACTATCCAGTGAGACAACCTTTGCTTGGAGAGAGCCTTTCCCTTCAGCTTCCCACCATAACAGACAAAGAGCTGGTCTGAGGTCCTGAAACACCGCGTCCTGTCTACATAGGCGCGAAGAGCGCATACTGGACAGAGCAGTGCCAAGGCTGGGTCTGCCTCCTCCGGGGGTAGCGCTTGCAGGTTCACCACCTGGTCCCGAAAGGGAGTGGTAGGAACCTTGGGCACATATCCGGGCCGGGGTCTCAGGATCACGTGAGAGAAAGCCGGTCCGAATTCCAGGCACGCTTCGTCGACGGAGAATGCGTGCAGGTCCCCTACCCTCTTGATGGAGGCCAGTGCAACCAGGAGCGCTGTCTTCATTGACAGGAACTTAAGCTCGACTGACTGCAGGGGCTCAAAGGGAGCACTCTTCAGGGCAGTTAGAACCACTGAGAGGTCCCAAGAGGGAACGAGAGGAGGGCGAGGAGGATTTAGTCTCCTCGCTCCTCTCAGGAACCTGATGACCAGGTCGTGCTTCCCTACCGACTTACCTTCGACTAGGTCATGGTGTGCGGCAATGGCGGCAACATAGACCTTAAGGGTGGAGGGAGACAGCCTTCGCTCCAACCCCTGCTGAAGGAAGGAAAGCACAACGCTGATCGAGCATCTCCGGGGGTCTTCTCGGTGAGAAGAGCACCAGACGACGAAGAGGTTCCACTTCAACGCGTAGACGTGTCTTGTGGACGACGCTCTAGCGGAAGTGATGGTAGCCGCCACCGCTGGTGGAAGGGTACTCAAACCTACCTCGAGCCGTCCAGGAGCCACACGTGGAGGCTCCAGAGATCGGGGCGAGGGTGCCACAGGGTGCCCCGTCCCTGAGAAAGAAGGTCCTTCCTCAGAGGAATGGGCCAGGGAGGTGCTGTCGCGAGGAGTGCAAGTTCGGGGAACCAGGTCCGGCCGGGCCAATACGGCGCGACCAAAATGACCTGCTCCTCGTCCTCCCTGACCTTGCGCAAGGTCTGCGCAAGAAGGCTCACAGAGGGACACGCATATTTGCGGCCCGGCGGCCAGCTGTGCGCCAGTGCATCCGTGCCGAGCGTGCCCTCGGTCAGGGAAAAATACAGGGCGCAATGGGTCGAGTCGTGAGAGGCAAACAGATCTATCTGTGCGTCCCCGAACTGGTCCCAAATCAGCTGAACCGACTGGGGATGGAGTCACCATTCTCCAGGGAGGGGCTGAAGCCGTGAGAGCTCGTCGGCTGCACAGTTCAGGGCTCCGGGAATGAAAATGGCTCGAAGCGACCTCAGATGCTTCTGACTCCATAGAAGGAGGTGGCGGGCGAGTTGTGACATACGGCGGGAGCGTAGATCACCTTGATGGTTGATGTACGCTACAGTAGCGGTATTGTCTGAGCGGACTAGTACGTGTTGACCCCTGAGCAACGCCCGGAAGCGGTGCAGGGCAAGGCGTACTGCCAACAACTCGAGGCAATTGACATGCCATAGCCGCTGGGGTCCTGTCCAGGAGCCCGCAGCAGCATGTCCATTGCACATGGCGCCCCAGCCCGTGGTGGAGGCATCCGTGGAGACCACAACATGCCGGGAAGCTCGTTCCAGGGGGACACCCGCCCTGAGAAAACTGAGGTTCGACCACGGGGTGAGGAACTGACGGCAGGTCGGAGTAACTGGTACCTGGAGCGTGCCTTGATGCCATTGCCCACCTCGGGACTCGGTCGCGAAGCCAAAGCTGAAGCGGTCTCATATGAAGCAATCCGAGCGGCGTGACCGCGGCTGCAGATGCCATATGCCCCAGGAGCCTCTGAAAATGTTTCAGTGGAACCGCATTCTTGCTCCTGAGATGTCTCAGGCAAGTCAGCAGTGACTGCGCGCGCTCGCTCGTAAGCTGCGCGGACATGGCGACCGAGTCGATGTCCATACCGAGAAAAGAGATCCTCTGCACGGGGCAAAGTTTGCTCTTCTCCCAGTTGACCCGAAGGCCCAGACGAGCTAGGTGCCGGAGCACTAGGTCCCTGTGTTCGCAAACCTGATCTCGAGAGTGAGCTAGGATCAGCCAGTCGTCGATATAACTCAGGATGCGAACCCCGTGTTCCCGAAGGGGAACAAGGGCAGCCTCGACGACCTTCGTGAAGGTGCGAGGAGACAGGGCTAGCCCGAAAGGGAGAACCGCGTACTGGTATGCCTGCCCCTCGAAAGCAAACCGTAGGAACGGTCTGTGTCGAGGAAGAATGGAGACATGAAAGTAGGCGTCCTTCAGGTCGATCGCTGCAAACCAATCCTGGGCCACACGCATTCGAGAACGCGTTTGGGGGAGAGCATCTTGAACGGCAGCCTGTGAAGGGAGCGGTTCAGCACGCGCAAGTCCAGGATTGGCCGTAACCCACCGGTTTTCTTGGGGACAGTGAAGTAGGGGCTGTAGAACCCGGACCTCATCTCGGCTGGAGGGACAGTCTCGATTGCACCCTTCGCCAGCAGGGTGGCAATCTCTGCTCTCATGATAGGGGCATTGCCACCGACCAAAGTGGAGCGGACTCCCCTGAAGCGGGGAGGAGACCGTGCGAACTGAATCGCATAGCCGAGCCTGATGGTGCGCACGATCCAGCGGGACAGACGGGGAAGCTCTAACCAGGCTCCCAGGAACTGAACCAGCGGGATCAAGCGGACGACAGGCGTCCCCCCGGAGGGGCAGCGAAGCGGAGTAACTGGCCCAGACGTGGACGGCATAGCGGCCCGGTGTGGGGGCACAGTTAGCAACCGCGCCCTGACAGAGGGGGCCAGGGGAGAACCATGCTGGTCGTCCCGCGGGGGCCTGCTCTGGCAGGGGTCTGGCGACAGAGGGGGACAGGGGCGAAGCGGTCCGTGGACGGCACGCCGTGTCAAGCACCTCTGGGACAGAGGGGGACGAGGAGAGCACGGCTTGTGGGCGGCGCTCTGTGTCGTCCAAGAACTCTGTCTTCCCAGAGACGGGAGAGTCAGTTCTTAGGAGAATAAGGATTTTTCCCCGGCCCTTCACCGGCGAAAGGAGTGGTCCTGCTACCAACTCCTGGAAGAACTGAGTCCCATCTCTGTGGAGCCCGTCTCAGGAGCGCCGCTTAACCCGGCACGTAGCGGGGGGCGGGGCTGGAGAGGGCTGTGGCGTCCGCCCGCGGCTTTCAGAGCCGGCCCGTCTCTTTAAACGGGCGGGGTGGGAGCCGCGGAGGGGGCGCCTTCGGCAGTGGGCAGACCGAGGGATCTGAGCGGACGGCGGGCCACCGGGACAGAATCACGTCAGTCTGCACATGGGCGGTTGAGAGCTGTTGGGCGAAGTTCTCAACCGCACCGCCGAAGAGGCCGACCTGGGATATGGGAACGTCGGACAGACGGGGCCGCGCGACATTCAGCACATCAGACAGGTTCAGCCACAGAATGGTAGGCATCACCTGACCCAGGGAGCGTACGGCCACTTTCGTCGCTCGGAGAGCAAGGTCAGTGGCGGCGCGCGACTCAGTGAAGAGCCCTGGGTCAGTCCCGCCCTCGTGCAAGTCCATGAGCATCTGGGTCGAGGACCAGCAGAATGGCCATGGCCTGCAGAGAGGCGGCTGCCAGTCCCGTGGTGCTATAGGATCTCGCCACAAATGTAGACGAAAACCATAGACCAGGGGCGGGTGCTTAGGATTGCGCCGAGAAGAAGCACTCTGAGGACACATAGCATCGCAACAGAGCGTTCAGCCGGGGGAACCCCAGTGTACCCGTGACAGCGGCCCCATCGAGGGGGGAAAGGCGAAGGAGATCAGCGAGCGGTCCCGAGAAAACCAGGGGGTCTTCTGGGACTTCGAGATCTCATCATGCACGTCCGGGAGGGAAGGTATTGGGGTTTGCCGTGGACGAGGGTCGGCGGCCTTACCCAAAAACCAATCGTCCCAGGAAAGCATGGCCGTCATCTCTGGATCAGACTCAGGCACAGCCGTATGCACACCAGAGGGTGGCAGCTGTGACGAGTCGTCATTTCGCAGAGAATCAAACCCACCTTGTGAAGCTGCTACAAACATAGTATCATCCTCTGTAGCTTTAAATGAAACACACGGGCCACCAGAGGGTAGACTCGTGGGAATCACCTATTCACTAGCGGGCACCGCCGTTGAGGGGAAGCTGGGGTCACGGACACGGAGTCGGCGCCTTGTTCCAGACCAACACCCTCAGGTCACCCTGGCCACCAGCCGAAGATCGGGGGGTGGATGAGGGGACTCTCACTCTTGCGAGTTGAGACAACCTTTGCTTGGAGAGAGCCTTTCCCTTCAGCTTCCCACCATAACAGACAAAGAGCTGGTCTGAGGTCCTGAAACACCGCGTCCTGTCTACATAGGCGCGAAGAGCGCATACTGGACAGAGCAGTGCCAAGGCTGGGTCTGCCTCCTCCGGGGGTAGCGCTTGCAGGTTCACCACCTGGTCCCGAAAGGGAGTGGTAGGAACCTTGGGCACATATCCGGGCCGGGGTCTCAGGATCACGTGAGAGAAAGCCGGTCCGAATTCCAGGCACGCTTCGTCGACGGAGAATGCGTGCAGGTCCCCTACCCTCTTGATGGAGGCCAGTGCAACCAGGAGCGCTGTCTTCATTGACAGGAACTTAAGCTCGACTGACTGCAGGGGCTCAAAGGGAGCACTCTTCAGGGCAGTTAGAACCACTGAGAGGTCCCAAGAGGGAACGAGAGGAGGGCGAGGAGGATTTAGTCTCCTCGCTCCTCTCAGGAACCTGATGACCAGGTCGTGCTTCCCTACCGACTTACCTTCGACTAGGTCATGGTGTGCGGCAATGGCGGCAACATAGACCTTAAGGGTGGAGGGAGACAGCCTTCGCTCCAACCCCTGCTGAAGGAAGGAAAGCACAACGCTGATCGAGCATCTCCGGGGGTCTTCTCGGTGAGAAGAGCACCAGACGACGAAGAGGTTCCACTTCAACGCGTAGACGTGTCTTGTGGACGACGCTCTAGCGGAAGTGATGGTAGCCGCCACCGCTGGTGGAAGGGTACTCAAACCTACCTCGAGCCGTCCAGGAGCCACACGTGGAGGCTCCAGAGATCGGGGCGAGGGTGCCACAGGGTGCCCCGTCCCTGAGAAAGAAGGTCCTTCCTCAGAGGAATGGGCCAGGGAGGTGCTGTCGCGAGGAGTGCAAGTTCGGGGAACCAGGTCCGGCCGGGCCAATACGGCGCGACCAAAATGACCTGCTCCTCGTCCTCCCTGACCTTGCGCAAGGTCTGCGCAAGAAGGCTCACAGAGGGACACGCATATTTGCGGCCCGGCGGCCAGCTGTGCGCCAGTGCATCCGTGCCGAGCGTGCCCTCGGTCAGGGAAAAATACAGGGCGCAATGGGTCGAGTCGTGAGAGGCAAACAGATCTATCTGTGCGTCCCCGAACTGGTCCCAAATCAGCTGAACCGACTGGGGATGGAGTCACCATTCTCCAGGGAGGGGCTGAAGCCGTGAGAGCTCGTCGGCTGCACAGTTCAGGGCTCCGGGAATGAAAATGGCTCGAAGCGACCTCAGATGCTTCTGACTCCATAGAAGGAGGTGGCGGGCGAGTTGTGACATACGGCGGGAGCGTAGACCACCTTGATGGTTGATGTACGCTACAGTAGCGGTATTGTCTGAGCGGACTAGTACGTGTTGACCCCTGAGCAACGCCCGGAAGCGGTGCAGGGCAAGGCGTACTGCCAACAACTCGAGGCAATTGACATGCCATAGCCGCTGGGGTCCTGTCCAGGAGCCCGCAGCAGCATGTCCATTGCACATGGCGCCCCAGCCCGTGGTGGAGGCATCCGTGGAGACCACAACATGCCGGGAAGCTCGTTCCAGGGGGACACCCGCCCTGAGAAAACTGAGGTTCGACCACGGGGTGAGGAACTGACGGCAGGTCGGAGTAACTGGTACCTGGAGCGTGCCTTGATGCCATTGCCCACCTCGGGACTCGGTCGCGAAGCCAAAGCTGAAGCGGTCTCATATGAAGCAATCCGAGCGGCGTGACCGCGGCTGCAGATGCCATATGCCCCAGGAGCCTCTGAAAATGTTTCAGTGGAACCGCATTCTTGCTCCTGAGATGTCTCAGGCAAGTCAGCAGTGACTGCGCGCGCTCGCTCGTAAGCTGCGCGGACATGGCGACCGAGTCGATGTCCATACCGAGAAAAGAGATCCTCTGCACGGGGCAAAGTTTGCTCTTCTCCCAGTTGACCCGAAGGCCCAGACGAGCTAGGTGCCGGAGCACTAGGTCCCTGTGTTCGCAAACCTGATCTCGAGAGTGAGCTAGGATCAGCCAGTCGTCGATATAACTCAGGATGCGAACCCCGTGTTCCCGAAGGGGAACAAGGGCAGCCTCGACGACCTTCGTGAAGGTGCGAGGAGACAGGGCTAGCCCGAAAGGGAGAACCGCGTACTGGTATGCCTGCCCCTCGAAAGCAAACCGTAGGAACGGTCTGTGTCGAGGAAGAATGGAGACATGAAAGTAGGCGTCCTTCAGGTCGATCGCTGCAAACCAATCCTGGGCCACACGCATTCGAGAACGCGTTTGGGGGAGAGCATCTTGAACGGCAGCCTGTGAAGGGAGCGGTTCAGCACGCGCAAGTCCAGGATTGGCCGTAACCCACCGGTTTTCTTGGGGACAGTGAAGTAGGGGCTGTAGAACCCGGACCTCATCTCGGCTGGAGGGACAGTCTCGATTGCACCCTTCGCCAGCAGGGTGGCAATCTCTGCTCTCATGATAGGGGCATTGCCACCGACCAAAGTGGAGCGGACTCCCCTGAAGCGGGGAGGAGACCGTGCGAACTGAATCGCATAGCCGAGCCTGATGGTGCGCACGATCCAGCGGGACAGACGGGGAAGCTCTAACCAGGCTCCCAGGAACTGAACCAGCGGGATCAAGCGGACGACAGGCGTCCCCCCGGAGGGGCAGCGAAGCGGAGTAACTGGCCCAGACGTGGACGGCATAGCGGCCCGGTGTGGGGGCACAGTTAGCAACCGCGCCCTGACAGAGGGGGCCAGGGGAGAACCATGCTGGTCGTCCCGCGGGGGCCTGCTCTGGCAGGGGTCTGGCGACAGAGGGGGACAGGGGCGAAGCGGTCCGTGGACGGCACGCCGTGTCAAGCACCTCTGGGACAGAGGGGGACGAGGAGAGCACGGCTTGTGGGCGGCGCTCTGTGTCGTCCAAGAACTCTGTCTTCCCAGAGACGGGAGAGTCAGTTCTTAGGAGAATAAGGATTTTTCCCCGGCCCTTCACCGGCGAAAGGAGTGGTCCTGCTACCAACTCCTGGAAGAACTGAGTCCCATCTCTGTGGAGCCCGTCTCAGGAGCGCCGCTTAACCCGGCACGTAGCGGGGGGCGGGGCTGGAGAGGGCTGTGGCGTCCGCCCGCGGCTTTCAGAGCCGGCCCGTCTCTTTAAACGGGCGGGGTGGGAGCCGCGGAGGGGGCGCCTTCGGCAGTGGGCAGACCGAGGGATCTGAGCGGACGGCGGGCCACCGGGACAGAATCACGTCAGTCTGCACATGGGCGGTTGAGAGCTGTTGGGCGAAGTTCTCAACCGCACCGCCGAAGAGGCCGACCTGGGATATGGGAACGTCGGACAGACGGGGCCGCGCGACATTCAGCACATCAGACAGGTTCAGCCACAGAATGGTAGGCATCACCTGACCCAGGGAGCGTACGGCCACTTTCGTCGCTCGGAGAGCAAGGTCAGTGGCGGCGCGCGACTCAGTGAAGAGCCCTGGGTCAGTCCCGCCCTCGTGCAAGTCCATGAGCATCTGGGTCGAGGACCAGCAGAATGGCCATGGCCTGCAGAGAGGCGGCTGCCAGTCCCGTGGTGCTATAGATCTCGCCACAAATGTAGACGAAAACCATAGACCAGGGGCGGGTGCTTAGGATTGCGCCGAGAAGAAGCACTCTGAGGACACATAGCATCGCAACAGAGCGTTCAGCCGGGGGAACCCCAGTGTACCCGTGACAGCGGCCCCATCGAGGGGGGAAAGGCGAAGGAGATCAGCGAGCGGTCCCGAGAAAACCAGGGGGTCTTCTGGGACTTCGAGATCTCATCATGCACGTCCGGGAGGGAAGGTATTGGGGTTTGCCGTGGACGAGGGTCGGCGGCCTTACCCAAAAACCAATCGTCCCAGGAAAGCATGGCCGTCATCTCTGGATCAGACTCAGGCACAGCCGTATGCACACCAGAGGGTGGCAGCTGTGACGAGTCGTCATTTCGCAGAGAATCAAACCCACCTTGTGAAGCTGCTACAAACATAGTATCATCCTCTGTAGCTTTAAATGAAACACACGGGCCACCAGAGGGTAGACTCGTGGGAATCACCTATTCACTAGCGGGCACCGCCGTTGAGGGGAAGCTGGGGTCACGGACACGGAGTCGGCGCCTTGTTCCAGACCAACACCCTCAGGTCACCCTGGCCACCAGCCGAAGATCGGGGGGTGGATGAGGGGACTCTCACTCTTGCGAGTTCACCGAGTCTCGACCTATATGACGCGATGATCATGTTCCCACAGAGAGAACATGAGTCATCCACGAGCGCTGCTCTAGTATGATCAAGCCCAAACATACCAGACAACGCTCGTGCCCATCAGAGTCCGATACCAAGCTGCCGCAACCATTCGTTTTTTTTTTTTTTTTTTTTTTTTAAATGCACGGGCGAGCCGTCTTTAAAAAGACGTGCCGCGTGCGCTCTTTTAGAGAGAAAACTCAAGTGTTGAAGCGCCCGGGGAAGCACGCGCTCTCTGATGAACCACTGCAGAGATAAGCAGGAAGCACGCACTCGCCGGAGATCGCCGTCACACCAACACTCGAGGCACTCGTTCGTGAAGCTGATAATTCAGAGTTGGCTTGTGGAGAGAAGAATACACTTGGCTCCGAAGCGAAAACATAAACTGCTGTTGCGGACTTCCTCCTTTTATACCCATGAGGTGGGGCGGAGTTACGTCATGCAAATTCCGCAGACCCATGGCATTTCTTTGCCATTGGCTCGTTTTGTAATACTCGAAGTTGATAGGCTTTCTAAGCGAAACCCCATTCGTCGTCATCCGACGTAACTCGGAGTGACAACGAAAGGGAACTACTTGAGCACTAGTTAAAGCCCAAATTACGCAAAATAACGAATTGAGTTTAAATCATTTGCTGACAGCTTGGTCCCCCCCAGTTAAAAAATCCTATCTGCGCCACTGCTGATTCATAACAAAAGATTTGTAAAGGCTTCGAAGCTTCATGAAGCAGTGTTTTGAAATTGCCATCACTAGCCTTGACTTTGTTTCGTGTTATGATTTAGTTATATTATTAAACTTTGCATTTGGGTCCTTACCAGCTTGCCTCCAGCCATTCATTACAACCGGCCCCATCTGTGGAACAATAACACATCAAACTAAAACTTTACATAACAAAAAGGTTAAAATGCTATATTGCTGGGTTACAAACAAAATGCAGTAACTACACCTTTTGTCAAAACTGAGTTTGACTATACTTAAATGGATATAAAATCAATCAAAATCTTTGTTCACAGTTTTAGTTAACACAGTTACCGCATTTTGTAAGAATACATCAAAATATGTCTGTAGAATAGGTAAATCTCACACACACACACACCCGAACCGTCTGATGTTGAGTCATCTCACACTGCCTGGGAGTGGAAATGCGGCTAATACTGATTTCTACTTCAATCAAAGAAAGAGGAAATAGAGTGTAATGTGTCAGTCCAGTAAGGAGACTACACAAAACAAGGATATGTGCAATTTTAAGTTTCAAGTTTCCAGATTATTCCCTTTTGCCATTTTACATCATCACATGTATAACATAACATTAGAAAATAACATTAGAAAATAAACATTAGAAAATAACATTAGAAAATAAACGGTTTCACTTTATTTTGATGGTCCCTTTAACACATTCTGTTGTCTATAATTAACAATGCACCTTCATGTCTACTAACTCTCATTAGAGTATTAGTAGAGTATTAGTAGACTGGTAGGGTTAGGGTTAGAATAAGTTGACATGTGGTTGCAAAGTTACTTATAGTCAGTAGAGTGTCTGTTGGAGGACCATCACAATAAAGAGTTCGCAGATATGAAGCAGATAGTCCACTAATACTCTAATGAGAGTTAGTTGACATGTAGTTGCAAAGTTACTTATAGTCAACAGAATGTTCAAAGGGGACCATCAAAATAAAGTGTTAGCAAATAAACATTAGAAAATGCCAAGCGTCTGGTTGAGGAACTCCCTGAGAAGACAAAGGACGTTTCTGGAAATGAACACTTGAACTCTCTCTTGAGAAACTAGCATCCCCATCCAAGACGAAATCTCACTCCTCTACAGGCCCGGCGTCAAGGGGGGGCTTGGGGGGGCTTAGCCCCCCCTATGATAATCTCAAGCCCCCCTAGCGGTGATCTGAAAATGATTATGTGACTGAGCGTTCGTGCAGGGTTTTTCTAAACACTTATGAATAAGATAACTATAAACGAGAACCGTCTGAACTGTTCTCTACTTTACCCCTTTTGTACACTCCACACGTCTGCAGTGCATTACGGCTACGACAAGATTTTATTCTGTCCTCCACGCGGTGCCAACTCACACCAGGAGCATTTCAGAAGCAACGCGACTGGATGCGCGAGACCACGTGATTTGCCTGTCCGATGTGATTTTTCTTGATTTTTGGGTTTCTACCTTACAGTCTATGGTTTCTACCAAGGATATATTGGTGTGCAATACAATTGGGAGTCCTTACAGGGTGTTTATTTTAAAAATGTACAGTGTTTATTTACTATTATTTTGTATTTACGGTGCGGCTTGGACGCGGCGTCCGTTGAAAATAGACTAGGCCTGGGACACAGTGGCTGCGTGGCGTGCGCGTCTCAGCTGCGTGGCGTGTCCGTTTTTATTTCGGCTCCCATGTTAACAGGTTAGAGCTTGCACACTGCCTGCGTGACACGCGCGTCTCAGGCGCGGCATGAGCCGCGCGGAAAACGCGTGCATGCTAGAAATAGAACCGACGCCTATTTTTCACGCGACACGCAAGCGTGTTGGAAGCGTTTCCAGGCAAAATAGAATAGGAAAAGATGTTTATATGTTATTTTGTACACGAATACATATTAATAAATTACATTTTCGACTAATTTAGATATAAATACAGGCCTAATTTAAAAATAAATAAATAAATAGGCCTAATTATCAATTTTCAAATATTGCACCTGTCAATACAGAATGACATATTCTGTATTTTGCTGTCAATACTGCTGTGCTGACAGTGTCTTTATCAGTAGGCTTTATATTTAAGCTTAACACGAAGTACAGGGCTTGCACAACTATCTCCCATATGTCGAACAAGGGTGATGCGTGTCAGCCACGCAGCCAGGGGCGTCGCACCCGTGTTAAAACACCCACACTTTTCCCGGTGAGAGGGTTCAACACCCGCTCTTTTTCTGCAGTTTTTCCGCAGTTTTGCACAAACAACTCACTACAGTCGATCCTCCGTGTCCCTGGCCGCTCTGTGTCAGCGCTTGCTGCGGCTCCTCCTCTCCCCCTCCCTCTCAAACATGACACCGGCTCTGAGTGTGACCGGCTGATGACTGGCTGTTCTGCCTTAAGTCCCGCCTCTCTTGGTGTGTTAGATTTTTCAGTCAGCTCGTGCTGAGGAGGCGGGAACTTATGGTTATGGTTATTTACATCTCCCTTTTCCAGGTACTTTGAATGAGTGTTTATGCTTTCGATATGTGTTTGGGATTGGGAAGATGTTATGTTTATGTTTTGTTGACATGTCGAGTGTTTTCGGTATTATATTTCGTTTTTTAGACTAAACAGCACAATACTTTTTAAGTAGGCATTCTGTTTGTGCTGCGTGATTTAAAGAAAAGTGCGCACTTTGCTCACGCGATCATTCAGCATGGTGATCTGGTGTTTTCTCCAAAATAAAAACTCAAGGGTTTATTTCTTGCAAGTGAAGAAATTAGGACAAAAGTATTGTAATTTTCCTATTCTATAGCGTAATATAAAATTTACTTTTGAAATATTCATTTTCATTTATACAGCATACATTTATAGGCTATATGGATTTTCCATCATAGGAATAATTATATAAATCATTATTATATTATTATAATAAATGTTTGGCATTCTAAAACACCAGTGATAATGTAATGTAGACTGAGACTCTATATCATAACTAAAAATAAGTTTGAGCCCTCTTTAGGTACAAGTCAATGCTTTTTCTTTGTTCAATGTGCACAGTTCATGGGTTGAAGCCAGTTGAAGCTCTTAATTTTGAGCTCTCAGAGTGCACCAGATTGATGTAAAATGTAAAAAAAAATCTTTCGGGGGAGCATGCCCCCCAACCCCCCTAGAGGGACAGAGGTCCACACAACATAGTTTTCCAAAATCCAGTGGGAAAGAACGATCATTTATGAACTTTACCCCAGCATAATGTTAATGCCAAATTTAACTACATTTGTCCTGCCTAAGGAGGGGCCAACAAGACATTGTGCTCTCTGAATTCTTAATCAGGGCCCTGACCACATCCATCCCCCGCACTTTTGAAAAGCTTGCTACGCCCCTGCACGCAGCTGACACGCAACAGAAACGCCACGCTTACGCCACGCAGCCAGTGTGTCCCAGGCCTTACGTTAGCACCTATCTTACCCCTTTTCCACCAAAAAAGAACTGGTTCGGAACTGGTGCTGGTTCAAAGTTGGTTCGGAGTTGGTTCAACTTGCGAACCTTTTCAGAACCTGTTTGTTTTTCCACTGACTAGAGCACCCAGCGAACGACATCGTTACGTCACTGTGTATGTCGCCATACGTCTTAGCTAGAAACGCTTGCAAGTACAACATTACTTTGGGATTATCTCTAACTCGTGTACCAAGAAGGCTTCAAAAACAATTGAAATATGTAAGTCTTTTAATCTTTTCCTTTGATATGTAATCTTTTCTGATTAGTTATGTACCCCTGTTTTGTGTCTTTTTTTTCCCTTTCCAATTATTTGTTCTATATTGTGACTGTTTTCTTCTTTGCTTAGTTATAATGTTTTCAAAAAAAAAAAAAATAGAAACGCTTGCGCCAACTTCAAGCATAACAATTACAAAGGCGGACTACATCGTGTTTCTGCAAATGTTCCGGGCTTTGCGATCCTATATTATGGTCAGAAAAGATGTTTAGAACACATCTAAACCCGCCCCCAGCCCCCGACGTAAGCATGACGTGGTAAAAGAACGGTTCTAGTCCAGCAAAGAGTTGGTGCCGCTTTGGAACCAGTTTTCCTGGCCGAGAACCGGTTCTTTGGCTGTCGAAACACAAAGAACTGGTTCGTGCGCAGGCACCGGCTCCGAACCGGCTCTCAAAATGCTTTGGTGGAAAAGGGGTATCTTTAGTGAAGCGGTGCGGAGAGCCGCTTCTAGGATGCTTCTGAAACACCGCGTCGCGGTTGGTGTAAACACAAGCGACTAGAGTGGGCGCGATAAGCTCCGGTGCTCCGGTGTTTCTTACTCCGGTGTCGCAGCCGTAGCGCGCCGCAGACTAGTGTTAACTAGTTTAACACTAAATAATTCTCTTTTTTTTCAATATGGGGCACGAGAGAAACAGACCACCACCACCCCCCCCCCCCCCCCCCCCGCAAGCCCCCCTAAGAATTGTAAAAGCCCCCCCAAGTCGTTTGTCCTGGCTCCGGGACTGCTCCTCTATCTCATCTCTCTCTCATGCTGAGATCGCCTGAATTCACCCAAAAATCGATATGGTTTAATGTGAACAAATTTATCATACAACACAATACATGTCTGGCATCCCAAATAAACAATAATTCTGAGGCACTCAAAAGGAATATAAGTTTAAAAAGCCTTTATTTAAACTTGGCTATCCATTAAAAAAAAATTGCCAACATGTTTCGGCCTCTTTGGCCTTCTTCAGGGCAAATTCAAAATGGCAGTCCGTAGACTGCATGCTATATGTCTGCATGTGGTCACATGACCTAGAAGCACAGGTGCTCATCTGCACATATCACCTGACAGAGAGCAATTACAAGAAGTTACTTTAGATAAGACAAGTCACATTTTCACATCAGGATAGTTTAAAATATCAATATAAATGGATACATATAGCAAGAGGTTACTTTATATGACAAGTTACAGAAAAATGTTACATTGTAAAAAATATTTAATTTCATTTCATGCTCTAATAAATATGTGCAATCTCAGATGTTGAATAATTTTACAATTTCTATATTTTATCACTTTTCACATCAAGATACAATTTGAAATATTAATATAGACAGATACATATAGCAAAACATTGACATGTGCATATAGTCAGTTACAAGAAAGGAGAAAAATCCAATTCCAAGTTTAGACCAGGGAATTGATTAGCTTTTAAAGTATAAATCAAAAAGGATGCTCTTTGTAAAAGTTTTTTGAGTCTATCTCCCCCTCTTGGTGATATTTTAACATGTTCTATCCCAAAGATTTTTAGAGTATCGCTACTTCCGTGGTTCGCCTCTTTGTAATGTAGAGCCATAGGATACTGGTGGTTGCTTGTTCTTATCGCATATTTGTGCTCTGCTAATCTTTCTTTAAGTTTACGCTTAGTTCTTCCAATATAAAAACAGCCACAAGGACATTCAAGTCTATAGACAACAAATGAGGTATTACAATTAATAAATGAGTGTATACTGTATTCACGATTTGATGTCACATCTGTAAAAATATTGGTCTTGACCATATTGTTACAGTGATTACAGTTTCCACACTTTTAGTTACCTCTTTTTGTGCCTAGCCAGGTTTTATTCTGTACAGGAGGCATATAGCTTTTCACAAGACTATCTTTTAGAGTAGGAGCTCGTTTAAAGGTGATAGTAGGTACCTACGGCAGTACATCTCTCAAAACGGTATCACTTTTTATTATGTCCCAATTCTTCTTGATTATTTGTTTTATCTTATTGGCTTGACTACTGTATTGTGTTATCGATCAGGGGTTCGTTTCCCGTACAACGACGTAACTCACTGGTTTAACTACCATAGTACGATGCATCGTTGAAGAACTCACCTTGCTAGTCAGGGGTGCGTTTCCCGAAAGCATCGTTAGCCAACTATGGTCGCAAGTTCCGTCGTTACTAACATAGTCCAACGATTTGGTGTTTCCCGAAACCATACTGTCGCAAATTGGTCGTTCAACCACGTTGGTTAATGATGTCAGGCACCTGTTGGAACTTCTTTTAATGAATCTGTTGAGATCGAATTAATGCTAGATGTTTTGCTATAAATTACGGACATGGCATCTGAGGACAATTTTGAATTTCTGCTCTATTTCCAGATTCAATCATTGGCTCGTTTTTACGTGGCAGAGCACGTTCGCACCTGCGCACTCTCCAAAAACGGTGCTTTAAATCTCTTGACAAACTAAAAGATGTAAATGACATGTGTATGTATTCTAAATAAAAGATACAGATGGGACTGAATGTCAGCTTGCTTATTTTGCTCAAAGTAAGGAAGTCCTCATGTCATGCAAACTAGAAACTCTGCTTCTAACCACAGGTCGAGAGCTGTTGTTCCAACTACACAACTTTGCGATGCTGTTTGCGAATGTTCGTTGGAACGATGGTTTCGGGAAACACCAAATCGTTGGACTATGTTAGTAACGACGGAACTTGCGACCATAGTTGGCTAACGATGCTTTCGGGAAACACACCCCTGACTGGCGAGTTTGTGATCGTGGGCCCACATAATATGAACGGCCGGTGCGAGGACCCTGTGTGACTTTGGCACCCGAATGGCCGAGGATAGTAAGAGTAAAGTGTTAAATCGAATAATCAAATGTGTCGCCAAACTATTAAATAAAAGACCAATAACCAATTGGCATTCTAACCTAAATTCGAGGCCGTTATTAAATGGAGTCAGATAAAAGTTTAATTGGGATTAAATTACTTTGCCACACTGAAAAGACAGTAACATGCAGTGAATCTTCACCTGCTTACCGGAAACTGTCATTGCACCGATTGGGTAGGCCTTACACATTATTATAATGTCAGTTTCTCTCATGTGTCTTCATTAACAGAGTGAATGGAAGTACTCCGCATTCTGAAGGCAATAAACTTTTCATCCCAAAATCATCCTCTGATTTGAATGGTGTATACATCTGTACAGCATCAACCGAGTATGGAAGTGTGTCAGGTGTGCTCTATGTGGATAACACTGGTGAGTCCTTTAATATCTATATATTTTAAAATAGTTATGTTTTTTATTATTATTTTATTCATATTATTCTTCAGGTCTATTTCATACATGTATGCATTTAGGAACAGAAGTAAATCCACACAGAGACAACAATATTCATAGACAAAACTTAAATATGTAACCTGACAGTTCTCCACTCTTTTTCTCTATACTTTATTCCATGTTTTGTAGGATCCACTGATGTCTGTTGGGACCTGTTGGGTTTTATCTCCAGCTGTGCCATCCTGGGGTTTACTGTGGTTTTTGTTCTGCAGAGTCTCGAGTTCTAAAGTTTTACTGAAGTAAAAGTAGATTTAAAGCACTATTAATTAGAAATCATCATAGGTCATCTCATGGTAAAGTCAACCACAGCTGAACTGTTGTGTGTGACAGAGCAGTGCTTCGGAAGTACCTATGTTGTGTTTCATGACCGCTTCAATGCTTGTGTGTGAATAATGTGTGCATCGGTTTTATATTTACTATGTTATTCTTGGGTGTGTTTGAGTTCACTCTTGGAAAATAAAAAGGATCAAAAACTGTTATTGTCACAATACAGGGTGTGTGTGTGTGTGTGTGTGTGTGTGTGTGTGTGTGTAGCAGACAGACAGACGAAGACTAGAAGAATATAATTCCAACACGAAGTTTAATAAATCCATACTGACAAGATAATCCAATAAGGGCAGAGGAACTGTTGTGGTTTCTATTGTTTTGAAAATAACTTCGCAGAGATCTTTGATGCCAGAAATAATTAGACTTTATTTTCCATCAATAAAGCGAACGCCGTTCCGTTCCATAGAACGGCACTCTGACGCTCCCGAGTATGTTTTGGTTAAGAGTTATATACAGGTGCTGGTCATATAATTAGAATATCATCAAAAAGTTGATTTCAGTAATTCCATTCAAAAAGTGAAATTTGGATATTATATTCATTAATTACACACCGACTGATATATTTCAAGTGTTCATTCCTTTTAACTAATGAAAACCCCAAAATCATTATCTCAGAAAATTAGAATATTGTGAAAAGGTTCAATATTGAAGACACCTGGTGCCACACTCTAATCAGCTAATCAACTCGAAACACCTGCAAAGGCCTTTAAATGGTCTCTCAGTCTAGTTCTGTAGGCTACACAATCATGGGGAAGACTGCTGACTTGACTGCTGACTTGACAGCTGTCCAAAAGACAACCATTGACATCTTGCACAAGGAGGGCAAGACACAAAAGGTCATTGCTAAAGAGGCTGGCTGTTCACAGAGCTCTGTGTCCAAGCACATTAATAGAGAGGCGAAGGGAAGGAAAAGATGTGGTAGAAAAAAGTGTACAAGCAATAGAGATAACTGCACCATGGAGAGGATTGTGAAACAAAACCCATTCAAAAATGTGGGGGAGATTCACAAAGAGTGGACTGCAGCTGGAGTCAGTGCTTCAAGAACACCACACACAGACGTATTCAAGACATGGGTTTCAGCTGTCGCATTCCTTGTGTCAAGCCACTCTTGAACAAGACACAGCGTCAGAAGCGTCTCGCCTGGGCTAAAGACAAAAAGGACTGGACTGCTGCTGAGTGGTCCAAAGTTATGTTCTCTGATGAAAGTAAATTTTGCATTTCCTTTAGAAAAAATGGTCCCAGAGTCTGCAGGAAGAGAGGAGAAGCACAGAATCCACGTTACTTGAAGTCCAGTGTAAAGTTTCCACAGTCAGTGATGGTTTGGGGTGCCATGTCATCTGCTGGTGTTGGTCCACTGTGTTTTCTGAGGTCCAAGATCAACGCAGCCGTCTACCAGGAAGTTTTAGAGCCTTTCATACTTCCTGCTGCTGACCAACTTTATGGAGATGCAGTTTCATTTTCCAACAGGACTTGGCACCTGCACACAGTGCCAAAGCTACCAGTACCTGGTTTAAGGATCATGGTATCCCTGTTCTTAATTGGCCAGCAAACTCGCCTGACCTTAACCCCATAGAAAATCTATGGGGTATTGTGAAGAGGAAGATGCGATACGCCAGACCCAACAATGCAGAAGTGTTGAAGGCCACTATCAGAGCAACCTGGGCTCTCATAACACCTGAGCAGTGCCACAGACTGATCGACTCCATGCCACGCCCCATTGCTGCAGTAATTCAGGCAAAAGGAGCCCCAACTAAGTATTGAGTGCTGTACATGCTCATACTTTTCATGTTCATACTTTTCAGTTGGCCAACATTTCTAAAAATCCTTTTTTTTGTATTGGTCTTAAGTAATATTCTAATTTTCGGAGATACTGAATTTGGGATTTTCATTAGTTGTCAGTTTTATTCATCACAATTAAATGAAATAAACATTTGAAATATATCAGTCTGTGTGCAAGGAATGAATATAATATCCAAGTTTCACTTTTTGAATGGAATTACTGAAATAAATCAACTTTTTGATGATATTCTAATTATATGACCAGCATCTGTACATACATCTTCTTCCAAAGAAGGTAACATGCCCTATAGATAGTTTTGGGTAAATGTCTTATACCATGAACTTCTCAGAATAGAATTGACATTCAGGGTCTTTTTACAGAAGGTCTTTTTGAAGCTTCCAAAGTCACCTACACAGAGTCCCATTCAGAGGAAATAACCCATACAGGAAATAATTGTGTATTCTTATATAGCTAAATTACTTATTTTCTAAATAATAAAATCTTCAACAAAACACACCCAACGTGAGCGAGCAGAGAAGGAATGTGAGGGTTTAATAACAAATACAAACCAGACTAAATAATTACACACAGCTGAAACCAAAACCACAAACGAGGAGCAGGAGAACTGAACAAAGAAGACAAGTGACAAATTAAAACAAACTGAAAGTCCATGAAACAAAACGAAACAAACAAAATATAACAGTTACTGTGGCATCACTGTTGCTCCGAAATGAGTCGTCAAAGGTTGTTGTTTTTTTTAATCAAAGGCAAATGCATGTAACATTTTAAATGGTCAAACATTACACAAAAAAAAGAAACCAAATACAATTCTATTTTGTATTTTTACATTGTGTAATGCATTTGTTACATTTGTTCTATTTATTAAAACTGTAATGATTTGGTTGTGGTGGTGAGACAGCACTCAGCAGACAGAGTGAAAATCCAAATGCAGTTCTACTTCAATCAAAGAAAGAGGAAATAGAGTGTAATGTGTCAGTCCAGTAAGGAGACGACACAAAACAAGGATATGTGCAATTTTAAGTTTCAAGTTTCCAGATTATTCCCTTTTGCCATTTTACATCATCACATGTATAACATAACATTAGAAAATAAACATTAGAAAATGCCGGGCAGTCTGGTTGAGGAACTCCCCGAGAAGACAAAGGACGTTTCTGGAAATGAACACTTGAACTCTCTTGAGAAACTAGCATCCCCATCCAAGACGAAATCTCACTCCTCCATCTCGTCTCTCTCTCTCATGCTGAGATCGCCTGAATTCACCCAAAAATCGATATGGTTTAATGTGAACAAATTTATCATACAACACAATACATGTCTGGCATCATTTGAAATGTGCGACTGGTACAAAGGTCTCATCCTCAAAGAAGTCAAACATAAGGTAATACAGTTTTTAAGAGATTAGAGATATCTTGCTTACAGAGGAGGGTTGGTCTTCCATGCAAATGTCCTCCAGTCATAAAAGGTGCAAACTCTGGTGGAGACAGTGATTAATGCAAATTCCCATTATATGTTTCCATGTGAAAGAAGTTTCTGTCTCGGTCTGAGTACTGAGCATTAAAGAAATGCCACAAGAGGCTCAGCGCTATTTTGTAGTTGAAATCACCCCGTAATGCTGGACGTCTTCACACATTCAGCATTATGTATTTTTCTAATGTCAGGTTTGCATCTTTTCTCTTTATTCCAGAGCATTTGATGTTTTGTATTTATTATCTTAGAACTGATTATGTAATTGGCATGAGACATTAACCTGACTATTAATAAATTGTTGCATTTGGATTTATTCTGGTGGTGAGACAGCATTCAGCAGACAGAGTGAAAATCCAAACGCAGTTTATTATCAAATGTAATCCAAGATCATAGTCCATACCAGGGAGAGGATCAAGCACATGTAAACACAGTCCCAAATAAAAATCCAATCCACAGAGGAAGACAGGAACAAGAAATCCAAAACACAAGAAAAGATAAATATAAAGAAACCAGGAACTGCTCTAAATACTGACAGAGTGTGAACCAAACCAAACAAGACTTCATCCTGATTGAATTAAATAGCAGACATCCCAAGTCTCCCAAAAGTTCTGGGAGTCTCCCGCATGTTGATAGCAGCTCCCTGATGCCCGCAAAGTAGTGCAAAGACACAGCTGAAACAGATAAACTAATAATGAGCAGAGGGTTCTGGGAAATGAAGTCCGGGAATAACAGAGTCTATGTAAACGGTAAGAGGCTAAAGTCCATCAGTTGGCACATGATGGCACCTGCAGCTGACAGATGTAACAAAAAACAATATAAATGTCGTTAGTTAAAAAAAAATGTATTTTTACATTTATTCCAAAATAATAACGACAGTAACAATTTAAACAATTTACTGTATTTTATTTGTGACCTGATGTTCAGCTGTTCTTTTTAATAGTCAGCTTATTCTCCGCGGTCGATAAACAATCACACCCCTGAAGTATTAGTACCTCTCTACGGTATACATTTTGGAACCAAAACTGTACATATTTACTTAAATGGTAGGCCTGCATATTAGAGGTTTTTTGAAAGTATAGTGTCCCAGTGACAGCTTATGGACCATTGTTTCTGAGTGTAGTGATGGCTTCTCTGATGTGAATATTAGATCACTCCAGTTCATTCCTGATGTCCATGTTCAAATCCCTGTATTCCATGCAGTAGATTGTGCGCAACAGGTTTTTCAGCAAATTTTTGATCCTGTTGATAATTTAAAGACCCTAGAAATTTGCATCAGTAGGTTAATATATTTATAAATAGGCATTATACTTATTGTTTAACAAAATGTTATAAAGAATGTTTACTGTAAGTTATGTGAGAATAAAATGTTTTAAAAATGTGCCCTAAATGTTGTAACAAGCATTGCCAAAGGCATTCTATTTTCAATGAATGATGTATTATGATACAAACATAAAATATTATGAAATTGTATTATTTGTGTCTTGATAAGATGGAAAATAGCAATACATTAATTTTATGATGTCTCTAGTCTTGCCATTTTTAGGGTTAAACTTTCTGTTCATCAAAGAAGTTAAAAAAGAACTGCATCACAGTTTCCACATTCATTAAACAGCACAACTCTGATAATAGAAATGATAATACAGGTCCTTCTCAAAAACTCAAAAAAATGCACTCAATACTTGGTCGGGAATCCTTTTGCAGAAATGACTGCTTCAATGCGGCGTGGCATGGAGGCAATCAGCCTGTGGCACTGCTGAGGTGTTATGGAGGCCCAGGATGCTTCGATAGTGGCCTTAAGCTCATCCAGAGTGTTGGGTCTTGCGTCTCTCAACTTTCTCTTCACAATATCCCACAGATTCTCTATGGGGTTCAGGTCAGGAGAGTTGGCAGGCCAATTGAGCACAGTAATACCATGGTCAGTAAACCATTTACCAGTGGTTTTGGCACTGTGAGCAGGTGCCAGGTCGTGCTGAAAAATGAAATCAGATGGAAGCATGAAGTGCTCCAAAATCTCCTGATAGCTAGCTGCATTGACCCTGCCCTTGATAAAACACAGTGGACCAACACCAGCAGCTGACATGGCACCCCAGACCATCACAGACTGTGGGTACTTGACACTGGACTTCAGGCATTTTGGCATTTCCTTCTCCCCAGTCTTCTTCCAGACTCTGGCACCTTGATTTCCGAATGACATGCAAAAGTTGCTTTCATCCGAAAAAAGTACTTTGGACCACTGAGCAACAGTCCAGTGCTGCTTCTCTGTAGCCCAGGTCAGGCACTTCTGCCGCTGTTTCTGGTTCAAAAGTGGCTTGACCTGGGGAATGCGGCACCTGTAGCCCATTTCCTGCACACGCCTGTGCACGGTGGCTCTGGATGTTTCTACTCCAGACTCAGTCCACTGCTTCCGCAGGTCCCCAAGGTCTGGAATCGGTCCTTCTCCACAATCTTCCTCAGGGTCCGGTCACCTCTTCTCGTTGTGCAGCGTTTTTTGCCACACTTTTTCCTTCCCACAGACTTCCCACTGAGGTGCCTTGATACAGCACTCTGGGAACAGCCTATTTGTTCAGAAATTTCTTTCTGTGTCTTACCCTCTTGCTTGAGGGTGTCAATGATGGCCTTCTGGACAGCAGTCAGGTCGGCAGTCTTACCCATGATTGCGGTTTTGAGTAATGAAACAGGCTGGGAGTTTTTAAAAGCCTCAGGAATCTTTTGCAGATGTTTAGAGTTAATTAGTTGATTCAGATGATTAGGTTAATAGCTCGTTTAGAGAACCTTTTCATGATATGCTAATTATTTGAGATAGGAATTTTGGGTTTTCATGAGCTGTATGCCAAAATCATCAGTATTAAAACAATAAAAGACCTGAAATATTTCAGTTGGTGTGCAATGAATCTAAAATATATGAAAGTTTAATTTTTATCATTACATTATGGAAAATAATGAATTTTATCACAATATGCTAATTTTTTGAGAAGGACCTGTAGATATTAGAAATGGTTCTAAAGCATCAAATCAGCATATTAGAATGAAGGATCTGCAGGATCATGTGACAATGGAGTAATGGCTGCTGGAAATGAATCTATTAACTGTAGTTTTGATCAAATAAATTCTGACTTGCTGAACATAAGAATCTTATGAAAATAGACTATAGATTAGAAATATAATTTTTTCATCTAGAAAATAGATGAAAAATAGAAGAAAAAAATACTGATCCCAGAATTTTGAACAGTAGTGTGAACCTAACAGACTGTTCAGATAATTATGATCACCACCACCATGGGGTGGTGATGGCGCAGTGGATAAGACACATGCCTTTGGTGTGAGAGACCCGTATTCGAATCCACTGTGAAACACCAATGTGTCCCTGAGCAAGACACTTAACCCCTAGTTGCTCCAGAGGCGTGCAACCTCTGAAATATAGCAATTGTAAGTCGCTATGGATAAAAGCGTCAGCTAAATGTAAAAAAAAAAAAAAAAAAAAAAAAAAAAAAATGATCAAGTCAGTCACTGTAAACTGGTTCCTCAAATCTGATTGCTTGATTTGAATGTTGTTCCAGGATCATAAAGGATGTACTCTTGAATCAAGTTCACCGCCTGGGACAGCGTCATCTATCTGTTATAAAATTGCTTGTAGTTGTTGTATGGGTTTATTTCAATTAGCAAAGGGAAATGCAGTGGGTAAGTTACATGCATTGAGTGATCTGTAGATTTATTGTTAAAAATGTTTTAAACACAAAAGATATTGTTCTACTTTAAAGTGTTGTTGTGATGAACATATTGAGAAACTTTCGTGTTTGTGGTTGAATGCGTTGTTTCATATCAAATGAGTTGAGCACGTGTTCACGAGGATCGAGATGTTTTTGTGTATTACCTTGTGATTTGTATAAGATTTATGCTCTTCACTCCAACACCCAATACTCACCATTCATTCTACATTGTGCTGATAATGTTGCAGTGTTTTTATGTATTTTAATAGATAATTATATTCTAATAGCCTACACCACTAGTTGGGGACATTTAGACTACATTGGGTTTAGTTTAGCCAGATCGAAAAGAATAAGAATAGTTTATTTTACACATGATGGTTGATATAGTGATATTTCATGTCTTTGGTTCACTGGAGTTTTAAGGAGAAAATCAACGGCGTAGGTTTGATCTTGAAATTGGTGGGGACATCCCCAGAAGTTGAGGAATCAGGAAATGAATAGGATCATGTATTAAGATCTTTAGTCTATGTTGACCATAACAATGTTAATTAATGAATTCTGTATTGTTACAGGTAACAAGGAAGCAGTTTAACACAGACTTAACTTTAATTTCAATTTATTTATAAAGCACGATTAAAAACAACTACCATTGACCAATGTGCTTTACAAAATGAATAACCATTAAATAACATATAGGCACAAGTAAACAACAAAGCATAAAAAGACAGATTTAACTCTAAAAATTATTTTGACTTGGATTTAAAAATAGCTATTGTGGGAGCAGTTCTGATTTGAACAGGTAAACTCTTTCAAAGGAAAAAGCCTGGTCACCCCTAGATTTTAGTCTGGTTTTAGAGACCACTAAGAGCTCTCCCTGGTTAATAGTCAATCAACAGGTCAGAGAGGTATTGATATGCTAAATATTTAAAAACCAATAAAAGCGCTTTTTTAAAATCAATTCGGGCAGACTGTAGATCAGGGGTGAGATGCTCAGGCTTACGAGCTCCCGCTAAAACTCTGGCAGTTTAAACTAAACTTATTTTAAAATAAAACTAAATAAATTTTAAAAAAGTAAATAAATTGACTAATCCCCAAATAGAGAGAGTTGCTATAGTAAAGCCTTGTGGTGAAAAAAGCATGGATAACTCTTTCAAAATTATTAAAAGAGAGAAAGGACTTTGTTTTTACCAGGGCACGTAATTGATAGAAACTTGACTTCACAACTTGATTAACTTTTCCATCGAGCCTTAATGCGCTGTCCAGTAAAACACCCAGATTTTTCACATATGGCCTAATATAAAGTGCTACGAAGTTTGGTATAATTAGTGCATCAGAAGGGGTAAATACC
The DNA here is from genome assembly GCA_026230005.1 of Gila orcuttii. NCBI lineage: Eukaryota > Metazoa > Chordata > Actinopteri > Cypriniformes > Leuciscidae > Gila > Gila orcuttii. Next base: position 11,088,722 of record JAPDVR010000007.1, on the reverse strand, counting down.
ACAATCTCTATTTTACTCTCATTCAGACTTGAGAAGTTTAAGGCCATCCATGCTTTAATATCCAAGAGGCAAGCAACTACAGAGTCTAAACCATTCATATGTTTCAGAGGGAGATATATTTGTGTCGTCTGCGTAACAATGGTGACTTATACCATATTTCTCAAAGATGGAGCCAAGTAGGAGCATATAGAGAGAAAATAATATGGGAGCTAGGCAATGTTTGTAAGTAGGTCCTTTTACAAGTCAAAAGCTACAGATGGACTAAGAAAGTCTTTTGCAAAAGAGTTTGAAGGGCAGCAAATATGAATAACAAAATCCCCAATAATTAAAAATCTATCAAAATTGGGGATGATTCCCCCAAGAAGTCTGAAAAATCAGTCAAAAAGTATTTGTGTGACTTTGGAGGCCGATAGACCACAGCAATAAGTAGCAGAGTGTCAGAGTCCATAATCAGCTATTGGAATTCAAAACTGTTAAATGTAGTTCTTTGTAAAGTCCAACATTGAAAATGTTCTTTAAAAGTTTAAAGCCGAACCACCATCCCATCAGTTGGGTGGTTAAAGTTCAGAAAAAGCAGTTAAATCTCCATTTGAAAAAGCCACGTTTCAGTGATAAAAAGGAAATCAGTTCACAGTTCATGAAATGAAGAAGTCCTTAAGAATAAATGTCTTATTTACAGAGGCTTTGAAACAATCCGACAGCGTCTCCACGGTGACCCCTAGAGGTCAGAAGAGTGTAAATGCAACAAAAAGCCGGCCCAAACATGCATAAAAACAACTGTTACAAATATTGCACATTTTTATTGAAAGTAAAATCTTTCACATACAACTATCTAGTCATCTAATAAGATTATCAAGTATATATTATTTTATTAATTGTCAGTGTTTGTTTTGTTTGTTCTATGAATGGCTCAGCTAAACAGGCCAATAAGCGACTATTAACTACTATAATTCACTTTAATTATAATAATGTCTAATTAAAACATCTACAAATGTATAAAACTGATCAGATATCAGGTAAAACCAAGCGGCAACATTCTAATCTGAAAAATGAAGCCTACCCGGAAGTGCGAAAAACTGCAATACATCGAAAATCCGCTAGGGGCAGGTCCCAAAAGGGAGCAAATGTCCATTGACCCCCATGTTAAAATGTCCGTTTTCACAGCATAAATTCATGTTTTTACAGGTTGGTCCCATGGACTTTTATTGTATTTTGCGATAGGTTCCGAGTGCCTGACAACTGTGAGGGGGGTGAATTTTTTTCTAACTCGTTAGTTTAGATCATATTTAGATATAAAATGTATGACAAATAAGGGCGTGGTTAACTTTGATTGACAGCGTGATTGACAGCTGATAGCGGGCTGCGCCGAGTGGAATTCCTGAAATTTAAGTCTCTGCCATGATCTAACACAACACATCATACCACCTCTTATCCTTTCTGAAAAGATTTTCCAAGATATGGCGCCGCCCATACCCCCCATAAACGGCCTCAAAACCATTCTTCAGAAAGTCTATGGGTGACGTCACAAACGCTTTGTCCATATTTTATACAGTCTATGGGTAAAACCCACAGACTTCTCGTGATTCATGGGTTGACAGAGATCTTCGCCCCCAGCGGTGAACCATTGACATTTCAAAGTGTTTCGAAACAGTTATGACAAAACTGCCTTGTTTACTGAAATCACGTGACTCTGGCAGTCCGATACATGCTCCGAACCATTGATTCGGAACAAAAGATTGCTCCTTAGTAACCTATGTTCTGCCCTTTTTTTTTTTTTTTTTGGTATTCTTTTTGTAAATAGAATCCTTTCTTTGATATATATATCATCTGGCGTCGACTTCACCTCACTTTACTTTAGTAAAGTCAACTTTTACTTCAGTAGAACTTTAGAGACATTGTGCAGAATAAAAACCACAGTAAACCCCAGGATGGCACAGCTGGAGATAAAACCCAACAGATCCCAACAGACATCAGTGGATCCTACAAAACATGGAATAAGGGATCGAGAAAAAGAGTGGAGAATTATCAGGTTACATATTTAAGTTTTGTCTATGAATATTGTTGTCTCTGTGTTGATTTACTTCTGTTCCTACATTTATAAATGTATAGACTAGACTAGAATGAAATAGAACAGAAGAATAATATGAATAAAATAATAATAAAAATATTAAATATATAGATATTAAAGGACTCACCAGTGTTATCCACATAGAGCACACCTGACACACTTCCATACTCGGTTGATGCTGTACAGATGTATACACCATTCAAATCAGAGGATGATTTTGGGATGAAAAGTTTATTGCCTTCAGAATGCGGAGTACTTCCATTCACTCTGTTAATAAAGACACATGAGAGAAACTGACATTATAACAAAGTGTAAGGCCTACCCAATCGGTGCAATGACAGTTTCCGATAAGCAGGCTGGCATTTTTTTTGTTTATGATATAAGATTTAAAACCCAAGCATCAAATTTTACCATCGTTTTACACTAATAAGTGATACATAGGTCGAGAGGATAATTGCATCACAATGGCCTGGCCTGCTATACTTTATTTTTAGCTTAGTTTGGATGATGGATTGCAAATGGATAAAAATGTAATACATGGGAGTGATGTGTAGTACTCAAGACTGGATTTTCATCATGCCCTGTGTCTCAATATCTATACTATCCATCGTAAACAGTATGTGAGATTAAAATAAGTGTGTCCCAAAGCATAGTACAGTATGTTGAAAAGAGTATGCCAGAAGGCCCTACCAGATGGTCTACTATTTCCAGTGGATTTTCAAAGTGTGGATCCATGCTCACTATAACAGCTAATATTGCCCACAACCCATTGCACTTTCGAGGAGGATTCAATGTATCCGTGTTATATTTCATTTGCAACAACAACGTGAACTTTTATATACTGCAGATCCGTTTGGCCATTAACTTTTAAATGCATGGGCATGAATATGAGGAGAGTCTCAGCATGAAAGACCTGTGACTGGCAGATCAACGTGCTTCTGCATTTCTTTCCGATACAGTAGGAAATTAAATTAAATTAAATTAAATTAAATATGAAGGATTTTATCCTTGACAAGATGATTGACAGGTCAGTTTATGTGACAGGATGCATGTTGCTAAGCAACAGAGCGCAACTGTTAAAAGATACATACAAAATGTGCAGTGCTGGTGGTACTCCAGGACAGGTTTGAGAACCATGGGTGTAAACATTAACATGGAGATAGAACTGCAAGACTTTGTTGTCCTTTTTAGCAGCTATTGTGCAGTTAAACTCTGCATTTTATAATACTGCAGCTGCCTATTATTAGAGCAATCGGTGACAGTCGACAACTGTTAACACTACGCGCATGCCATTGTGCATGAATGACATGCGTTTTTCGGTCATGTAGTGTGGACGGAGATCTTTTCTTAAACACAGTGGAAATGCCAGTATGGACGATGCATCTCACGCTCCGCCCCTCAGTGCAGGTATAAACAGGAAACGGATGCACGCACCATTTGGTTTTTTGCTGAGGAGCCGTGCCGGAGCCTGGCCTTGGCGGTGGTCCAGCAATGCATACGTAACCAAGACTTCCCTTTCATTCTGTCACGTTTGACGTAACGCAGATGTCATCAACGTATTGGGATCCCAAGTAACACACCAACTATTGCTGCCACGTTCCAGAGCATGAACTGGTGTGGTAGGAACCTTGTGCAAATATCCGGGCCGGGGTCCCAGAATAACCTGAGAGTTGGCCAGTGTGGATTTAGTCTCCCTGCTCCCCTCAGGAACGCTTTCCTAAGGATTTTCCGTCCACTGCATAATGATGTGCAGCAATCACGGCAACATATACTTTGAGGGTGGAGGGAGACAGCCTTCGCTCCAACCCATCTTGCAGGAAGGATAGCACCGCACTGACTGAACATCTTCGGGGGGCTTCTTGGTGAGAAGAACACCACTCAACGAATAGGTTCCACTTTTGGGGCGTAAGTGTGCCTCGTTAGAGGGCGCTCTCACCGAAGTGATGGTGTCAACGACAGCTTGTGGTAGATCACCGACCTCCGCGTCCCGTCCAAGGACCAGACAGGGAGTTTCCAGAGGTCTGGATGCGGGTGCCATACGGTGCCCCGTTCCTAAGAAAGGAGGTCCTTCTTCAGAGGAATGGGCCAGGGAGGTGCTGTAGAGAGGAGCATCAGTTCGGGGAACCAGGTCTGGTTGGGCCAATAAGGGGCAACTAGTAAAACCTGTTCCTCGTCCTCCATGACTTTGCACAAAGTCTGTGCGAGAAGGCTCGCTGGGGGAATCGCATACTTGCGTAGGCCCCGGAGCCAGCTGTATGCCAGCGCATCTGTGCAGAGGGGCCCCTCGGTCAGGGAATAAAACAACTGGCAGTGGGACGAGTCCAGAGAGGCAAACAGGTCTACCTGTGCAGCTCCAAAGTGGTCTCAAATCAGCTGGACTGCCTGGGGATGGAATCTCCACTCTCCCGGGGCCACATGCTGTCGTGAGAGCTCATCGGCTGCACGATTGAGTAGGCCAGGGTTAAAAGTGGCAAGTCGTACTGTGAACAACTTGAGGCAGTTAATGTGCCAATGCAGTTGGGGGCCCGTCCAGATCCCCGCAACTGCATGCCCTTAGTACGTGGCCCCCAAACCGGTGGACATTTGTTCTAGGGGCACTCCTGGAAATGGAGGGTCTTACTTAGTATCAGCCAGTCGCTGAGAAAGTTGAGAATACAGACACCACGCTCTCTCATGGGAGCAATAGCCGCCTCTGCGACCTTCGTAAAGACGCTTGTCGACAGAGACAGCCCGAAGGGTAGGACTTTGCACTGATATGCTCGACCTTTGACCTGTATCGCAGGAGGATTGAGACCTGTGTAAGCTGCGGTTTAAGACTCGCAGGTCCTAGATTGGCCGTAACCCACCGTCTTTCTATGATACAATGAAGTACGGGCTGTAGAAGCCGGTTTTCATATCGCTGGAGGGACCAACTCTATTGCATCCTTCGCCAGTAGGACTGCCGCTCTCAAGACAGGGGCAGCCTCGTTCACTACGGAGGTGAAGCGGACACCCCTGAACTTGGGTACCGGGGGTACTGAATCGCATAGCCGAGTCTGATGTTACGGATGAGCCAGCTGGACAGGCTGGGAAGCGCTTAGTCTCAGCCTCAGACATCACGCCCATGGACCGTTGGCTGAACGTCTGATGCATATGGCACACTGTTCTTGAAACACTTCCGGAGTTTCGAAGTTGCGATCTGATTGGTTGAATTCTGCAGGATGTCCGGAAGACGTTTATGTCTCATTCTTTATCGGTCCGCCTGGAAACAAATGCAAAACCCCTCGTGGAAGAAGAAAGCCGTTGTGTTTACAACTGTGACTATGAGTGCTTACCAGGAACAACTAAACTCTGGATTTTTAAAAGTATGTGAAATTTGCGGCTCCATTGTTGCAGTAAACTTGTACAACATTCTTGAATGAATAATTTATTAGATGCATGCCGGTCTGTTATTTTAAGGACATCAACATTATATTGTAACAGCCTCTAAACATGACGCAGAACAAAATGAATGTGATTGATTGCGTTACATGTCAGTCAGACATCCTATTGGGTGGTCCTTGGGCAAGAAAAGCTGTGATAGAGTCCAGACATTCTGCCGTCAGTCTGAAGGTCTGGCTATGCGAGACTAAGGCTCCCAGGAACCGAGCCAGGGGGACCAACAGGACCACAGACAGATCCGCAGTGGGGCAGCGAGGTGGAAGGCAGGGACCCGACTTGTATAGCATAGCGGTCCAAAGTGGGGTCTGAGTGTGCAGTGCAACATTTACCTGCATACTCGCTGCCGTTGTAAGAGGGTGCTGAGGATGGCAAGGCACACACCGCCAACCTTGCCCTCTTGGGATCTAGGGACATAGGAAATTGCTCTTTTATTGGCTGTAGGGTCATTGGCAGAACAGAATAGAAAACAAACTATTCACCACCCAGCCCTCCTCCGGGGGAGGGAGTGATGCAGACACCATCTCCCAAAGAGCTACTTCCTCCATCCCTGGTTTGCCTGTCTCAGGGCCGCTTGTGCTTGTGCTTGCCACCTGACTTGGCAGTGGCTGGGACGGGCTGGGCGGCCTTCCTGCGGCTGGCTCCATTGACATTACCTCAATTGACATTGCCTCGATTGACATCTGATCGGCAGGGGGAGCCCCTAATGAAATGACTGGCCGGTCATGAAAGGGGCCAGTACGCTCAGCCAAAAGCTCCATGGCTTGCGGTGTTTGAGAGGAGTGAGGGGCCCACAGGGATTGGGTAACGAGCGGGGAAGCCCTCACTGTGATCTTCAAGTCACCCTGGCTATTCGTGGAAGTACCCCTCTTTTGGAGTTAGCAAAAAGAAGCACTAGATCGAGGCATAGGTAAGGGGACCCCATCTCGTTTGAGGTATAGGAGTTGTAAGACTGGAGAAACTGGAAGAACTAGAAGAGAGGGCTACTCTCTGGGAAAACAAAGGAAATTTACATTTGAACTATCTTGCTATATTACCACCCCCATTCGAGACACGATCACACTTGAGTTGATCACCTCCCAATTTACAAATCCTTCCCTTTACCCATTTCTACCCGAATTCACCCAAAAATCTATATGGTTTAATATGAACAATTATCATACAGCATTATACATGTTTTATTGGTCCATATGGGGTTTTCGATAGGACGGGTGAAGGTTTCTGCGCGTCATTGTTTTTACCTCGTAATTTCATCTGACTCCATAAATGAAAAAGGTTTTAATGATATCAGAGCATCATTAAATGTGAGCGAATGTTTGATTATTATTTTTAACTCTTTACTTATATATTAAGAAGCTATGTCGCTCAGAGGTCCTCACGCCTTGTTTAACGTGGGTCTCAATCTCGCCAGCTTCAGTCACTAAACAGAGGTAATTGCTATATACACTCACCTAAAGGATTATAAGGAACACCATACTAATACTGTGTTTGACCCCCTTTCGCCTTCAGAACTGCCTTAATTCTAAATGGCATTGATTCAACAAGGTGCTGAAACCGTTCTTTAGAATTGTTGGCCCATATTGATAGGATAGCATCTTGCAGTTGATGGAGATTTGTGGGATGCACATCCTGGGCACGAAGCTCCCGTTCCACCACATCCCAAAGATGCTCTATTGGGTTGAGATCTGGTAACTGTGGGGGCCATTTTAGTACAGTGAACTCATTGTCATGTTCAAGAAACCAATTTGAAATTATTTGAGCTTTGTGACATGGTGCATTATCCTGCTGGAAGTAGCCATCAGAGGATGGGTACATGGTGGCCATAAAGGGATAGACATGGTCAGAAACAATGCTCAGGTAGGCTGTGGCATTTAAACGATGCCCAATTGGCACTAAGGGGCCTAAAGTGTGCCAAGAAAACATCCCCCACACCATTACACCATCACCACCAGCCTGCGCAATGGTAACAAGGCATGATGGATCCATGTTCTCATTCTGTTTACGCCAAATTCTGACTCTACCATCTGAATGTCTCAACAGAAAGAGACTCATCAGACCAGGCAACATTTATCCAGTCTTCAACTGTCCAATTTTGGTGAGCTCTTGCAAATTGTAGCCTCTTTTTCCTATTTGTAGGGGAGATGAGTGGTACCCGGTGGGGTCTTCTGCTGTTGTAGCCCATCCGCCTCAAGGTTGTGCATGTTGTGGCTTCACAAATGCTTTGCTGCATACCTCGGTTGTAACGAGTGGTTATTTCAGTCAAAGTTGCTCTTCTATCAGCTTGAATTAGTCGGCCCACTCTCCTCTGACCTCTAGCATCAACAAGGCATTTTCGCCCACAGGACTGCCGCATACTGGATGTTTTTCCCTTTTCACACCATTCCTTGTAACCCTAGAAATGGTTGTGCTTGAAAATCCCAGTAACTGAGCAGATTGTGAAATACTCAGACTGGCCCGTCTGGCACCAAGAACCATGCCACGCTCAAAATTGCTTAAATCACCTTTCTTTCCCATTCTGACATTCAGTTTGGAGTTCAGGAGATTGTCTATGACCAGGACCACACCCCTAAATGCATTGAAGCAACTGCCATGTGATTGGTTGATTAGATAATTGCATTAATGAGAAATTGAACAGGTGTTCCTAGTAATCCTTTAGGTGAGTGTACCTGAGATTGGTCGCATTCACGCTTACACAATCAAAGATACTTTGGTATAGCCCCCATGGAATTGCATACACTTGAATTTAACGTAACGTTTACTTCAGTAGAGTTACAGTATGGCCACTACTACAGATATACAGTAAGTCAACCAACTTTACTTCTCTTATAATAGCTTTGGATTCCCACGTACACTCATCTAAAGTAACATTAAATTAAAGCAGAGGTAAGACACAGCCAAATTTAGACTGGTCAAGCAGCATTTGCTGTTCTAAACGGAAATTCACTTCTTGTCTTTGCAAAACCAAGTACACTTGAATTAATGCCAAATATCAGTCGTCACTAATCTGACGCAAGTAACATACAAATCCGTTTAATCTACTTTGGAAAATAATTTCAGAGTAAGTCAGAATAAACTCAAATGTAACAACATTTGACATAGTCAACTGTTCGCCTCTGAAGCGAAAGACAAATGGTACGTGCATCCGCTTCCTATTTATACCCGCGCTGCAGGGCAGAGCGTGAGATGCAAATCTCGCACGCCAATGTGCAATGGCTCGTTTTAACAACCCTCAAAGATGATAGGCTCCCTGGCATGATTCAAATACATCGGTGACATCCACGTAATGTCAAACGTGACCGACTGAAAGGGAACTAAGGACTTCATTACTTGATCCAGATGTAGCTGGTCGGTGTTGGGTTACAATCCACTAAACAGTGATATTCTTCAGCCTCTGTTGGATCATCAGGGATTATCACCACCAATTCTGGAGGATCTAAGAGAATTCAAAAATATGAAAATAATAATAATATTGGTTTATCATAAACATTGTTCATGTGACGTTGAAATTTAGGTATGCTTAGTTACAGGAGGGAAACCTGACCTTGTACTGACCAAGTTACACTTCTGTCCAAGTATAAAGTTTATTAGGCCAAAAACTGTGATTAATGTTTTTTATAGGAGTAAAAAATTCCCCTGCATTCCACCAACAACAACAAACAAATGTGATAAACAGAGGTCCAGACCTCCTAGTGATGCTCCTGACTGTTATATTAATGTGTACGCTAGCTTATGACTTTTACTGTGTTACAGTGTTACTTACAGTGGATATTTATCACATAGTCCAGTTCAAGCTGTTTTGTCAGTGCGCTGTGTTTTACCACACACTGGATCTTCTTCTGGTTTAAATGTTTGGATGGTGCACCCAGTATGTAGTTCACAACAGTGACAGTGCCGTCTGAGTGCTGTGTGCTGCTGGTGTCCGTTCTCAGAGAGTCATTCAGAGCTCCTAATCTCCACAACACTTCTGCTGCAGGCCGGGCATTCGAGGCTACACATGATGCCAAAGTAACGTTGTAATGATCAGAAACATGTGTGCTTCCAGTTACTTTCCCCGCTGGAGGAGCTACATTTTAAAAGAAATAGGACAATAAATGAATCATGAACCATGAGTCATGAAAATTAGCCAATAATTGATTGACCCACTCATAAAAATATCCATACTTACAAACTTCAAAAAAGGACACAAAAACACATTAAAATATCATAGCAGTGATTTATACGACTCATTTGCGATATTATAAATCTTCTGAAACCATATGGTATTGAATTTGATTTACTATGGGGTGCCGTTTGCGGCTCACGCTGAAAATAACAGCAACATTTTGTCACATTTAGCTTCAAACAATGTTTAAAAAACTGGTATGAATTTTTGACGGTCACTTTTTAGCACATTTACAACAATATTTGTCAACTTAGAGATATTTTAAATAGTTAAATCTAAATATTAAATGTTACACCTAAATGTTAAATATTAAATGTTACACCTAAATGTTAAATGTTAAATCTAAATGCTAAATCTAAATGTTAAATCTAAATCTAAATCTAAATGTTAAATCTAAATGTTAAATCTGAATCTAAATCTAAATGTTAAATCTAAATCTAAATGTTAATTCTAAATCTAAATGTTAAATCTAAATCTAAATGTTAAATCTAAATCTAAATGTTAAATCTAAATCTAAATCTAAATCTAAATGTTAAATCTAAATCTAAATGTTAAATCTGAATCTAAATGTTAAATCTAAATCTAAATGTTAATTCTAAATCTAAATGTTAAATCTAAATCTAAATGTTAAATCTAAATCTAAATGTTAAATCTAAATCTAAATCTAAATGTTAAATCTAAATGTTAAATCTGAATCTAAATCTAAATGTTAAATCTAAATCTAAATGTTAATTCTAAATCTAAATGTTAAATCTAAATCTAAATGTTAAATCTAAATCTAAATGTTAAATCTAAATCTAAATCTAAATCTAAATCTAAATGTTAAATCTAAATCTAAATGTTAAATCTGAATCTAAATGTTAAATCTAAATCTAAATGTTAATTCTAAATCTAAATGTTAAATCTAAATCTAAATGTTAAATCTAAATCTAAATGTTAAATCTAAATCTAAATCTAAATGTTGAATCTAAATGTTTCGGGTGAAACCATAGACAGTAAAAGAGGGTGAAACCAGAGAATGTCTATTATGGGGAGAACGTTCACGCAGTAAACTTCCGGCTTCTGAACTGGTTACAGTTCCACTATGGTTCCATATGAGGGCGCTCACAGGACGAGTGCAGAATGAATGGAGGTCTGGAGCTATACCCCTCAAAATCCATTTTTATCAGGATATAATTTTTTGTCTAGTAATTTGAATGTTTGTATTCGAAAGGAGATGCTAAGAAATTACTCATTGCTGGGTGTTAGATTTTTTAGAGACTCTCATTTGCTATAAAAAGTATTTTAAAATGTCAATGACGTCATACACATCGTTCCACCAGAGATACTGCTTTACGGCAATCCTTCAGTCACTTTGGTGCTTTCGCGCTCTGCACTTTCTTTCTCTCGAGGCATCGACAACACAGCTGACACAGGTAAATACACGTGCTAGAAGAGTTTTTGTTTTGTTTTAAAAGACCACGCCGAAAATACACACACACATTCTGGTCCCGCTTCGGATGCCACAATGCCATCAAGCGGTATCTCTGGTCGTAATCAGTCCTTCACTGACCAATCAGCATTCATTAGCAGAATGCTAGTGGGTAATGGGCAACAACAACTCAACCTGTAAGAAATCGAGAGGACTTAAGTACTCGTTTATTCAACTTTCGATCTATAACCCATGTTGAACTTGCAAAATCTACAATCAAATCTGAGATTTCTCAATGGCAATCGGGAGAAAGAGACAAATTTAGCCGTCTAGCTCCATAGACTCCCATTCATTTTGCACTCAGGGCGATCGCCCCCAGTGGAACTCTGGTGGAACTACAACCAAAATTCGGTACAATAGGGCTTAATAGGGAGTGAACAGGCTTTCCGTATACGGGCTTTGGTGAAACTAAATATTTAACTAAATTCAAAATGCCGGTAACCGGAAGTGCCCAAATAAAAGCTCGAGGAGGTCAGTGTGTGTTTTTACAGTCTATGGTTTATAGTGTCAAATAAAGGATAAAAACCATCTCATCTGGGGAAATGGACTCTTGGACATGGATTATCGTGATAGGTAGTTTAGGTAGTTATTATCATGACAATCCATGTCCAAGAGTCCATTTCCCCGGATGAAATGTTTTTTATTTGACACTATAAGCTATAAACCCACACTGACCTCCTCGAGCTTTTATTTTGGCACTTCCGGTTACCGGCATTTAAATATTTAGTTTCACCCGAAACATGTAGATTCAACATTTAGATTTAGATTTAACATTTAGATTTAGATTTAGATTTAACATTTAGATTTAGATTTAACATTTAGATTTAACATTTAGGTGTAACATTTAATATTTAGATTTAACTTATTTAAAATATCTCTAAGTTGACAAATATTGTTGTAAATGTGCTAAAAAGTGACGTAAAAAATTCATACCAGTTTTTTAAACATTGTTTGAAGCTAAATGTGACAAAAAAATGTTGCTGTTAATTATTTTCAGCGTGAGACGCTTTACAAACGGCACCCCATAATTTACATGGGGAACTTTATAGAAATGTATAGGGAAAGGATAATACTCTTCAAAACATCCCCTTATTATTAAATAAATAAAACCCATACAGGTTTGGAAAAACATGAAGGGTGTGTATCAGGATCACAGAATTATCTATTTTAATGTAATTTCACGTTCCAGGTGTTGATTTACACCATATTTGTGAGGGGAAATATCTTCATGAAACATTTAAATGACTGTCAGTAGTTCATCCAAAAACTGAAAATCCTGTCGTCATGTTACTCCCAACTCACTATGGAATTTGGAATATATCGCAATGAAACTGGAGCATTTGTGTCTTTTTTTTAAGCTTGAAAGCTTCAGTCCCCAATCATTGTAATTGCACGAAAATAGTGTATTTTGTGAAAGTAAGAGAGTTACACAGTTACACTACATTGGTTAATAAATGACAGATTTGTCAATTTTGTTTGAACTTGAAACCCAAAGTGAGAGAAAAACATTCAGTCTTACCATGTACTGTGACATTGATTGTCAGAATTTGTCCACTGAAGATGCAAGTGTAGATCCCATCATCCAGGAGCGACATTCCCAGCAGCTGAATCGATCCATTCTTCTCATTAAAGTTCCCAATAAATTTGACCTTGTCCTGTAAATTATTTTTGTGTTCAGTTTTCCCATCTTTGTGGATGATAAAGAAGGTGTGCTGTTCAGCGTTTCCTCTTGTCTGTTTCTGCCAGACGATATTAGTTAAACTCTCCTCTGTCTCTGTCAGATGACAAAACAAAGTGGCGTTCCCTCCTTTCAGGACTGTTGTATCATGGCCAATAATCTTAACACCTGCACAATTAATAGAAAAAGAACGTAGGCTATACATATCAGCTGGAAAATATCTAACATAAAATTATAAATATGTCACTTACCTGCTATGCTGAAGCATTTGAGATAAATCAAAAACAGACCAGAGAGTGATAGATCGAACGTGTTTCTTCTCCCGTGCATGTTCTGTTAAAATAAACTTTCCTCTCAGTGCTCATGACATAACCATGGGCGTCGGAAGCAAAAAAAAAAAAGTGTGTGGGTCCTCCCCCAGAAAAATGTTACTGGAGTAAATGCCGTGTCATGTATTCTGGTGCTCCGCTTCACGTCGTGCATTAAATGCACAGCTATCCGTGGATTATCCCGCTGCTGAAACCATGATCATTTGCCAGCATTGACAATTGACAATGACAACATTGACGATTCCTCATTTGTCCTTTAACCCTCATTGTGTTGCCTTTTTAATTAAAAGATTTTGTTATGGGTGTGCTTGTTCATTTTTCTCAAAAGTATCATAAGATTTGTTTGTCAACGGTGCATTTAACTGTTCAGTGCTGTTGATATCAGTAAAAATTTTTAATCATCAGCAAATCAGGCATACAATAAGACATCAAAATATGTCTAAAATTATTTATATAAAGAAAGAAAGAAATAAAGCCCAATTCCAAAAGGATATATTAGTGCTTGCTTCACACTTTAGTTGAGGTGGGGCGAATAATTCATAAAACAATACATTGCAATATGGTTTCTTGCAATACATTATCATAGGCTACCCTGGCACTAATGCAGATTGCAGTTTGCTTTACTGGATACCAAAACAAGCATTTTGGTTTTTGAACAGATAAGAGTCAGTTTAATCAACTCTAGTATGTTTAGTTTAAGTTAAACTCGTGCGTTGATATCATACACCGACCGGTTTGTGCAGCGCTGCTCTCCAATAGAGTCTGTCTGCAGCCTGCAAGACTTCAAGTTACGCCCCTTCAGGTTACGCCAACTTCAAGTTACGCCCCTTCAAGTTACGCCAACTTCAAGTTACGCCCCTTCAGGTTACACCGCTTCAAGTCACGCCCCTTCAGGTTACGCCAACTTAAAGTTACGCCCCTTCAAGTTACGTCAACTTAAAGTTACGCCCCTTCAAGTTACGTCAACTTCAAGTTACGCCCCTTCAAGTTACGTCAACTTCAAGTTACGCCCCTTCAAGTTACGTCAACTTCAAGTTACGCCCCTTCAAGTTACGCCCCTTCAAGTTACGCCAACTTCAAGTTACGCCCCTTCAGGTTACGCCAACTTGAAGTTACGCCCACTTCAAGTTGCTCACTGGGGTTTTTTTTTCGACTCAAAGCAGCGCTGCACAGACCGGTCGGTGTATGATATCAACGCATGAGTTTGACATAAACGGAACATACTAGAGTTAATTAAACTGACTCTTAGCTGTTCAAAAACCGGAATGCTTGTTTTGGTATCCAGTAAAGCAAACTGCAATCTGCATTAGTGCCAGGGTATATGATAATGTATTGCAAGAAACCATATTGCAATGCATTTGTTTTATGAATTATTCGCCCCACCTCAACTAAAGTGTGAAGCAAGCACTAATATATCCTTTTGGAATTGGACTTTATTTCTTCTTTTTTTTATAAATATTGTAGGGACTGGGCGAGGTGAATCTGAATAACTAAATACATCCTAGCTAAAATCCCAAAGCCTTCAGGCCCAAAAAGCCTGGATGTAAATTAACATATACACACACACACACACACTCACAACCACACACGCATCCCCCACAAGTGAAGCCCGCTCAGGACAGAGCGTGGTGTCCAGTTACGAGACATTTTTATGACTGACTGGAATGTCCCAAAGAAGGATTCTAAAGAGAAAGAAACTTCTCTTTTTAAAAGACATTTAACCAGATATATTCAATGTGTTTTTATGTGTGTCCATTTGCCCATGTCACATTGGAATGACTATGATTTTATCGTAGCTTAAAGTGAATTATAAATACCTTCATTATGCATTTTAAATATAACTGTCTATTCCCATAACTTGTACACAGTTCTGGACACCTCCAGAATGCTTTCGGTGTGATCAATCAGAATACATACAGTAATATCCAGTAAAATATAGTTTACTATGTTTTCCATCTTTGGAGTAAAAAGAGACCAAAACTCACATCACTGGTGTTCTTAGATAACAGCGTTTACGACCCAAAGGAATGTTCACAGAACTGTGTCTCTCTCTGAATTCTAACCAAGGAGGAGAAATTAATCCTGTATTCATATATATATATATATATATATATATATATGCTATTATATATCCACTTGAGAATTGTATGAACAATGTATCTAAGTTCCCTATTTCATGAGTTGCCTTTTTGTGGTTTGGTCCATGTTTCTCGACAACTCTAATGGGATAATGTTTCAAACTTTGCCAACTAATGTTTAACCAAATCCATTTGTGGCAAGTTTGGTCTCGATAAACTCCAATTTTCATTCCCCATTTGTTAATTGACATTACATTTTGCTAAACTTTGTGACACATTAGTATTATAAGAATTGTGAAGATCCTTCTCTTAAACACCCAATGAAACTAGATATTTAAATGCCTGGTTATAACACAAAGGGTCATAAAATCTCCCTCCAAAGGGACAGCTCCTGATTGGACCCGCTTCCAAAAGAAGGCGGAAACGTCAGGTCTTCAAAAGGACTGAATACCAGTTTAGCCCTCTCTTGGTTTTCCATCCTGCCGCAAACACTGTCTCGGGTGATACGGGGAAACCCCCCCTCCCCCTCCATGGGGGCCAAGAGGCCTTCCAGCAGGCCTGGATCCCAACCAGATCCGGCCTCATGGAAAAGAGAGGAGACTCTCTCACGAAGAACCAAAGACAATCTCAGGAGTTTTGGAACAAAGACTCCAACCAACAACGACTCCAATCACCCATCCTTCCGACTTCCTCACTTCTCCTGGGTGCTCAGCGTGGCCTCAACAGAGTCCCAGGCCTTGACCAAACCAATCATGCGTTCCTGGAGAAAGAGAACGCTCAACCAACTTCCACTTGACACTGCCGGAACCATCAACGACTTCAATTTTCAACAACTTCAAGAATTGTTCCCATTACAAATGCAAGTATTCAATTCAATGAAATGTGAAAATGAAATTCTGATGGTTCTTCTCATAGACCCTCTTCTGGTTTCCAATTTCATCCTATCACTAACCTATTTATGTATTCATGTGTGTATGTTTTTTTTGTTGATTTATATTCATATAAATATCTATATTTAGTTAATAAAACTTGTACATAATATGTATTTGGTTCTGCTTTGTTTGCAATACAATGTCACTTTATGATCACGGTTTTTGCTACTGGCTCAACGTGCGGTATATGCGAAGAAATAATTATTCTTCTCTGGCCAGGGAAGATACCCTTTTCTTAGAATAAATTAATAATCAAAAGAGTTCGTTGGACGAACTGATTAATTGATTGTAATATTAATTCAGCCACATCAAGTTAATCCAATTAACTGACCCAAATATTTATAATTAATAATAACAAGATATTATTGATTATTAATATTTCCAAAAAGCTGAGTTCCTTAAATATGGTGGAGAATTTTAAGGCATCGTATTAAACATTGTATGCAAGCAGACAGTAATCAATCATATGTTGTCCCATAAGTTGTTATTAACATCTCATACACACGCACAAGTATCTGAAATCAGCAAAACTATAGCCTGAATATGCCTTCCTACGAATGGCAGAAAGTTTCAAAAATGCTATAATGCATATTTAAATCGTACGATAAGAAACTCCTGATATTAGCGAAGAAATCCTACTTTCAGATAGAAGTCGAGCGTACGTTAAACCTTCTCTGACGGAGAAATCTCAGATTAGCCGCACGTATAAATGGTACCAGAACAAATTAATCTGATTATGGACGAAGAAAACTCCATTCTCAGCATTTTGAAGGTGATCTGAGCGATGCTCCTCAGTCACCAATCAAGGCCTTGTTGTTCGTTACTGTTAGAAATGGAAATGAAATGGTCCAAACGAAAAGTGCCCCAAATCTTGGTCCTTTATTATGAACAGATAATACAATACACCAGCGCTGGTTGGAGTAGAAGCTCAGCTCAATATCCTTTGTCGAGGGTTTATATAGTGAAAGTCTTAAACAAAAGAATACAAGTCTAACCAATAAAATAAAACATTACATCATAGATATCATATAGACGTTATATAACAGCTTCTTAATATGGGCAATATCCTGTTAGATTTCCACAGGATCCTTAGGATCCTAGGAGCTTTTCAAACACACAATGTATAGAAGTGGAACGAACATAGAGAGAGAAAAAGAGAGAGAAAGAGAAAGGAGGGGTGAGCAACTTCTATTAATGAATACCAGATGTTCAACATACACACAAAAGGAAAGAAGAATGTGCAGACGTGGCAGTTATGCTGGCTAGAATAAAAATCATACATAGACTATTGTTTTGTATGCTGAAGGAGAAAGATATTTCTAACAGTTACTTCATTGTATTCATATTAAACCGCCGAAGCGCTCATATGAAACAATCGCGTCAAATTAGTGGTATAAATTCTAGCCTAACTAACTAGTAGGCTAATTTGCCATTGTCTGGGAAAGAACGGTGCTGTGTGATTTGTGAAAGAATCACTCACATGCAACGTCATGTGCCTAAGCGAGAGACCCAGTGCAAACTTTCAGCACAGCTCGTCCGCTGCTCCGGCCGATCTGTGTTGTTGGTTGGCATTGCGTCCGGAACGCGAGCAGGCGTTCCTATCTAGTTTTTCTGACAACAGCACCAATCTCACAGACCCTCGTGTAAACAAGCGACGGTTGTAGCCAATAGCTCCCTCAATCCTAACTTACACGCATAACTTACAAGTAAAACCCTCTACCTTGAGTGATAGTTTTAGCACCGCCTAAAAACCTTAGACACTTTAGAGTGTAAAGTGTAACCTTAAACCAAAGACTATAGATTTTGCGTGATTTGAACTGAGTGATTTGAACACGAGTAATGAGAGTCAAAGCTCTTCGAGGCTTTGAATCAAAGGAGTCAACTGCGTCACAAATGATTCTTTGTTTGAAGCGCCCTCGCTGGCGACCCCTGCTGGTCGAAACTGTGGAAGTGTAGCGGAAACTGAAATCAACGGAACACCTTTTACAAACCAATCGGAAAGGTTTTATCAAAAGGTGTAATCAGGTAATGGCAATCCGCGAGCTACCTAATATCGTTTAATATGAGGTGTCTTTCAAGGCACAATATCCTAGTAAACTGTAGGGCTCGTTTTATGAAAGCTTGACTTGAAAGTCAATCAGACCCTTTATCAAATGCGTCATTAAATGTGTACGAATCTATAAAGTGATACAAGATCACATAGAGACCAGATACACACTGGTTCACGAACCGTTGAAATTTAAAACAATTTCGAAACAGCTATGACGCGTAACGAAGCCCAGTTTAATAAAATCAGGTGACCTCAGCAGTAATACCCACTCCGAATGATTCACCCTGGTGTCAGAGCTTCACGAAGCACGTCTCATAAGAGGGTTAAACCACTCTCTTCTCTCTCTCTTTCTCTCGCTTGACCCCTTCCTCTTGGTTTCACTTTCAGATTGAAACTCAGATACTGTGGTTTTCATTTGTGTTTCTTTTATTTCGACCCAAACCTACCCCTATCGTATTCTGTGTCTTCACACCTGTTGAGCCTGAATATTCTTATTCGGTTAAGTTGAATTTAATTAAATTTGGGGTTTAATTAAATCAATTTGCTTATTCAATTTCCACTCTAGTTACCAGAACTATGAGAACACTCGATGTTTAATTTTTATTTTTTGATTTTATTTCAATTTATTTATTTACTTTTGTTTCAGCCTGAATTCTTATATTCAGATAAATAAAGCTTAACTAAATTTGAAATTTAATTAAATTACTTGATATGCTTCCCTTTGCCTTTTAGTTTTCTTAGAGCTATAAGGACGTTCTTACTTTACCTTTACCTTATTTTAGATCACTAGTCACTATCCTCATCTTCTCTCTCTCTTTAGGATTACAATATCTAGCGACTGTTGTTTCCTTAGCGAGTTACACAGGTCATTAATATCCTACTTCCTGTATGTGTTTACCCATCCTCACTCCTTAGCACCAAGCTAAGTACATGAAGTACGGCTAAACACAAACGCACAGTAGGCCCCAGACAGAACTGGAAACACTTCCCGTTGTTTCTTCTTCTTCTTTTGGACCTTGCGATGTTTTATGTGTCCCTGCTAGCTTAGTCTAACAGCAGCATAACCCATAAGGGACTCCTGTTTACCTATGTCTCCTAGCTAAACCTAAATAGGTAAAACACTCCTTTCTTCCTCTTCTTTTCTGGTTTCATCCTATTGTTGTATTTTGGTTTTGCTCTATCTGTTACTCTCGTAGCACAACATGTGAGAAGAACCATCAGCATTTTTGAGTGATAGTTGTGACATGTAAAAGCCCAGTCATCAGTTGACGCTGCTTAAAGCACATCAACTAGGATACTCAAAACATTTTGTTATGAGTAAGCTCATAGCTCACCACCTCAGTAGAAACTTGCATTTGCCTTTGCCCTCTTTATCTCGTGTCCCACAAGTGTGCCAGTAGGCCTCAGACATCCAGCCCTGCCTCCTACCAGGACCCCCTGGAGACCCGGCAGAGCAGTGTCATGGACATCCTTCAGCCTGAAGCAGGCAATGACCTGCCACGGCAGAGAAAGGAACAGTTAGACGACAACGAAAGCGGACGTCCGACCTGAGCCACCAAGAGCTGACCAGAATCATCTTCTCCTTGGCCGCGCTCCCGCAGGCCTCAAACAGGAGGTAAATGAACTAATGCTGCCAGCCACAGAATTCCACAGAGAACAAACCCTGCTCAGCGTGAGAGGACACAGGACAGATGCAAGGACCCTGACAGAGCAGAGCAACTGAAAGAGATCATCAGTTTTCAGGCGGACGACAGCTCTGAGCACCTGCAAACCGACGGGTAAAGAACTGTTTCACTCAAAGAACTTAAAGAAATGGTTGAACTCAAAGAGAGCTAAAGCCATCAATGTGCAGCGGAAGTCCGAACACTGACTTAGCGATGCTGTAACATTATTGACGCACTCCATGTGGTCCAAAGAGAGCTGCAACAGTCCAACCCACGGCAAATGGACCACACAAGAAAGACGTACCCTGCTGATCTTCACATCAGCAGCGTAAGCTTCCCCAGCCCTGCACAAAGGGGGGGGGGGGGAGCCAAAGCCCTCGGCTTAACACTTCACCAGCCAGTGGCCTGAGAGCCCCTGCAGCTGCAGGAGGAAAAGGTAACTCAGACAAACCCTGCAATGGCACATGAAGTGACACTCAACAATCTCAAGTGAAAGGTCAGAAACATCCCTGCCAATCTACGAGACATTGATTTTCACCTGCAGTCTCCAACCGGTGTGGCACACCGAGACAGACTCCATCTGATCTGGACACATCCAGCCCAGCTGGGCCCTGCCCAGACACCAAGCAGGACAGACCTAGAAGGGCCTGTGCTACCACCACCGACTCCGAACGAGTTTTCTGTGGAACTTACAACGAACCTGTGACGGAGGAGGACACCAGCGTCAAGAAACTTTTCCTCCAAAACCAGTTAGTCACCATATTTTCACCTCCCCCCCACGCAATGCCCACTCAACGATGCGTGACCTGATGCAGAAGGCCTCTAACACAGAAGGCCTCCTCAGAAAGGGTTCCTAAGACCCCATTGATTCTGAACTGCAAAACCAGAAGGCACACAGCATGAACACAATGCACGACTCTGCTACAAAGTTCCTAGGCAGCATAGGACATAAAACTTTTAAAGTAGATGAAAATGTGTGCTCAAAAGGAAGCAAGAGTTTGCATTAGTAAAATTTGAATTTTACTGATTTAAAGAAAATCTTGAATGCAGGTGTAAGCCTCACGTGCCAACAGACTATGCACTGCTTTTTGAAACATACAGACATTGTGCCACCCGCTGGTTGAAATATACACTGCTGCACATTAGTTTCCATGACAATCACTTGTTACAGGAAATACAAACTCCAAATAGGGCATTCGTCACCCTAATGCCAGATAGTAAGCAAACCACCTGAGCTGGGAAAACTAGCATGACCTAGAGCCCCTTTGTAACTACTGTTATCCTAAAAGTGCTTATTTGATCATTCCGATCCAAATAGGACATGATATGCGATACACATTTTGATCACTAGCTGCTGGCTTGTCTAAATGCAGATAAAACGATAGCTGGAATTGACATCTCTACTTAAAATAATAATAAAAAAAAGAAAAAGGTCTAAGGTCTAAAAGGTCTGGTATCGGTAATTTCAGCATTAAAGCGTAAGTCTGTTTGACAAAGGAATCTCATCTCAGCGGCAATGTAAACTGTACCGGTATTTATTATTCTGCTTTGGTTGAAGGAATCCAAATTGCAGTATTGCTTAATCTGTTTCTGACGAAGGAATCTCAGTACAGTGTTATATACACGTAGACTTGGGTGATGCTCCCCTTTCTACAAAGTAAAGACCTTACAAATTATTGTTAGATTGATGTAATTCACCTAAATTTTGGCTGCATCTACAAGCAGAGAGCTACCTAGCGATCAAAACTGTTCACTCGCTGAAAAGTCAGTATTTATACATGAGATGGACGTAACTATATAGGCTTAGAAAGCTTTGACTTACAGCAAATCTATTTCCTTACTCTGTAAACAAATAGAATAAGTTGCGTAAAGTAAAGAGAAGAGTTCCATGAGTAAAATTTGCAAATGCCAAACCACATTTGCATTTTACTGAATGTAACATCAAGTTCTTGAAAGACTTAAAGTATAGGCGCCCCCTTTTAACCCGTTTAAACATGCATAACTCATTTAAAATGTGCAGACATTCTTCATGGACTGTTGAATTGTTCTGACATGCACTGGTTCCCATGACAACTACTTGTCACAGGAAGTGCTAACTCGTGACGTCATTTTGTAAACAAACCAGCCTAGGTGGCTAAGCTAACTTAACCTAGCGTCCATCCAGCTTAGGCTAAGCTAAGCTAACCTAGCATTCATCCAGCTTAGGCTAAGCTAAATAATAACTTCTACAATTAGCAGTTAGCATCATTCACTTGAAGCCTTAATTACAGCTTTTGTTTACACAGTGCAAAGTATTCTAGAATACTTTCTTTAACCCCAGTTAGGGTTTCTAATTCTTCACTTTCCGTACTTTCAGTTCTTCTCAGCTAAATTTCACCTTCACTAGTTAGGCATAGTCCTGGCTGAGCGCTGTAGGCTAAATTTGCAGATGCCCTGTCAATTAAACTTAAGTTTAACTACATGTAAACTGTGTAGCTAGAGAAGAATTCATATAGTAATGAGAATTTCCATCAGCATGTTGATTAAACCTTTGGAGGGACACACACAGTGTGGTCTTGAACACGCAACCGCTGTAACCCACTATGGAGTGTTGGTCCAGACAAATCCAAAGTTTAGTCACTAGTGCTACTGATTATTCTCACATTCAGATCATTACCGCTGTTTTGATTACTTTATTTTTTTTATTTTTTTATTTCCACTTTGATAATAATGGCAGTCAGCTATTCCCTTGTCTATTCGGTCATCTATATGATTTAATTCCATTTCCTCTCTTGTTCGAATGTGGTTCCATTTCCCATTGTGCCCAGAAAGGAAACAGAGACACCTTTATTTGTGATTGTGTTTATTTTCAACAAGGGCAGTCATTTTTGTGACCCTGCAACACAAGTAATTTCAACAATTACTAGGGCAGAACTATAGTCCTGAGGATTGATAATAAGCATAATTTGAATAGGAAAGCTGTCTCTTTTCCTCCTATCCTTCACTTCGTCAAGCCGTAGTGAACCACCATTTAAGTCCAGAGAAATAATTTAGTCATAAGAACCATCTTAAGTCGTTTATTTCATCTCGGCCATGCCCTTTCCAGGAAACACTCTAGGAACCACACAAGTCTTAGCCTCCTAACATCCACAGCTAAGATGATAAAGATACAAGAGACACATCACTAGCTAGATACACATGAAGCACCTAACTTTATGCTACATATCTAGCGAACCCATTAAACAGTGGTTCTGAACTGTTAGGGTCATGCATTAGTCTCTCACCACAAGTGTGCCAAAGTGTCACAGAGCCTCTGCTTAACCTGACCCCAACCTTCCAGCTTACCAATGGACATTATGAGAAACCACCTCTCAGACCCCTCCAACCACTCTAGCACGCCGTCTGAACCCACCGACGACCGGTGCCCCAGACACCTGCAATAGACCTTGCACATGCTGCGTGCACAAGACAACATTCAGCGTTCTGCACCTGATGCCATCACTGCGCCACAGCTTGTAATGCCACAGTGCAAAAGGGGGGTCATGCCAATGTATGACGCACCATGTGCTGCACACCGCAGCACCAGAGACACTTGCAAGACACCGAAGCAAGTGCCATACCGGCGTGAAAAGACTGTCCAAGCCAACCAAGGACAACACCTGCTGAAATTTTTCCTCCCTTTCTCTCTCTCTCCCTTTCACTTTACCAGGAGGCTGCTGTGGTTCGCCATCCTGTGCCTTCGGCCAACCAGAGGGCAGCCACCGCCATTGAACAGCATCTCCCCAGGCCCGGCATCAGGCACCATCCTGAGGGAACAACCGGGACTCCTGACTACCAACTTCAGGACCCACACCCAGAAAGTTCATGTTCGTCTCGACCCCTGCAATGTTTACAGGGCACCCTACCCCAGCGCAGTAGCCCAATACAGCTGGGCAGGTGCCCGATGGACAGACTCCCTCACTCACGCCGGGGCCGATGCACATGCTCAACCAACTTGAGAAAATGACTGTCACACAAGCGGAGTAAGGTGGACACAACCACCGCTCCAAACAGTTCCGAGGAGCTTTGCCCGGAGCCGCCGCCACTCTGTTTAACACTTGTATGTCCAGTGTGAATACAGTGAACCTAGCCACCGTGAGGCGGCATGCAGCCGAAATTCAGACTGAGATTATACAGATAAAAGAGCAACTCACAACACAGAGTGCATCCCTGCAGACCATCGACAAGACACTAAAGGGAATTGTGGTAATTTTCAACACTCACAGCGTTCTGCTGACCCAGACAGTGAACTCCATGAAACAGCTGTTTACTGTCTTCCAGAATGACTTTGCTCAAACTCAGCTGGTAACAGCCCTGATGACAGACACGCGGCTGGAGGTGAACTCCATTGACAGCCTAGCTATGGGTAGAATTCCACCGCACCTGATACCCTTAAGCCTTGTGCAAACCGTGCTGGCTTCCGCCATCACCACGCCAGCTGACTCTCTTCAAATACACCTTGCCTACTCGCTGGGTAGTGCCAGCCCACTCTGCGTCGACCACAAGCAGAGAAAAGGGGGCTTTCTCCTGAACTTACCCATCACAGTCAAGCCGAATCCACCGGCTCAAGAACATTGTCAAGGTCAGATTCTGAAAGGTAACACTCACATCAAGATCCGCACGCCGTACGTGATTGACTTGCACGACAGCAACACTAAGCTGTCCCCAGCTCCGAATCCACACATGTGCGCACTGACCAAAGACATTCACTATCTCTGCCCTAACAAACCCTTCCTCAGAGACAACACTGACGGAATCTGTGGGCTGCAGATCAGCGACACCCGCTGCCCTGCCTAAGCTAACCCTCGCACTCAAGTCATCAAGACCCAAGCAGAGATTGTAAGTGGCAGGTGGCTCATTAACACTCCTGTGCGCACAGCTGCACTCAATTACGACCAGAATGACACTGACACCTGTGTCACCTCGCTCAACCAGAGCATGTGAATCCAAGTACCGAAAGGCGCCGTCCTTCACCTTGACGACCTGGCATGGTACCATCTTCCAAGCAAAGAGTACAAATTAGAACTGGAAATCCCATCCTTCTCCAGGAACCACACTTTCACCCTAACTCCAGAAAAGGAGTTGTGGTTTGCGAAAGGGGGGGTCCCAGCAAATTGACATTGATTCTATCAACACAGCCCTCCGAGCTTTGTCTCAACTGATCTACTTGACTACCCCACCTGTTGTCCAGGCCTGGACCACAGTGGACACTGCGCTGTGTAGCTCTAAGGTACTCAGCCACACCCTGACACTGGGCTTGGCCTTCATCCTATACAGGAGACTCAACGAGATGCGAACATCCACAGCCAAGCTCACGGCACCCTCAGAAAGAGGGTACCATGCCAGAGGCCGCGCTGAACCTCATCAAGCTGAGCCCTCGGCCCTAACAGCCACCTGCTACCCGATCATCATGATTCACCTGTCATCCGTCCATTGCGATGATTTATGTCCGATGATGTCCACACCGGGACTTCATCAGACAAAAGGGGGGACTGTAGGGACTGGGCGAGGTGAATCTGAATAACTAAATACATCCTAGCTAAAATCCCAAAGCCTTCAGGCCCAAAAAGCCTGGATGTAAATTAACATATACACACACACACACACACTCACAACCACACACGCATCCCCCACAAGTGAAGCCCGCTCAGGACAGAGCGTGGTGTCCAGTTACGAGACATTTTTATGACTGACTGGAATGTCCCAAAGAAGGATTCTAAAGAGAAAGAAACTTCTCTTTTTAAAAGACATTTAACCAGATATATTCAATGTGTTTTTATGTGTGTCCATTTGCACATGTCACATTGGAATGACTATGATTTTATCATAGCTTAAAGTGAATTATAAATACCTTCATTATGCATTTTAAATATAACTGTCTATTCCCATAACTTGTACATATAGTTCTGGACACCTCCAGAATGCTTTTGGTGTGATCAATCAGAATACGTACAGTAATATCCAGTAAAATATAGTTTACTATGTTTTCCATCTTTGGAGTGAAAAGAGACCAAAACTAACATCACTGGAGTTCTTAGATAACAGCGTTTACGACCCAAAGGAATGTTCACAGACCTGTGGCTCTCTCTGAATTCTAACCAAGGAGGAGAAATGAATCCTGTATTCATATATATATATATATATATGCTATTATATATCCACTTGAGAATTGTATGAACAATGTATCTAAGTTCCCTATTTCATGAGTTGCCTTTTTGTGGTTTGGTCCATGTTTCTCGACAACTCTAATGGGATAATGTTTCAAACTTTGCCAACTAATGTTTAACCAAATCCATTTGTGGCAAGTTTGGTCTTGATAAACTCCAATTTTCATTCCCCATTTGTTAATTGACATTACATTTTGCTAAACTTTGTGACACATTAGTATTATAAGAATTGTGAAGATTCTTCTCTTAAACACCCAATGAAACTAGAGATTTAAATGCCTGGTTATAACACAAAGGGTCATAAAATCTCCCTCCAAAGGGACAGCTCCTGATTGGACCCGCTTCCAAAAGAAGGCGGAAACGTCAGGTCTTCAAAAGGACTGAATACCAGTTTAGCCCTCTCTTGGTTTTCCATCCTGCCGCAAACACTGTCTCGGGTGATACGGGGAAACCCCCCCTCCCCCTCCATGGGGGCCAAGAGGCCTTCCAGCAGGCCTGGATCCCAACCAGATCCGGCCTCATGGAAAAGAGAGGAGACTCTCTCACGAAGAACCAAAGACAATCTCAGGAGTTTTGGAACAAAGACTCCAAACAACAATGACTCCAATCAGCCATCCTTCCGACTTCCTCACTTCTCCTGGGTGCTCGGCGTGGCCTCAACAGAGTCCCAGGCCTTGACCAAACCAATCATGCGTTCCTGGAGAAAGAGAACGTTCAACCAACTTCCACTTGACACTGCCGGAACCATCAACGACTTCAATTTTCAACAACTTCAAGAATTGTTCCCATTACAAATGCAAGTATTCAATTCAATGAAATGTGAAAATGAAATTCTGATGGTTCTTCTCATAGACCCTCTTCTGGTTTCCAATTTCATCCTATCACTAACCTATTTATGTATTCATGTGTGTATGTTTTTTTAGTTTATTTATATTCATATAAATATCTATATTTAGTTAATAAAACTTGTACATAATATGTATTTGGTTCTGCTTTGTTTGCAATACAATGTCACTTTATGATCACGGTTTTTGCTACTGGCTCAACGTGCGGTATATGCGAAGAAATAATTATTCTTCTGTGGCCATGGAAGATACCCTTTTCTTAGAATAAATTAATAATCAAAAGAGTTCGTTGGACGAACTGATTAATTGATTGTAATATTAATTCAGCCACATCAAGTTAATCCAATTAACTGACCCAAATATTTATAATTAATAATAACAAGATATTATTGATTATTAATATTTCCAAAAAGCTGAGTTCCTTACAATATGTTACATCCCCCAGCTCAAGTGTTTGTTCCTTTACATGTGTTTGAGTGCAGTGTCTCTTACCCTTTTTCCTAATTACAGATGAGCCACACCTGTGCGAAGCCTACTTGCGCAATAAAAGACTTCTAGGACCGTTCCTGAGCGCGCACACAGAGACGGAAACCCGAGTCGATGCACAGCCGTGTTTTCTGTCTTTGAATGACTGCCGTCTAGCTGTCCACCCGGCAGTAGAAAGCGTTCCGCCTTTGTTTTGATACCCATTCACAAAATAAAACCACCCCTACTTACAATACGAGCTGATCTGTGTGTGTCTCTCCTTTATGTTAAGGGTGGTGTCCGACCGCCCGTAACATAGTGGGGGCTCGTCTGAGATTTAATAGTTTGATTAAATCGGACTTTAGTGTTAATTGCGGAACTTTTGAACGCTACAACGTTTTGGTAAATATTCTGGTGAGCAATTATGATTGTCTGTTCTTTTGTTTAGTCGATTAGAAAGTTTATTTTATTTTGGTGGATATCTCAGGAGGGGGCACAAGGGTCGCCTCGAGCTGAGTAAGCCACTGAAGATTGCGTAGGTATTTAGGATTTTGTTTTGGTTTTGTGTATAGTTAGTTAGAGTAGTTAGAAAACATTTTTGCCTATCAGAATACCTTAGTTTATTCGTGTAGCTTGTGATTTATTGTGGCATATCGCCTATTTAGTGAGCGCTGATACTCTGATTGTACCTAGCGTATTGGTTAAATTCGTGGGTGGACATTAAAATTCGTGGTCGTTTGAAGCCTATATTGTGCTTTTCGTTTGACCACTTTAGATATTCGCTACTTTGTAGCTTTGTAGCAGCTAAACTGCTTTGGTTAGTGTTTAATTGTACTGGATTTTGTGCGTGCTTTAAGCGTTTATGCATTAAAATGGCAAGCAACAGAGGAAACTTTCGTTAAAGCACTCTCTATTGAGTTATTTTTGAAATTTTCAAAAGAGCAATTGCTGAATTTGGCTGCAACTTATGAGGTTGAGCTCACTTCTGCTGAAAAGCGCACCAAAGATACCATTAAGGCTGTCTTACAAGCTGCTTTGGTTAGTAAGGGCATTCTGTGGGCATTCACAATGAGGGTTAAAGGACAAATGAGGAATCGTCACTCAAAAGCACCACAGCTGCACAAAAAACAACAAGGAAACAGTCGTAAACTGCTATACAAAACAATAAATTAGGCGACATCTATGCATTTACATTTTAATAATGGAAAGTGACCACTCCAGGGCGATCTAACTTCTGTGTTGTGCTGCTGGCATCTGTAGGACACTCAGCGAGACAGAATGACAAGCTCAAAGTTCAAAACGCTTGCTCTGCGCTTGCTGTGATGTAAAAAGCGGCAATATGAGTTATACACTTCGATTTTCACACGGTTATCTCAGGAAAATATTCTTACCGCTGTCTCTATATGAGCTGGCATCTTGCCGACAACATCTCGTTTTGAGTTTGACATATCGTGTGGTTCTGTGTGATTTGGACAACTTAAAGTTACGCCCCCTTCAAGTTACGCCCACTTCCTGTTAAGCCCCTCTCTTGCAGTCCGCAGACAGACCCATCTCCTGCTTTAAGTCGAAAAAAACCCAGTGAGCAACTTGAAGTTGGCGTAACCTGAAGGGGCGTAACTTGAAGTGGGGCATAAATTGAAGGGGCGTAACTTGAAGTCTTGCAGGCTGCAGACAGACTCTATTGGACATATGCACTGAATTAGTGACGGTAAAAGTGAGTGGGTCCAATATCATTGGTCTTAAAAAGTGGGTGAGTCTTGTCCCACCCATACACAATGGTTCCGACGCCCATGCTCATGAACCAACTGTCACTGATTACAAACCAAATCAAAGGCGGTTCCCTAAGTTTACATCGATGGTTTGCATCTAAGATTAGAAAAAGGCTGATGGGAGAGCAGAGGGGATGAGAGATAGAGCATGAGGAACAGTTGTCCGGGCATGTCTAGGAGGCAGTGCCTCCAGTTCTCCACTTCCAGCTTCACTGATCTCTGGATAAGAAGCCTTCGCCGCCGTCGAAAAGCCTTCAGCGGAACAAGCCACCTGCCTTGCAGCTCTGAGGACACCGGCTTCCTGGTTTTTTAACTGGAAGCTGCACTCGCTAGGGCGGCTGCCCTGAGTGTGACAACATGGATCTCCCCACCCCGCGGGCTCGACTGGCTGTTTTCGCCGACGATGACCCTGCGCTTCCCTCTCTCTCTCTCCCTTTGATCGAGCTGCGCTAAAAGAAGCTACGCTCACAAAGGATGCCAGAGTGGACAGATACGAGCGAATGTACGCCGGGCCAGTCCCCACATGCCTCGCTCTGTGTCGCGCATCATGCAGAGCCCTCTCGAGCTCTCTGCATGACCCAGACGAACACTATGAGTGAGTTTTCGGCCTGGAAACCAGCCACGCTAAAACAGCATCTCTCAGTGGTGGACTCTAAGACTTCTGCGCCAGAGACCAGTGTTCGAATCCCGGCTCTGACACCAGGTAAAATGGGTACTTCACATTTTTACGTCCGATTTGGACGTCATGTATGAACTGTCTACATGACTCGGACGGACACAATGAATGGGTTTTCTTGCCTGGGATACAGCCAAGCTGAAACTGCATTCATTCACAGTCACAACGGCTGTTCTCAATTGGACATGCTGTTCTCTTCACTGCGCTTGTGGCAAGCTTCCTTACGTACAGAAAGCGACCCCGCCCCTCGCGCCCTCCCGTTTCACAACGGCGGGGTTAGAGTATTAATGAGCGCTCAAAAACAGGTGAACCCACGCCGCCCCCTCGTGACTCACATTCTATATAGAGAGACTTTTCTCCTGTGCTTATGTACCAAACGGACGAGCTCACGCCGGCCCCGCTCCCGCTTGACTTATTCGCCGCTAAGTGAGAGTTTTCTCCATTGTTATTCGCCCCCCTGAAGCTCAGTGGTGGAATCTGAGACTTTTGAGGCAGAGGCCCGAGTTCGAATCCAGGCTATGTGTCTCCCAGCTAAATCTTTTCACCAAAGCAGACGAGCCCACACCGGCCTTGCGTGACTCACTCTCTTTGGTAGCGTCCGAAGACGGGGATTGGTCGGCCTCAACTTTGACCCGACCCCCCATCTAAGCGCAGCATAAGTGTGATTGGACAAATCATGGACAGCAATCCTCTCTAGCTCAAGCTAGAGGTATAGCCTCTGTGCACAATGGGCGGAGCGAACGTTCGATTTCATTCAGAGTTGGCATATCAATTTCCGGTTATGAGCCTGTCGATTTCACTACTAGAATTTTACCACAGAAATGGCAGCCGCCGCTAGCAGTTCTTCCTGTTCCTTTTCCCGGTGTCTTTCGGATGTACCGGCAGTGAGCGTCAGCGACATCCACAGGATCGTCGGTGCCCTGTCCCGCACCCCGACAAGTAAGAGGGACAAGGGATTTAAAATGTACATTTCTTCGTACATTCACAACTATGAGGGTAAGTATCTGATAACTTCTAACGTTAGCGCTTGCCTAACGCTAGCTAGTAAAAGTACCAGCTAGTGTTTGTGACTATATATATATATAAATGTTTAATATAAATTAATATAAATGTTTGCTTGTTATCAAATACTAATGTTGTTATTCAACACAAATGATATACTCTAAATAATAAAACTCTAAATAGCGATACATTTCGTTCTATTCGCATTTAGTGTGAACGCAGCATAATGAACTGGCTGCGATGACAATATTGCAATGCTGGACTGTGTGTGTGTGTGTGTGTGTGTGTGTGTGTGTGTGTGTGTGTGTGTGTGTGTGTGTGTGTGTGTGTGTGTGTGTGAGAAAGAGAGAGAGAGAGAGAGAGAGAGAGAGAGAGAGAGAGAGAGAGAGAGAGAGAGAGAGAGAGAGGCTTGGGCGCGATCGAACAGTGGAAACATAAAAACATGCTCAGTGGACATCATTCAAACTGCAAAGTGTTTACTTATATTTTTGTACACTCGCAATAAAACACAACATTGTGCTTTTGTCACACTCTTGTCAAACTGTAACCTATCTGTCAACCAAATTCACACTCACACTAATCTGTTTATTTTTAAGTTACACATTTTTATTCTACATTGATTAAAAAAGAAAATCAAATGTGTTTTTAAAGGTAGTATTATTTTATACGGAAATCAATTATTTATAATTCAGATGAGAATAAAGTTAGGGTTAATTAAAATTAAGGAAAACAAATATATTGATCTTAAATATAGCAAATTAATTTGAAATTCAATCAGGTACAATTACCAAACATATCGCAAGGTCTTTTTGTCTTTTTATTAATTTAATTAATAAACTAATTATATAAAACTATTGTGAATGCACTACAAATAATCTGGTTTATGCCTTTATTAATAAAACTTATTTAAAAAATACAAGGCTTAAGACATTTATAAAAATGCCTTCTGCATTTTAGTTTTGCTTTTCACTCCATTGTACCGAAATCGTACCGAACCGTGATGTCTGAACCGAGGTTTGAACCGAACCGTGACTTCTGTGTACCGTTCCACCCCTAGAAGATAAGATTATGTAAGAAGATAAGATAAGAAGATATGAGATAAGATAAGATAAGAGTTTGCTTATCAGCCAAATAACCCAGCGTTTTTGATGTTCCTGGGGATTAGCAATGTTTAATGTAGTGCTACATGTTTACTGTACCTTAGCAGCTAGCTGCTACAGGTTTACTGTGCATTGCTTGTCCCCACTGGGTTTTTGCTTGCAATAGTTATTATGTTAGCAGTTGGGGAATCAGCTAGAGTAAAGTTTAGTGAATTGACGATTGTGACTAGAAAATAGTGACTAATGTAAGAGCAAGCAGGTTAAAAGGTAAGTTTACCTAGCTGGTCCCCATTGGTTGAAGGTTTTCTTGCTCATTGTTTTGATCCTTCAATTAAGCTACAGTCTGGAGTGAAAGGTACTACTACTGAAATACAAGTGGAAAATGATATGGCATAATATTTAGCACATTAATCCAACACATAGCTTTGAATATTGTCTTATCTCCTAACTTCAAAATGTTAGACAGAGGATTCAACATCAGGAGTGGTCTGCTGGTCTAAAGAAATGAGTCACAATGCAAGACTGTATCTTAAAAGAATCTGTAAGCAATGAGTATCCTAAAAGAATGACTGACCAGGCTATGATAAATTGTGACTTACTATGACATTGCAGGTGGTGCTTAAAGACAGCAAGCCTGTGCAGCTGATTCACCATAAATGTTCTTGCATTGCTGGAGCTGCGCTGTGCAACCACTGTGTTGCTCTTTTGTACCAGTCAGCCCACTACTCGCAGCTGAAGGTCCCTGTAGTCCCCCCTGTGCTAAGCTGTACTGAGGGAGAACAGCAGTGGCACAAACCTAGGACTTTGGTAAGTCAACCAAAAACATATAACTAATTACTGTTTTGTAATTATGTTGTTTTACTGGAGATGTGCTTAAAGTATGTCCTGCAAACACTACAGGGTATAAAACCAGGCCCAGTGGACAAAATGGCTGTGCTGTCTGCTAAACCGAAGAGCCGTCCTAAAGCAACAACAGAGGGTATAAGGTAAAAGCGATATTGTAACAATACATGGGTATTTTGATTTCAGGTCTATAAGCCATCGAGCATTTCCACTTATACATGTTTTACACACCAATTCACAGGAGCACGCTTTACAAAGGCCTCAGTGGGGATCTACCTGATCTTTCCGTCCTTCGGGTGAGTTTACCCTCCAATTTAACCAGTCTTACCATTTGTAATGTTGTGTGGAGCTGTACAAAATGTGTCAGATACTGTGTGCATAGAACTAAAATTGTACTTAGTTGATGTTGAGTTGTATTGCTAAACTATACACTACTCCATCCCAAGGTGACTGAGACATATGCCGACTTCTCCAGAGCGGAGTCACCAATGGTGTGTAACATGAACATCAGCTGTGAGGTTCCATTGGTCAACTCTGCCCTTGGGATGGTGCAAGCCGGAAGCCCGATTGCCTACCAATAGCCAGCAGCAGCACATAGGGATCTATCCTTCCACGTTGCCCCTCCTCGTCCATTCCTACCCTTGCAAGGTTACCACTAACAGCCCTCAATCTACATGTCTAACACCACTGAGGCAGAGTGCAGGCACTTACAGAGCCTACAGGTGACTTGGGACATGGCAAATAAACTGGAAAGTGCCACAAGAAGCCAAAGCTCCTGCGAGGAATGGCACCAGTTGCGGAGACCAAGACTCACTGCCTCCCATTTCAGGGAGATCTGCTTTGTCAGCAACAAATGTGAGGACAGTCTGGCTGATAGGATCCTGAAGGGAACATATCAGACAAAGGCCATGAGAAGAGGACTGGAGTTGGAGGCTGATGCCATATGGGAGTACACTCAAATAAAGAGGGTCAACCACTATCCGTGTGGATTTATAATCCACCCAGACACGCCTTGGCTGGGAGCATCTCCGGATGGACTAATTTTTGACCCGACAGAACCCTCTCCTTTTGGTCTTCTAGAAATGAAGTGCCCAAATGTTAAAAACTACGTTGACTATGTTAAAATGACCTTAGGCAAAATGGAGCTGAAGACATCACATGCGTACTACTACCAAATTCAGGGGCAGCTGTTGGTAAGTAGCATGACGTGGTGTGATTTTGTTTTGTCGGCGGAGGAAGACACATTGATTGAAAGAATATACAGAGACGTAGAAGTGTTCAAGGTCATCAGAGACAAAATTGACCAATTTTATTTCAATGTTTATATGCGAAAATGCATGTAACTGATCAACTTAATAAACAATGCAAACCTAAACATGCAAACTTGGCTGATTTACTTTTTACAATGTTGGTTTAGACAAACAGCACATAAAAGTGGAGTCCATATACCTAGTGTAATAAATAACATTTATATAAATAAATAACATTTATTTTAAGAATGCACATGCACACACACCATTCAACACAAGGTCAACATTTCAAACCTCATTTGCCCAGGTCTTGACCAGAGGGCCATTTGGGAAATTAGAGAGTAGACAGGCGACTGTAAAAATTTGATTAATACTCCCTGATTTGGCAAGCGGAATTGTGGTTTCAAACAGTTTGTTTTCCTTCACTCTTCTGATTAGTCTCTCTACATGTACCCTCAAGCGAGCAATTGACTGTGTTTCCAGCACATCTGCCTCTGGCATTTGGGCCCTCTGGATGACAAAGGCTGGGCGGTAAACAGTCCCAGGGGCCAGGTCGTCCACCAAGAACCCTTTGTCCACCATAATTGCTGTGTCAGGGGTAAGGAGGTTTTTGATCCCAGACTGACGGAATATTTCCTTGTCGCTCATGGAGCCCTCGAAGAGGGGCGAGATGAATGTCAGAGCTCCATGAGGGGACATACCAACCATGGCTTTAAAAGTGCAATGTGATTTATAGTGTGAAAACACTACACTTTGTAGAACCAGGGAAGATGGTGTCTGGCACCGTAGTTCAGTGCAGTCAAGGATGACTTGTGTGTCACTGTATGCATTGAACTCTGGTGGAAGATTGTCCTTAACAGCTGCAGGAGACATCCAAAAACAGACTGAGCCCAGCAGAGTGTAGAGGAAGTTGGCCCAGGTGACGATGATGCGACTTACTGTTGTCCTATGTATTTTGAAGCGATGAGCCAGTTCCCTCTGTGTGCAGCCAGTGGACAGGTATGTCAGGAACAAGAAGAGCTCATCTATCGCCAGCAGTTTCTAAGGGTTGGGGGAAAATATATAGATAGATACTTTTTTCATCATGAAGGACATTTTAGACACCCAGTAGCTTATATTACGTACACACTAGGGGTGGAACAGAAACGGTGTTGAACCGAAACGGTGTGTGTGTGTGTGTGTGAGAGAAAGAGAGAGAGAGAAGCGCGGGCACTATCGAACAGTGGAAACATAAAAACATACTCCGTCATTTTGTTCATACAGGACATTGCGCTTTCATCAAACTGTAAACTCTTTTCAAACTGTACAAACAAACCTACATCTGTTACCCAACCAAAATCACACACACACTGTTTATAAGTGGTTGTTATTTAAAAGGATTTATCCAGTTTAAATATTTATCCAACCCCATTTAAAAACAGTCTGTCGGTGCCATCTTTTGGACATTGATCATATTGCATTGGTTTTCATTTCTTGTCCTCAAACAGAGGACTAATCTGTTTATTTTCAAGTTACACATTCTACATTGACTAAAAAAGATGGTATTTTAATGGAAGTATTATTTTATACAGAAATCAATCAGTTATAATTCAGAAGAGAATAAAGTTAGTGTTAATTAAAATTAAGGAAAACAAATATATGGATGTGAAATATAGCAAATTAATTTTAAATTCATTCAGGTACAATTACCAAACATATCTCAAGGTCTTTGTCTTTTTATTAATTTAATTAATAAACTACTTATATAAAACTATTGTCAATGCACTACAAATAAACTGATTCTATGCCTTTATTAATAAAAAATATTTAAAAAATGCAAGGCTTAAGACATTTATTTTCTTTTGGTGGTACAGCCTGAGACATGCACAATAAAAAAAAAAAATGCCTTCTACATTTTAGTTTTGCTTTTACCTCCATTGTACTGAACTCTAACAAACCGTGATATCTGAACCGAGGTATGAACCGAACCCTAAAAACATACATTCACCCACATAAAAATGAAATCCCTCACAGATAACCATGTGTATAAAACCATGAGAAGGGTACACTTACAGTTGGTCTGGTGACCGGGCTTTCAGTGACTGTGCTGGTGGAAGATGCTCTCTTGGCTCTGCTGGTCACCCTGATCATTTTGGCATTTTGGCTCCAAAACGCCATCAGGTGCTTGTAAGATGGGAATCTGAAATATAGTATCCTCATGAGAAAGGGAAAACAGAGAAAATTGTAGTAACACACAGAAACGGACAATGGCAGACAAAGTACACAAATACTGTACATCAGTGAGAGTAAATCACTTAATATTCACTGCTGTTGAAATTACACAGCCTAGCCTCTCATTCTGTTCAATGTTTTGTTTTTTTATATATATTGCTTCATTGTTTTCTATTTTTCAAGGTAAATGCAAAATGTTTCGACTGATGCTGTGTTGAGTTTGGTTATGATAACATTAATAATGCGCACAGATAGCCCAAGTATAATAGTGGCCATTGCAATGACAGACTAGGATCCACTACCGATAGGCCAGAGCAAACAATAACAATTACATAATAATTCACATAATTAACATTAACGTTAGCCTCCCCAAGAAAAGTAGGTAACTTACTGGATTACATTTACTTAGTTACTGTCCAACACTGAAAACAGAAAGTGGGATTGTACATCTTACCTGGTGTCAAATCTAATGTCCTCAGGTGACGAGGCAAATCGCTGAAGTCCAAAAGAATTGTTTAGATGGAGAGTTTGGACTTGTTCTCTCAAAGCCTCAATTTCTGCCTTCATCCTCTCGTACTCTTCCCTGTCAACACAAACGGTGGGTCGGGCTACGTGCTCCATCGGGGCGGCTTCCTCATCTAGGATGGCCTCATCCTCGATGTCCTCCAGCTCAGGCTCTGGACTCGAGGGTTTAGTACGCCGTTCCCAAACCCCGGCACGTCTCTTCACCGAGTAGTCGTTCCAGTGGAACAACGATGGCACTGCATTACGTGATAAAACCCGTCTACCCTTAGCAGTCCTCCGGATTAAATGTTCTTCAAAGTGACGACTGCATACCTTAGTGTTTTGAGTGACTGTAAATTCCGCCCTCCGTATTCTGTGCAGCCACTTAGCACATAGGATAGCCTCCTGAGGAAACCGATGAAAACTTAATACAATGTTGTGTCGACTTGAAGCCGAGCAACTTGGCACACAGCAGTGATCCTTTGAGCCGGCCACAGTTCTCATCAGTTTAAATGTACCACGTACATTGTACTTCTTTCGTACAACAGCACCACTCATTTTGCGAACAACGTCGACGGCTTTGCTTTGGTTGCTAGGATGTAAATAGAACGACCGGAAATTAATACGCCAACTTCTAGACAAACCGGAAGGTTGTTCCTTCGCCTGTGCACGTAGCCCATACAAAATGCAGGTTATGAGCCCACTGTAATGTACGCTTCCCTGCAAACATACGCTGTTCCACTGTCCCAATAGCAACACGAGCATGAAAACAGCTGGGCGGCCTGGTCCCTATCACCCCAGATTAAAAGCTTCTCACATATTTCCCAGTCCCCTCTTTTCAGATGACTGGAAATACAAACGTTGCAGTAAATGGGTCTGTTATAAAACATGCACACCTGCAAACATACACCGTTTTTACGGCGTCATAAAAAAAAAGCTTTTCTATCTGTGTCATTTGTAGGTCCACTGTAGGTGTCCACTGTAAAGTATGCACCCCTACACACAAGCACTGTTTCCACAGTCTTAAATTCTTCCTCGATTCACGCTGGAAATGCATTAAATGTAGGTCATGTGCCCACTCTGAAGTGCTCACTCCTACACGCAAACACTCTTCACACAGTATCAAGTTTTCCTCCAGCTCATGCCAGGAGCATAATGAATGTAGTGCGCGTGCCCACTATGAAGTATGCACCCCTACACAACCAACTGTAGCTGATTACCTCACATCTGAAGACAAACATCGATGGTTTGCATCTCAGATTAGAAAAAGGCTGATGGGAGAGCAGAGGGGAGGAGAGAGAGAGCATGAGAAATTAATATTACGTGTGAGGGGTTTGGTTTCGTTCTTTTGGTTTGTCTTTGTTTTGTATTGTATTTGTAGATTTAGAAATTATGCTTTTCTCCTGTTGTTGTTTAATTCACAGGCCCAGACACCAGTTATTTTGCCAAGAGATATCTTATTTATTTTAATCATCATATGAAGACATAGGAGAGAGTGACAATGGACCAAACAAAGGTCTTCATTCCAGCATCTCTGCCCCTCTTTAAAAAGAGCTTCAGTTTTATATGCTACTGACCAAAAAAAACTACATTACCAGAAGAATATATGGTTTCTATTAACATGGAATGCATATACCATTGCTATGCTTCGGTGGAAACTTCACACACTGCATAAACTTTCGATGTCTCCAACTCGTCTCGCACACTCTCTCACCAACCCCCCCCCCCCCCCCCCGTTCATGCAGTAGCTGGTCCCAAAGTGTCTCTCATCCACATATCTATTCAAGAACACTATTCACAAAATACAATACAAATGATTATGGATACAAATAAAAAGTAATACTACAGATACATAATAAATAAAAAGTAATAATAATACAGAAAACAATATTAAATTATGAAATTTCCGTCTTCAGTATTGCTTTACAACTTTAAGAAGCTGGAACTTCTGCCCAAATTGTTTCCATCTTTTTGCTGCCTCGTTGCTGATGGCGGTAATGTAAAAACATTCCTTTATTTGCTCCTGGTAGGATATTGTAATAACCTTTTAATATTTCATATATGCCTCCAGGGAATCTGGATGTTGTGTATTTTTTGCCCTTGCTGAAGTCGTCACACTTGAGTATTGGTTCATCAGTTTACTTTGGATTTACAAAAGTTTATTAAATTGACTGCATAAAGACGAGTATTTTTCATTTTTTCAAGTCTCTCAGATGCTCTGGGACGCTCTCAATGCTGTGGAAGACTTTCCCCTACGCACCTGACTTAAGTTAAATTTAACTTAAAGGGGAACTGAAACGAAATAGGA